>JAMFTM010000057.1:0-344200 GCA_023522825.1 Diaporthe ampelina | reverse complement strand
GCCTCTTTTCACCAGCAAGCTGTATCATGGCCCCCTGTTGTGAACAGATTCACTCTCGTCGAGCCTCAACTGGTGAGTTAGGCACCCTTGGGCATCTGATTGAAATTACATCCAAACGACGAACCTTCCAGTTGTCGATTCCTACCAACCTCCTACCCACCACCCTCTACAACCAGCCTTCAGCTCTTCTATCAAGAGGACTGGCAAAACAATCTTCATCCTTCTACTATCAACAGACCGTCTATACTTTCAGTGTTCATCGCGACGATGAAACTCATTCGCTCCCGCGGTTCCCAGCTGACAAAGGCCTTAGAGGAGATCGAGTCTCTACGCAAGGAGAATCACGAGCTTCGACAAGACAACTGTACCCTTCGAGCTCAGTTGGCTCGGGGCACTGGACGAGCCCTTCCGAAGCCAGTTGCTCAACAACGGACCAACGGTCCATCTTCATCTAACGGGACAACTCCATCGTTCGCTCAGTCAACAAGGGCATCCCGTCTCCGCGATGTTACCTCAACATCATCAAACACCACAAAAACCCCCAAGAAGAGCGGCTTTCCCTCTCCATCACCGAGCCCCATTACCAGAATCTCGGAGGGTGACAATGACCCTTGGAATCTCAAAGTCCCAGTCGCTGGCGTTGTTCACATCAACGGGAAGGAGGTTTCATACAAGAACGGGATAATGAATGTCATGGAATTTGGATTCCTCAAGACAACTAATTCACATTACAATCGCGTGGCTGCCCGGCGCGAGGAATTCCCTCGGACCAGATTCTTCAGATCATCGAGTGCCACATGGGACTGGGAACCTCCCGCAACGAAGACGCAGGACGAAAAGCATCAGCCAGCCACCAAGTTTCAGATCATGCCGCAAGCCACGTTCGACGCCCTAATCAGCCAGCAAGGCATTGCGATACGCACTGGGCTATCGGACAAGTCGTGGACCACAGATATTTCCTCCCCGGTCTGCATCAACCACGACCGGCTGTACCAGATCCTCACGGAGGCACTCGCTGTCGCCAAGGGGTGCGTCTTTCGGTGGTTCCGCACCCACCTGCCAGAGCAATCCTTCAAATACCGCTCCGACATCGACTTTGGCCGCGACAGTATGACCCGGGTGATTTCCCTCATGCCGTACACCGTTCGACACAAGCTGGAGAACCTCATCCAGCTGCGAAACCGCGTGTGCCACTTTAGTAGTGCATACGTAAACGTGGGCCTTGGGGACCACTACGTCAAAGACGTCCGCGAGTTTGCGGTTCTTCTCCTTGACGAGGAGGGCGCGCGGGCTGCCAGGGGGCTGAGGGACCAGCTGCGCGCCGAGGCTGAGAAGACGCTGGAGGAGATTGTGACGCTCACGATGCTGACGGCGTGTGCCTGGGACGGGGACGGGGACGGGGTTTTCTGGTGTGAGCACCACGGCGACACGGTGCGGAACGCAGTCTCCAAGCTTAATTATTACGACGATAGTCTTGAACACCGCGGCCTGCATTTTGCGGCGCAGGAGTGGGTGTCTTACCACCGGGATTTGAGTTATGGTCGGGGTGCGCCCAAGTTGGAGGGATGTACAGTGGACACCACAAGCAGTGAGCAGCAGACGGACGACATCAGGCGGTGGGAGAAGATGCAGTGGCCACGGGGCAGCTTTTCGGTGGAGGCGGGTTGTCCAGACAATGTTCTCCGAGTCGAGGGGATGGAAACCCAGGAAATCGGGAGGAGTGTGGCGGGCTACAATGTGGTCGATTGAGATGATAACAGACCCTAATTACGTGGTCTGAAGGTGTGGAGCTGTTTTTGGAGCGGGATAAAATATTGACTTGGTTCCCAGAGGTCAATCCACTTGTCATGAACAAGACTTGTATCTTTTTGGTAGCGAATGAATCCCAACTATGGGAACCAAATGATGTCTCATTCTCATGACAGTGTTCACAGTGAGGTCCGAGACATGTGCACCCGTTGGCAAGTAATGACTCCATAGCCAAGACCAAACCTGTAGACGGGCATTGTGAGGCGACGCTGCATCGATTATGATCATAGCGTCATGCCAGCGGTGTGGTCAAAATCCCAAGTGGGGTGTCGTGACACTGAACTTCGCTCCTATTAGGCGGGGACTTGGTTGGCATTCTTCATGCGAAAGACGATTTCATAGTAACTTCGAAGATAAGAACCTGTGAACTCTCGCGAGGGTTGATTATCCCTTCACTGATGACTTATACCTAGGTACATGTGCCGCGGCAGAAAACTATGAGCACCTGGGCATGATCGTAAGGGTCGAGCCTTACCAACTCCCACTTGGTGCAGTAATACTGACATCGTTCCGGAGACGAGGGAAAATATAAAAGAAGTGCTTGGACAAGGAGGAAATGCTCAGAAGATGATTGTTATATTCAGAGCCATTTCAGTAAAAGCCCAGCGAAGTCGATCAATTACTCCTCCCGATCACCTCCTCAACATTGACTTGTTGCCAATAGTCCACGGATTGCAGTTGTACCAATCAATTATCCTCCAGCGTTGGGAAAGGTGGTGGTGCTGGCAAAGTTATACCAGCATCAATTGGCAGGGCAGTCCCGTTGATGTGGCTGGCAGACGGACTGCACAAGAAGACGATGTAGTCTGACACTTCGTCAGGAGTAGCTGGACGCTTCAAAGGCGAGATCTGCTCGATGATTGTGCCCAGCAGAGGGTTGGTCTTCTTGGCATCCTGCACCATGGGTGTGTCCACCCACGACGGACAGACCGCATTCACACGTATTTCGGATTTCAAGGCCAGAGCATCCACAGCTGCGGAATTTGTGAGCCAATGCTACACTATAGGCGGCAATATACGCTGTAAAAAGGATGAAGCTTACCGGCAGATCTAGCAATTCCAATGACAGCATGCTTAGCCGCCACATAGGCGGCCATGCCGGGTGCAGCGACCAGGGAGTTTGTGGACCCAAGCAGGACGATCGAGCCCCTCCCCAGGCTGCGCTCACCATATCGTCCCGAGTACTTCAGAGGTTGTTGTTGCGCCATGGCTCTCATGACTGCGCCGACGAACAGCAGGGCGCCCTTGATACCAACATCGTTCATTTTGGTGATTACATTCGCATCGACGGTCTGTGTGAATGATCCATAGTTCTCGAGTTCAATCTGCAACCAAGTGTGGCAGTCAGTAATCATAAACTCTGGTATCGGTTATCCACGGTTGTGACATGATACTCACGCCGGCACTGTTGACAGCATAATCGATCCGGCCAAACTCGTTCATTGTCGTGGCAACGAGGCTCTTCACGCTCTCCTCATCGGTTATATCCAATTTAACGGCGATGGCTCGATACTCTGCACGTTTGGCGTATTTCTTGCTCTCCTCAGCAGCTTGCTTCGCACCTTCTTCGTTGAGGTCTGCGAAAACGACCGCGTGAACACCAGCCTCTGCAAACGCGAAGCCAGTGTCTCTGCCGATTCCCGACCCACCCTATTCAGACACTGTCAGACTGGTCGCTATGTGAAAGAGGAGGAAGATATCGTACACCAGCCACTAACGCGATGCCGCCAACGACGGATAAAGTGGAAGCCATTTTCAGGATGAGAGTGTTCCTGCTTAAGCAATCTCAATGATAGATATTCCTCGGCTCATCAGAGCAAGTGAAGAAGGGGTCAGACTGCTGCGACTTTAGGTCTTCGGGCCAGCTTCAATGGGCTGCTTGACCCGGACAAGACTATGGCTTTAAGTTTTGGAAGTGAGAACGCATCAGGTCTCGTTTGCTCAGTCCCATTTGTAGGACTCGCGGTTCTTGTTTGTATGCGATAAGGTGGATCCATGTCACAGCGCTACTCTGTCGCCACGCCACTACGCCGAACCAACCTGCAGAAGGATCGCCAACCGGTCCTTCTGAACAACGGGTCTTAATTTACCCACCCTGACTACCAACCAGCCTATCAGCTGGCTCACAATCCCATCCCTCTTATGGTTCATGCATAAGATTCGATCGGGGCAATGCAAAAGTTGGGACCTGCTCTGTGACAAGAGGTAAATACCAACCTCTCTCATGCGACCAGGCAAACTCTAGCAACGTCAGCCAACAAAAGAGTGTGGGCAAATCATCTGTACATTACATCGCGTAAGAGCCTCGGTCCAATGTGTTTGTTCTCACTATCTAGAACTCTGACTTCTTTCTGTAGATCATTATCAACACCGTGAGTAAGAATTCTACCGCTCCCAGTATCGCGAACTATTAAACCCAGAATCACCCGACAACCTCAGCCACGACATCCCAGCAGCCCTGCGGCCTCGTGTCGAACGACTCGCCACGCTCCGAGCGTCGATATTCTCTCGATTCCGATCACGCGCGTCAGACAGCAAGGGCGAAATTGTTTCCTTCGATTCACTTATTTTCTCTGCCCGCTCTTGAACCGCTCGTGCGCCGGCCTTGTTGGCTTCGAGGTCTATCTCCTGGGAATTGGGCTCCTCGATGGCTTCTGGTACCTGGAACGGGTCCACGAGCGGGTCCCATGTGATCATTGTCTGGGTGCCCCTCGTCATCATCTTGGGCTTGCGTCTTGGTGCTCCATTGTCCAGAAAATGAGGTGGCAACATTTCCTCGTACGTGGGCGATCGTAACGGTCCAATGGAAGACCGCACGACTGCTTCCTTGATAGATTCAGGAGGGTTAGAGCCGAGTGGGCTGGGGATTAGCCTTTCTTCGGGCTCAGGTGCTCGGGGTGGTTCTTTGTCCACTTTCGACAGGTGTAAAGGTGGGCGACCAATTTCCTGCTCGCCGATTGTGCTTGTCTTGGACTTAAACTGTTGCGTGGCAGATTTCAGCGTCGAGCCAGTCATCCCGGTTGGTATGAGGAGAGATTCCCCTGGTAGTTGCCTAGGGCCGTGTCGGACTTCCTCGATGTTCAGGACCTGTCCATGCGGGCCTTTCATCTGACCGTCTGCTGCGTCGGGTGGCGCGACTCCCCGCATAAAACGTGCAACTATCGGACGCAGGATCGGTAGACTGGTGCACAAGATGGCCGTCTCTAGCTCCGCGAGCGACCACAGAGCGGTTTGGACATTGGTAAATGTCGGATCCGGCGATGAGGCACCGTGCCGGAGCGTTGGTATGCGTATAATCGAGATTATGACGACGATGAAGCCGAAGCAGAATATGCCGATGAGCAGGTATCTCTGACGTTGTAGCAAGGGCATATTCCAGAGTGGTCTCATTGGGATTGAAAAGATAATCAGGTCCGTACCAACATTGATACTTGAAATGGCGGTCCCTATCAATTCGATGATCAGCTTCTGAGTGATCGTTTCCCCAATTATCCACGACCATTCCGCATACCCACGGGCTCAGTGAGATGCCAGTGACGCATGGTCAGCGGAGTTCGACTTACAGACTGGAAGTGTGGGAACACAGATGTCATTCAGATGCGGATTATTCACCAAGCCAGTGGTAGGAACACAGCTGAGCGCGTACAGGATGTTCTGTCCAATCATCCATAAAAAGGAGAAGAAGGCGAAATAGACGCAGATTTGTCGGACCCGCCGGTCGGGGAAGATGCGATAGAATTGGATTAGAAATGAGATCTTGACGACATTGAGGCCCACGCTGTAGAACTGAATTACTATGAACAGCGATAACTCAAAACTGTGAATTTGCTCTTTGCTGAGTTCCGAGATGTGCCGTCCCAAGCCTGAGTTGATCTCTGCGCCGAGGCAATGTCAGTCGTGTTCGTCATCAAAGGCTAGATCGCACGCCTACCAAAGTACGTGGCGATTGAAGCACCAACTGCCATCACCTGTTCGAACTTTATCAGCTCGACTCTGTGTGCTAATCGTCTCCTGGGGGACCAACCCATGCGATGAACACGGTTAGGTCATCCCATCCCGCCGAGCCTGCTTTCAGAAGGATGCATCGAATGTACAGGCGTATGGCGACGATCAAGGTCGTCAAGAATAATAGGCCGGATGTGATGCCGATAGCAAGCTGTTGGTGTGTATTGTGGATGACCTCCATTTTGTCTGATTCCGTAATGAAGCCTCCGCCACACGAGCTGCAGCGCCTATCTGAGGAGGACCAAGGTTTTTCCCGCTGGTAGTGCTGATACTTGTTATCATTGGTTACCGTTGATTTGTTTTTGGAATATTTTTGGTCCTGCTGAGTCTAGGGCATCTCTCGCGCGTCCCGATGGACGACAATCGCAAATGAGCACTGAGAAGACGGGCGCACTTCTCCGCCGTTGTCACAGCTCCACGGTTGGAAGGATGATAAAACAGTTGGGCAGACATGATGTCGGGTGCAAGTCATTGGCGCTTCACCACACCCGCTCATCCCAAGTCGCAAGCAAGCTCAAGGTTCAAATTTCGCTGAGTTCGTGATCTCCCCACCTAGCCCGGGTGAGCCTGCTGAAGATAGCTGGCCTCGTCTGTGCAGCACACCATCGCGTCGTCGACCGCTCATCTGATTCGCTGCCGGCGCGCTTTGAGAAACATCTACTTGTGAGGAGACGTTGACAGCGTTCCGAGGTACCCCGAAAATCTGTGAGTCTAAAAGCGTGTGCCTACGGCGCATGTGGGAAAATGGAGAACTTTGAGTTTTCAGCTAACAAATAACCTCCGTACTTTCAGGCGCTTTGACTGTCCGCAGATAACATGGTGGGCCCACATCTCACCATCCCCCCGTTCTCGCCAGGCCCACATCCACATCTTCACATAACCGCGTCTATACCCACCCTATAAACACTCCTCGATTTCTCAACAAGTAATTAATCTCTAATCACTAAACTTCTCTTAGATATTAATCTAATCATTATAAAGTTATATTCTAAAGTTAAGATATATAATATCCTTATAGTAGTTAGGGATAAAATATTAGTTAATAGGGCTTATAAGGAGTATTATATTCCCTATTTAATAATTAAAAGTTATCTTAAAGGTTACTAAAATTACTATATAGCTATAATACTTATAAGACTTTTCTCTAATTATTAAAAAGCTTAATTAGTAATATTTCTAATTAACTAAAATATCTTAGACTATATATTAATTTATTAAAAATATAGGGCTTTAATAGCTTATTTAGCCTTTACTAATAAGGATATTCTTCCCCTTAAAAGGAAATAATTAAGGATTTTCCTCCTTTACTATTCTAAGTTTTAAAATTATAAATACTAATATATTAAGATAAAATAACTTAAAATAACTACTTAAAAGAATATTTCCTTATAATTTAACTTTATATAGTTACCTATTATAAAGATAATTAAACTAAGTAATTATTAGAATACTAATAAAAGAGAACTAATAGAAGAAAAATTAGAGAGTATTTTAACTCTTAGATATTTAAAAAAAAGTAATTTATTATAAAAGGACTTTAATTTATATATATAAACCTTATTCCTTAAGTATATTTTTACTATAAGTAAGTTCTTAATCCTTCTAATTATCTTTAAAGGACTAAGTATTTAATAATAATAATTTCTTATTACTTTTAAAAATTATAATAGCTAGTAATTTATAATAATAAAAAAGGGGTAAATAAAAGAACTTATTATAATTTATTAACTAAAGAAAGTCTTTATTCTTTAAATAATACTATTAAACCTAAAAAAATAATAACTTCTTATAATTAATAAGTACTATATATATATAATACTTAATTTTATATAAGAGTACTTTTTAAATAAAATATATATTATATTTCTTCTAGTATATTATTCCTATATATTTTAACTACTTAATATAATAGTTTTTAGTCTACTTAAAACTATTTTTAAAAAGTATTTTTACTAATAGGGAGGTTATAATTTATTTATAATTATAGTAAAAAAATAATTCCTTTATTACTACTATAAGACTTAAGAGGAGGTCTTAAAGAAATTAAATATCTTCTTTAGTTAATATATAATTAGTTTATAACTATTATTATAATATAAAGTATTTAAAAGTAACTTTATTAAAAAAAACTATAAAAAGTAAGTTAAATTAGCTAAGTTAAATACTTATAATAAAATTAGGGGCTAATTTTATATTAATAAATACTTTTACCTACTAAGAGGTACTATATTTTTAATATTAAAGTAGTTTTAGGAACTATATAAGATAGTAATCTAATATATTATTTAGAAGAATATAAGCCCTATAATAAAACTCCTTTTTTATAAGATTCTAAAAAGTTAGGAGTAAAAAGACTTTAATCTTATAATATCTATATAAAAAAATTATAAGTTAAAGAAAAAATTAAGCTTATAAGAAAAACCTAAAGGAAGAAGATATAACTTAACCTAAATAAGCTTTTTATAAATATTAAGGTAATTAAATAGGCTTAGATTGAGGTTAAGTATATATCTAAGGAAAGTGATAATAATAACAAATTAGAAATACTAATAAAAGTATAAGAAGAGATCATAGTTACAGTGCTAGAGGGGGGGAGAAGAAGGTGTAGGTACTGAGGGATGGGTGGTGAGAACGGGGGATGGCGAGATGTGGGCCCACCACGTTACTTAGTCAAATTGGGCCTGAGCATCGTACTGCTATTTGGTTTGTCGATCACTGTCGCATAATAGACGTCACAGGACACAGATTTCGTACGCTTTAATGCGATTCTTTACGTGCAGATCATGATCACATTGACACGGAGTGGAAGTGGCTTTGGTGGGACATGGGGATGTTTCCAGATGTCGTACTTGACAGCGACGCAGGAAAAGTGCGGTTGTCGTGGCCCATAAGCGGGACGGAAAGGCTTTCTGATCCCTTTCAGTAATTCAAATACTTGATCTAGCTATGTCAAAGCAAGGAAGTGATCATCCAGCAGTAAAACTCTGCACTGATATTCCATCGTCGATCTCGGCGGGCGGAAGCCGGCGGTTTCGCCCTTCTATCTCGAAGAACCTCTGGGAATCTACTTGTAAACTCACACAGCTGTTTGCTTCCCCATCCTCGTACTCTCGATTGTCCTCTCCAAAACGTCATCACAGTATGCAGGGTCAGGTTGGATGTAAATTTTCTTGCCGTTCGCCACGACAGCCTTCCCATAAAGCTCATCCGAGGTGACTTTGGTGCCGTTGGAATCGACCATCTCAACACCCTCGGCCAACTTCAGCACTATCTCGGAAATAAGTGGCAGCGGCGTGAAGACGTCCTCTGGCATCGCCTCCCATGCTCGATCCGGGACGATAGGCGTTCTCACTGCACCGGGGCATAGAGCATTGACGCGGATGCCGTCGACTTTATAAGAGTCGGCAACACAGCGCATAAATCCCATTATCCCGACTTCAAGATCAAACACCGTGTTAGCAAGTCCTGTTTCAACATGGGCATGGGGAACATGGGGCAGCCTAATTACATTTCGAAGCGGTGTAAATTGGTGCCCAATACGTTGGCCAAAAGCTGGAACAGCTGGCATTGATCACGATAGAGCCTTTACCTGGCGACAAGTTGATATAATGGCGTCCCACGTGGACCGCATTTATGCAGCTTTTCAGGTTGACTTCCAATGCTGTCAGATCTGGGGGTGGGGGACCGTCAATACTGTCGTGCTTCGCAAAGATATTGGATGACTCGATAACGCCAGCATTCGCAAACACGAAATCCAGTCTGTTGTTGCCGGCCACAAAGGCACTTTTGAACGCTGCTGTCACCTCCTCGTAGTTGGTCAGATTGGCTCGATGATAGGTTGCGTTCGAAAGCGAATCTGCAGCCTGTTTGCCGTCGTCATCTCTGATGTCGATTAAGTTGATCTTCCATCCGCCCTTTGCCTCTAGAGCCTGGGCCACTGCGAGACCCATGCCTCTAGCTAGAAGGTTATTAGAATTTGACAATGGTTGAATTTAGGCCGTTAGCGTGGTCGGGAGGACCTACAGCCACCCGTGATGACGGCCACTCGCTCCGGCTCGGACGGCATTTTCAATTGAAGTTCTCTGGTCTTGTCCCCGAAGCAATTCAAGTTGGATCGATTTCTGTTGATGCTGAACGTGCATAACGATCAACATAGACTGTTGTCCTTGAGCTCCAGGGGCGATCTTTTCTCGGTTCCCCTCTTCTTTACGGTGGGTACCTAGGTAAGCATCTATCTAGAGCATCACGGAAACGGGATATCTTATTTCCGAGACGACACGGCCATTCCTTCATGTAGAAGGCATCCGATAGAGATCATATTCGGAGATAGGTAAAATAGGCATCAAG
The DNA here is from genome assembly GCA_023522825.1 of Diaporthe ampelina. Lineage (NCBI taxonomy): Eukaryota > Fungi > Ascomycota > Sordariomycetes > Diaporthales > Diaporthaceae > Diaporthe > Diaporthe ampelina. The sequence goes on along the minus strand of JAMFTM010000057.1, from coordinate 334,039 downwards.
ATAGCGAGTACGGCCTTTAATGTTTTTTTTACACAATCATGTCGCAGAATAGTCAACATCGGGAAACATACCGATGCCAAGCCTGCGGTACCTGGCATCTTTTTATCATTCGAGATATCCCGGCCGACTCAAAAACTTGTGGTGCTACAGGGACATGTAGGGACAAGTGCTTAAGCATACCTAGGTAGCTGAGGTACGATACCTGAAATATGGCTGCTGTTGGTGGCTAGTCTTAGCTGTACGGAGGGGGATATCTCATCGATGTGAAATTGCTACTGGCACGATACCTACCTAGGCACTAGAAGAGGGTGACAGGGGTAATACAAAGCGTACCTTCAGATGGTCTAGAAGGACTTGGCATGTTGGTTGCCTATAGAAATGGACCAGTGGATACACAAGTTATAATGCTACTCTAAACTCCACAGATGGCTAAAGAGCCTCATCTCAGCCGGGGCATACTAACAAGGCTTGGCACGGATTGCATTGCTTGCCGTAAAAGGAAACAAAATATACCTAGACAGCTAGACAAGTCCTGTCACGCCATGTTTTCGCTAGCTTCTCCGTATTTGAGAACACGCGTTCGACTGAATAATTGTCCGGAAAGTTCCCGTGATTGTTCCTGTCTCCGAGACATGAGTCGCCAACCCGTACAGGGGCTGCGCCATCGGTACTTAGATTTTAATTTGTAGATCTCGTTAATCTTGAGAACAATTATCCACCTCGGCGACCCCTGACTCGATATAGGCGGACTTCAGCGATTATGCTGGTCCTCGCCTAGAACACGGTTTTTAACACGCCACCCTGTGCCGAACAATCGGTCCTGCTGGTAGCGCCAATTCGTGCCTGACTCGAATTTGTGTTCTTTGATAGACTGTGAACTACTGGGTATTCCGTGAGGATCTACCGAGGCAGTAGGCATTCTCTCTCGGCAGCTAATACCCGGTCCTGACCAATCTCGTACTTGTATTCAAACACAGCTAAGATGAGCAGAATGAAGCGGAGGATACTGATTGAAGAAATGTCAGCTCGCAACTCTAATTTTCCCTCCGGGGTCTGAAGTCTCACGGCAATGCAAAGAACAACCCAGATCCAATCTGGTGTTGCATAGTGTACCACGGCCCATGCCAGTACCACAGCCCGTACCAATCCCTCGAGCAGACCAGGGCCAGGGCGCCGATGGCATCGCCTGCGATTAACATCGGCAGGGCAGATATGAACCAGCCCCGAGCCTGCCCGCACAGGCAGGCGATCTCTATCAGATCGATAAGAATCAGGTAGACGAGCTAGTGGTGCAAACGTGTTTTGTCAGAACTACGTAGGTGACAATTGAGATTGAGAGGGCTCACTCACTATCACGTAGCTTGTTGTCCAGCTGTAATCCGGATCATGCCGTATGCAGAGGAATACAAAACTGAGGACTTCTAGGATGACGGCTATCAGGCGGACTAAGCCCGGTACGATACCGAGGCGGCGGAGTGGGCCGGGATAGTGCATGTTGGTAGCCTCTATAAGTGAATGATCATGAATCTAGCAGATGGCAAGACCTAAACAAAGCGATTGAGATTTTTGACGAAGAATGAAGTTTGTAATTATTGTTTACGATTGCGGGCGGGGTTGTTATGTCTCACTATTTGAAGGGCGGTTGCTTACGACGCGTCGGAATTGCATGTGTAAGACGGGATGATTTTGCCCTATCGCTTCATCCCCAAAACGGTTTGATACAGCTGCCAACCGGTCCACTTCGAATCCTTTTCACAGTCACCTTCTTACTTCGCCATCTGCAACGCAGCGTTCGTGACTGCACTCCCTGCAGCTTGATTGAACGGAAACTCCACATACAACGCCGACCCTTGCGGCCGAGAATCACCAAAAACGACAGGCTGGAGACCGGGCCGCGACGAGATCGTTACTCATTACATTCATGCGGAAAGCAGCTGCCTGGTATCTGACTTGAGGGTATCAACTTGCTTCAGCAATATTATTATGTGATTAACTTATATATCCCAATTTCATATGGCCATTTTCATTTTATACACAGCGATCCAGGGGACGGGCGCCCATCAAACAAAGCTATTCCCAGTCTCCCCACGGCTTCTAGTCCGGTCCGGGATCGTCCCGCTGTCCCCAGAGCTCGCGTAGCCATGCGTCGTCGTCGTGGTGCTGGTCATGGTGACCTCGGTCGTCCTGACGATCCCGTTGCTGTTGTTGTGGTGGCCGCCAAACTCGCCCCGCGTCGGCGTCGACAGGTCCTCCTCGCCCGGGTACATGAACTCGGAGTCCTTGCCGAGCTTCTGGAAGGGGCTCTTGGTCATGGCGCGGCTGCTGTTCATGTGCGAGTTGTTGCCGCCGCCGATGGTGACGAGCTCGGTCGCGCGGCTGCCCGTCTTGGTCCCGCGCGACTTGTTGCCCGTGCTGCCGAACTGGCTCGACACCTTCTTGGCCAGGGGCCGGAGCGTCGGCAGGCATGCGCAGATGACGCCGCAGGCGCACTCGACTACGCACCATGTGCATGCTGTGGCGAGGGTGACTGCGTTCTTGTGTTAGTATCCCGGCGGAACGATATTAATGACCTTGCTCGGGAACTTACAGGTTGTGTCGTTCACGTCAAACTGCATGATGGTTGAGAATCGGTATATACTCGCGATTAGAACGCTAGGAGATATTAGCATCGGGCCCATGGTGACTTCGGCTCTTATCGAAGACTGGACTCACAAGCTACCAAGGCCGAACGTGCAGATCAGCGAGATCTTCTGCGCGGGCTGGGTGTGCAGCGCCCAGACCTGCTTGACGGGCATGATCAAGATGGCGATATCGGTGACGATGTTGGGGACGGCGTTGCCGATGAACGACCCCTTGAGGTCGATGCACTGGCCGGCCATCCACGGCTCCCAGGCCACGTAGATCGGGTTGCACTGGAAAATGCAGACGAGGACGATGGCGATCCACCACCCGGCCACGATGCCCCCGATGATGTAGGCGCCAATCTTGAACCCGCGGCTGGGGAAGATGCGCAGGTACATGGCGAGCAGCGAGAACTTGATGAGCGCCACGGCCGTGACGTACATGCACTCGAAGCCGAGCAGGAGCTTGAGCACGTTTTCTATCGCGTCGAGGTTGAGGGTGCTTGCGTGCCGGCCCATGCCGTAGTCGACCACTAATTCCGGAGGAGTAAAGTCAGCGACCTGTCAAGGTGACACAAGAGGCGAGTTGGTGTTCCATTCGGAAGAGGCATGGTGTGTGTCCTTACTTCCATAGTTAAGGCCGCCGATCACGAACACAGACACCTGACGATCTTGGGTTAGCACAGATCTTTTCGATCTATCGTCGCGGAACCAAAAAGGCATCAAACTTACCAGTCCTGCAACAATTAACCAATCGTCTATGCCGTATTGCGCGGCTACATAGTGCCGAGCCCAAAACCGCAGAATCACAAAAACCGTGGCGAGGACGAGTAGGATGGTGGTTGTGCTGATCTGCGTCGGGCCCGTATTCTCGCTGGCGTCGACGGCACGCGCCATCGTAACGACCTCCTGTGCCCTCATCTTGCCTGCCTGCTGGGCAGTAGACTTTATCGGATTCGCTCTGGCCGAGGTGCACTCATGTGCGGTGTGTTTTGTTTGACTGATAGACCAGCCAAGAGGGCGGAGCAGGGAAGCTGTGAAGGGGGATCTCTCGCGGTCACGATAGGATGGATGGATGAGACCCGCGGGGAGGGGATCCAGTTATCATATGGGGATTCGGGGAGAGTTAGAGACAAAGACACGCATTCGTGGTCGACGCAGTCAAGATCAGAGTCGTAGTCTCCGCCGGGGGAGGCGGCGCAACGCTGATCTTCTGTCAGGGCCGAGGAGTGGGCTTTGTCGGCGGCGCACGGCCGCTGTACATGGGAGGGTGCAACTTGTAAACGATCCTAGATGGCCGTGGAGAAGTTTTTCCCTTCGCTTAAGAAGCGAAAATAACAGACAATGGGTGTACCAGTCTCGACAGACTCTCCAGTCAGGTTTTTGATGCCGGCCCGCCCCTGGAAGGGGGCAGCAGTCCAACCCCCGCCGTTGCGTTCGTCGAGGGGTCCTCTACAAGGGACGACCCTGGTTAACTATATTGGGTTGACATATTTGGTCGAGGCGGGCCATACGACATGGCGCGGAAATATCCATGATACTATACAGCGAATGCGACACCTGGCCGGTGTGAACTGCCCTGTCGTGATGGTACTGCCGAACGGATCCTTAGTGGGATCGGCGGGCGATGCTTGTCAATTACCGACCTGCTTACCAGACTAGGTTGTCAACTGAGTTTGACAGCCCACAATAGGATGCTAGGCAGGCTAGGGGAGCAACTTTCTGCTTCCCAAAAAACGGCCGACCCACAATGGGGTTTCGAAAACAGACCAAGTGGAGGAAGAAGCCACATGGAAAGAATGGGGCCCGGCCTTCAAACTCGAAGCGCAGAGGATGCAACACAAAAGGGGTGGTCGCCCCCGGAACATCACGCGTTGCAATCCGGCGTCTGTCGATGTACCTGTGCGCCGGCCTAAAGCGGTTGACAATATGTCACATCAGTCATAAATGGCAGGTTATGTTGCAGGCAAACTCTGACTTGACGGCCAGTTCCGAGTGGACGATGCTTCGCAGGCGGAGATTGGGTTCAAAGCGTGCCTCTTTCTGTTCACGCTACTGCGCAATATGCTTCCCAACGCCCAGCTAGGTTGCACACCGGGCCCTTGATGCCTTGCATTATAGCGCGACAGCCGGTAAAAGAACGCGATGCTGGGTATTGAGTTGGATGTGATGAATCTCCATCACATACTACATGTTACCGTGATCGGTAGAATCAATCGCCGTGGCGTACCACACAACCACAGTAACTACACGTAGCTGTTCTTCTCGACCGCCGATCCCCAGGGTTGGCTGATCCAGAAGGACCAGAACCCTCGTAAGGATGCGTAAGTGTTTGGGTCCGGGGCGCGATCCCGGCATGGGCCTGTTGCATCCTACCAAGTTGACCAGTTCGGTCCAGAACGGCTCAAAGGCGAGAGTGTCTCGAGTTCTCTGAGTGCCTCGCAGTGAGGGTCGACTCGTCAATCAAACGTCAACGATGCGACCGGCCTTGATTCGGACGCCGGTAGGTGGGCCTCCTGCAACTGTCAACGGTCACGTGAAAAAGGGGCTCTCGTGTAGAAGCCTGCGACATTGCGATACGCAGGGATTGCGAGCAAGCTTCCGCACGTGGGTGGGGATAAAGGTTTGGACAACGCCGAGGGCTCACTGCTGCCCGTGGGCCGACTCTCGTTACCAGCGCCTTGGGTCTGGAGAGTGCTGACGTTGGACGCACCCTGGAAACCCCAGATCTCTCCGAGAATAAGCTTGAGTCGCATTAATCGACAATGCAACGAACAGATCTCGCTGTGATGAGTTGTCTCGTTCAGATCTGACGAACGAGTGCAGCTGCCGTCCAAACTCTCGCACAGCCCACATCTACACAGGCACGCTTCCGAGCCGCAGAGAGGGCTCCACGGAAATCATCCGCCGCATGACTCGCACTATCCGACTAGCAAAGCAGACCCTCCGCCATCCCGTACTGGCGTGTGGATGGCCCACCGGGGTGTCGTTGGACTGCCGTTTCCAGGGGCTCTGGGGCTCTGTGTTGCAGGGACCGAACTGGTGGGTAGCAGCAAGGATGATCATGGTCTTATACACACTAGATCCCGGTGGCTTGCGTGGGCAGCATCCGACAGTCAAGCCACAAGGCCGGATAACGTCGAGCTGGAACCCCTTTCTGGCATGCGCTGCCACGAGATAAATCCCCCGGTGTTGCTCAATCCCAAAAACCCCGATTCGTGTTGCATGTAGTATTTGCCGCCCCAGATAGTAGTGTCTGTTCTCGATTTGACAATATTGACGTCGCAAAAAAGCCCGTTCCAGCCTCGTATTCTGCCAATCGCCTCGAAAGGAAACAAAGAGCCAATATCCTATCCCCACACACACCCGAAAGGAATCGCCCGTCGCAATCAATAAAACAATGTCTGCCAACGCACAGCCCGTTTTCGTCCTCGCCCCTGGCGCCTGGCACACGCCAGACTGCTACCAACTCGTGGGTGACAAGCTCAACGCACAGGGTTGGGAGACGCGGGCCGTCGCATACCCGTCCGTAGGGGCCGAGCCCCCAACCAAGGGTGCATTCGACGATGCCGCCGCAGTGCGTGCCGAGGTCCAAGCCCTCGTGGACCAAGGCCGACAGGTGGTCCTGGTTGGCCACTCGTACGGAGGATTTGTCATCTGCGAGGCTTCCAAGGACCTAGGCATCAAGCAGCGCAAGGCTGAGGGCAAGGAGGGCGGCATCATCCTCCTGGTGTTCCTGTCTGCCTTCGTTGTGCCCAAGGGTCTCAGCCTCATCAAGATGCTCGGCGGCAACCCTCTGCCTTGGATGGACTTCCAGGTGAGTATTTCACAAAGATGATATCATGGCCAATTCACAAACTGACACCATCAACCAGGGCGAGCGCGTCTACGCCCGCACGCCCGAGGAGATCTTCTACCACGACGTGCCCGAGGACCTCACCAAGGGTGCCGTCTCCAAGCTGCAGCACCAGTCGGCGCAGGTCTTCCGGGACGAGGCCACGTACCAGGCTTGGGAGGACATCGAGAGCATGTACTTCTTCTGCGAGGACGACCGGGCTCTGCTGCCGTTCATCCAGAAGCAGATGGCGCCCATGTTCGGGGCCAACGCCATCACCTGGGCGACCAAGGGCTCCCACTCGCCCTTCCTCGCCGAGCCGGACAACGTGGTCGAGGGCCTGCTGCACGGTGCCAAGGAGGCTCAGAAGCGGGTCTAAGGACGAGGCCGAGGAGGACGAGAGCGATGGCCCTGCTGGTCGGGTTCAAGCCTTGATCGTGTAAGCGAGTTTACCCCATAGCTGGGGACTTGATACCCAACGCGCAGCACGAAATCAAAATTCGTCCAAACAATTTCTTGTCTCCCGATTTCATCTCTTGCTGCAATGATTTGAAAGCCCAGGGAAATCCTACGGGCAAAGGTAAATCCCCAGACTCAGCATCTCGTGAGATCCCCCCCGAGCATTGTCAGCTTCTCCCTGAGTTTGCAGGCCAGATCGCCTCAAACACTGACAGTGGTGAGTGTGTGGGTCTTGTGCGGATCGACCCTGATGAACTCAGGGACTCGGACGTGCGAGTGGGCTCGCATGTACCTGCCTCGGTAGACCTTCGAACTGGTGTGGGCACGCCTCGGTATGGTCGCCTCTGGCCGAACATTGGCGGGGCTCACAAGTGGACAAATTCTAGAGCTGACAACAATTAACATGTAGTTGACTCTATGAGATGGTAATCTGCATCCTCCATGCACCTGACAGATGTTCGATGGCCTCCGTGCGCGTGGTGCAGATCCGGGGATGAGGTTGAAGGTGGTGAGGGTCTGAAAATGGACAGGAAGAGCAGGTCTCGGCGAGGGCGCAAAGGTGGGGAGGGAAGCTTCAACGGCGTAATCCCGGCCGTTCCTGCAGCAGCTCTGCTTGATGACTAACCCACCGAAACGGTAGCAACGGTGGACGGTAACCCTGAACGGAGTCTGAGAGGGAGAGGGGGGGTCCTCAAACCCAGGAACCACTTTTCAACCCCACCAAGCATGTCGAACCATCAAACCACCAACCAGCAAGGCGACAACGCGTAATTTAGCTTGACCATCGGCGACCGACCACCAAATCCCGCATTAGCCATCGCCTGACAACTCGTGCGCACCCTCCTGACTCATTCGCCGGCGGTCAGTCTGGTTCTGTGGACTCGCGGGTGCGCGGCGAGACGGTCAAGGGCAACGGCAACGGCAAGCAACGGTGAAACGGAAGAAAAACAATGCTGTTCTCACGCCTGACAGCGACGGCCGCGAGAGCTGGAGCTCGGCCGGGGCTCCGACGCACCCTCAGGCCCGCCGCATCATCACCACCCCACTCCGCCGGGGCAAGGCGATCATACACAAATGTTGCCTATGACCACTCGCAGAACCCAGTCCCTTTCATCGGCCCTGTCATCTGGGCAGCCACGGCTGTTGGGACCATCTACTTCACGTGCGCTGCCTATGATGTCTGGCAGGACATCAAGACGTTCAGGAGGGAGGACCGCAGTGGGCTCACTTTTGACAAGGTCGAGACAGAGCATGCGAGGCAATGGAGGCGGAAGTCTGTGTCGGAGAACATCTTCACGCCAGGGCCCATCGTGGCCGGCTCACCGAGGAGCGTGTGGGACAACATGAGCGGCCCGGTCAAGATAATGGCAGGCATGACTGTCGTGAACCTTGGCATCGTCGGTCTTTCGAAGGCGCCTTCGCAATCGGTCCAGATGTGGTGGGCTCGTCTTGGACACACGCCAGCCTTGCCATGGTACCGGAACTCACAGCTCTTCACATCCATGTTTGCGGTAAGCCACGCTCCTGTGGGGCACCCTCCTATGGGATACCCTCCCACCTCATAACCTCCTACTTCACAACAACCTACTTTACAACCTTCTACCTTATAACCTCCTACCTTATAACTTCCTAGTAAATTCCTTAGCCTAATACCCAACAGCCCTCTTGTCTGGTGTTTCCCTTTCGTGTGCGGGTCTGACCTCTCTCACTCCAACAGCACAGTGGCGCGTTACACCTCGCGTTGAATATGATTGGCCTTCTCAACCTTGGGCCCTCCATGGCAGCCAGCCCGCCAATCTCAGGATCCGGTAGCCACTTCCTCGCCTTCTATCTCTCAACCGGCGTGATCTCTTCCTTCGGTGCCCAGGCCGCCGCCCTTGTGTTCAAGCAGTCAAGGTACACCTTCGGCGTTGGTGCATCTGGAGCTGTCCTGGGCGTGTTCGCCGCGTGGGCCATGGGCAACCCAGAGGCCAGGGTCCGCATCTTCCCGATCCCCACGTCTTTCAACGCGAAAAGCCTCCTAGAGTTCGAGTTCGCGTTCGAGATCCTTGGTGTGCTGGGCGTCTGGCGCGCACTACGTCTCCCGATCCGATTCGGCCACAGCGTACATCTAGTTGGCCTAGGTGTTGGTGCTGCATATGCGGCGTACGACAGGAAGGCGCAGGCATGGGCCACGTCGCGTAGGGCGGCTTTCAGGTCCATGAAACTTGTCGGCCTTGTTTGAGATGGGTTATTGATACTAGACTCGTTGTCCCAAAGGAGGTCATCCTATAGAAGGTTGTCCTGTAAAAGGTTGCTCTGTAGGAAGGTATCCTGTAGGAGCATATCCTGTAGAAGGGTGTCCTGTAGGAGGGTCTCCTATAGGAGGTTGTCTCATAGGGCTTTCAGGTGTACCCTCCATTTTCACGGGTGCGAGCTTCCGATCTCATTGGTATAGCACTCAGGCCATCGGCCCAGGTATGTCCATTGCTTCTAACATAATAAGTACTTCATCAATCAACACCCCGAGAAACCAGGCCTTCTGTGACAATGCTGTGCTTCTGATCCACCCTAACACGTCGACTGGAAGCTTTGGGCAATGCAGACCGTCCCGTCCGGCTCAGAAGACGTTTTGGTCGGCTCTCCGCCGCCATCAGTAGCCTCCCAGATCGTGCAGGCATTGCCCTCAGCCTGGCAGGAATCAATGATCGTGCAGGTATCCCCAAAGTTCGAATTCACACCGCACAGCTCCCCGCCATTGACAGCCTGCACGCCCTCAATGACAAACTCCCTGGGCCCCCCATTCCCATCACAGTTCCCACAGCTCCGCGCAAGCTTGCCATAATCCTCCGCATAGAAATTTGAGATGTGCACCGTCCCGCGCCCATTGAACTGCACAATCTTGTCCGTGGCGCCAAACGCGCCCCCGCCGTTGATGTAGCTCGTCCCCGCGTCCTGCCGGAACGTGATGGCGTCCTCGCAGACGGTCGAGAACCAGACGTTGTTCAGGGTGCAGGTCCCCGAGCATTGGACGCCTTCGGCCTGCCCGTCGCCGATGATCACGTTGGATAAGGTCGCGCCGTCCGCCAGGATGAACATGGCCGCGTCCTGGCCTGACTCCCCGCCTGAGCACACGCTCGGCGACCGCTCGTACGTCTGCATCCCGCCGTCGAATTCGCCTGAGACCTCGATCGCGGCGGATTCCTGTACGGTGCCTGCTGAGGCGGGCAGGGTTGTTGAGAGGGTGCCACCGCCACCGCTGCTGCTGCCTCCTCCGCTGCTGCTACCGCCGCCGCTGCCCGTGCCGTTTGTGGATGGTGTGTCGTCCGGTGCGTTGAACACCGGGGGGTTGGGGCTGCTGGGGTCCTCGCTGACTACTGGTGGGCTGCTTGTTGTCTCATTCTGGCCTGGTCTTCCGGCGCCGCCGCCGCCGCCTCCGTTGCGGGAGCAGCCTTTGCCGCCGCCGCCGGACCTTGACTGGGCGTGGGCCCCGGCTGCCAGAGCCAGGAGGGAGATGATGGTGCTGCCTTTCATTTTTATGGTGTGAAATTGAAGGTGGGTATAATGAGTGGAAGAAAGGAAGGAGAGATATAGTCTGCAGAAAATGAAATCCAGATGTTACCCAACATTGTGAACAGCAGTGCCGACAATTATATATCCCCCCTACAATACTATGCCAATGGCTGCAATCGAGGTGCACACTCGAAGCCATCCTGACCAAGCTAGCCGAGTGAGGCTCAATCTGGTAGTTTCTAAGCGTTAGGGGGGTGCCGAGAGTTAGGTTAGCTTGGAAGCAGCAAATAGATATGAAATCCCCTGACTTGCTCTTGGCCTTTTCGCTAGTGTTGACATGCAGAAAACAAAGTTTCGCCCCACAGCCGACGAGCTGTTTCACGTCGATCCCATCAATCATATGGCCGCACAGGCCTCCGTATGTCCGCGAAATGGACCAAGAAAGCAGCGTGCCTGATCTTCCTTCCACTGGGACGAAGAGGTCATGACCGGCGGGAAGACAAATTAATGGTTCCTTGGGACTGAGGTTGCTGGTCATTGCCCAGCCTTTCTTGTTCCCCCCCAGAATCGCGCTCTGCGTGCGTGGATCAGCCTCGAACTACAGAGCCAAGACGGGACAACTGTCTGGGCACAGGCTGGTTCATCTACCCAACGCCGCCGAGGCACAGGCATAATACACAGGTTCTATCGCCTGTCAAGAGATTGGAGCCAAGAGCATCGAGACCCATCACTATGCTGAGTCCGATATATCGATACCGCATCTGACCTCGCTGAAATCTTGATGTCCAAGACCACCATAGCCACCTTGGGGGGTGAAGATGGATCAGTTAGATGGGCATCCGAACCGGCGTTTCAACGCAAAAAAATTGCTTGTTGATTCAAGAAGTCCGGCTGCGACGTGAAAATTAACAATCACCTCGGCAACCGACGCGGCGGTTTCTACCTAGGTACGTTAGGGGGAGTTCGTAGTCAAGACCCCAGCATCGAACGCCCCTCGCCGGCAGGCTTTAGTCCAAAGCAAATCGAGGTCTATTGAAGAAAGTTACCGCGATGTATTTACCACGGCGCCGCCGAAGTGTCCCTGCCTAGGTGCTTGGTATAGGAATCAAAACAGATGTAGCCCACACTGCTCTGCTACTGGCTCGTACCGTAGAATATGCCAGTGTACCTCATGGAGATCGGTTTTCTATCGAAATAGAAACAATGTTCGATTGTGCGCATGCGCTACGGTCCTTTTGTAGTGCGTGTGCCTCGTCGATGATATCGGACATGGAAGGGTTGCATGCTGCTTTTGAAGCTCGTGACCAAGACTACCCCGGACAAACTCTGAGAATGTAACCTGAATAAGTCCAAGACACTCCATGACCCGATCTCCTGTTGTCCCAGCCTTATGCCATGATAAACGTCGACTTGTACGGCCCCGTAGACATCCAATCGTCAACCCGCACGAGTCGATTCTGAACCGTCACATTGACTCTCTCCACAACCTGAGTATTTGAGTGTGGTCGAGCGACAAGCATGAGTTGAAACGCATCACTGCTCTTGTCATAAGCGATAACTATGAATTGATGCACTTTTCCGGCGCGGTTTACGAAGTTGCCTGAAAGTCGAATGCTCGTGAGGGGCGTCTTTGTGTTGGGTGGCACGACGTGATACTCGCCTGTCATCTTTGAGTCCCAGGCTGTCTGATGAAAACGTTGGCGGATATGGAGCGTGGCGCAACTTGTAGTGAAAGCAATCAGCTGTCCTAGAGGGTTGTTATTGGCCTCCACTGCCATGAACTGGGCTCGAATCTCCTCCTCATTAGGTAAGAAATGCTTGGATACTGATGGGTGTTTGTAACTCAGAGCCTCTGAGCGCGATGAATCGTGTCCCAATTTTTGAATGTTCACCTCGCAACGATAGAAGTGCAAGACCGTGCTCTGTCCGGACACGGCTTTGATCCCCAATTCTGTCTGTTCTGGAGGGTAAGTCCAACCCACCCAAGACCAGGATGGGAATCCCCCTGTCCGGCGAACCAAGGTTGTGTCCCAGAACCAGCAGCCGTGGATAAGATCTGGAAAGTACTTTTCCGGGACACCATGATAGAATTGGCCAAAAATAGGCTCAAGCATGCGACTGACTCCTGTGAAAGCGTTCTCTATGTCGTCGTCCCGGGAAAGTGATCGGTGCATGTACTGCTTCACGAGGCCTTGGAACCAAGTTATTTGTTGTTGCGGACTAGCATCTTGTAAATGTTGGAGAGTGACTGATAGTAGCGTCAGGCCCTCGCGGGCGTCCTCATAGCCTTGAGAATCCTGAGAGTCCTGCGAGGTAGAGCGGGATTCGAAACAAAGGTCTTCTCTGCGTAGTGCCGATGCACAGACGAACACTGCGCAATATGGTAACAGCACCAATAATCTCTGGGAGCACAACTCCTCTTGGAACGTCCAACCACGTGTCTTCCATTTTGAACTCTCGATATGATATTTCATGGTCGCTGGAAGCTTCATAAGAGGAAGGCCAGGGATGTTGTAGAATGTCTCATCCCGAGGCACTCGGCTCAAACCGACACCTGGGATAGCTTCAGAACAATCAAAGCTGCCTGCTGCGACAAGCGTCAATTCGGCACTTTGATAAATATTATACATCTGTGCGATTTGGTGGTGACGGATCGAGCTATCATCCTGCACAATGCATAGTGCATCTACCCAGAAGAATCTGTATCCGATCATTTTGGCCAGATTGATGGCGTCGAGAATCGTCCGAGGGACATCGATCTCTGACAGTTTCCCTGCGATAGACCACCGTTTCCTGGTATTTTGCGTTAGCACTGGCTGTGACACACCACCCCAGGTATAAGTAAGTGCCAAGTATGACGGCTTGGTCCCTGGAGTGATGTCAACAATGCACATGCTCTCCGTGTCGATCAGGATCAGGTCAACAGGAAACTCGGCCTTGGTGGTCTGAGAACACAAATCGTGGTTGGATTTGCATTGCTGAACCCAGCTTTTTATTAGATCTGGGTCCAAGGAATTCCCGATGGGTCTTGCATCGCCATTGTTGCCAAGGCGGGGCAGCAGAACACAAGAGTCCTCTTCACCGTAGTGGAAATGCTTGATCAGCTCTGAGTCGGCGACCGGTTTCAGCACCTCATGGGGTTGTTTCTCAAGCAAGCCAGCTTGCTTGTACTCTTGAATCCTCAAAGCTGGCCACTGTCCATTGAGCTCGAGGACGACGTCCACTTTTCGAATGAAGTCTGCGGGCACAGGTACTACTGCCAGTGCGCCATGTAAGACTTGGATTTCATCAGCACTGGCATGCATGGCCGCTGCCAGTGGTTTGACAGTTCTGCTCAGAAGACTCCTGACCAAACGACTCGTGACAGTATTGGGCCCATTCTGATGCAAGGCCTCCACGGCATAGCATAGAATGCAAGCGCCTGATTCCAAATGTGGAGCAAAAATATTTCCAAGGTGTCTCAGCCTTTCAACAGTTTCGAATTGTCGTAACTGTTCGACTGATTTTTCTGGCAAATGCGCGTCTGCGCCCGCGTAGACTCGAAGACGAGGTACAAAGCCCGTGTCGCCTCGTATGTTCCTGGGTCCGAGTCCAACAGCAGTAAGATACTTTAGCTTCACATTCAACTCGATTCCTTCCTTCCAAGCTTCTACCAAACACTCGAAAAGATTACTGCGCGGTCAAGTTAGCTCCAGACTGGAGCACTTCAGCTCCCAATTAGATGGGCAGTGGAGAATTCAAGTACATGAGTTTTGTAACATTTACAGGCGGGTCGCCCAACCCGATTTCCTTCTCGACGAGTTGGCAGAGTTCGCAGGTAGTTTCCGACATCTCTGACCTCCACGTATGAACAATCTGTGGTTGCTGCTTCCCCTGGCACGCTAGAGCCTCCCAGGGCGTGTTTATCAAGACACTCCCACAACAATCTGAGCAAAGTGACCTGGGGGCCGATACGTCCGAGTTATGTAGAGAGTCCATAGTGAATGGCAAAAAGGCGTCAAGCTATTGGCCCTGTGCCATTGAAATGGAAAATACTGAAGGAGTTTGAAGAAAAGAAATGGGAATCTATCCTGGTAAGTCATTCAGTCACATTATATGAGACTTCACTGTGGCCTGGACGATGGAGAGGACTCCTTCGTTTCCCCGCTTCTCCATGCAGCATGACGTGTCATAGGCAGGCGAAGTATCGATTGCATGTAGCTTAAGAGCCTGCCGAGGAAACCCGGGTACTCTTCGGAAGCCTCATGTCCATCGTGACATGCCGGCAACAATGCTCTTCTGCAGGTTTGATTCTGGGTAATCACAAGTGACCTTCAGTCATGCTTTCAACGGTTGGAAGAAAAGTTGCGGGGCAAGATTACATGAACGCAGACTCCTCGTTGGTATGAAGCCGAGCGCGGCCCCAACCTCTTTTACCTGATGTACGGAAGGGTCTCTTCTATATCCCCCGTTACACCCACTTCCGTCTTGGCTCATTTCCTTCTTATCCCTCTAAACCCCACCCCTAGCCTTAACCCTGACCCTAGCCCTAACTCTAACCCAAACCCACCCTAACCTGCAGGGGCTTCGCCCCCAACCCCCACTAGGGGGGTCCCCCCAGACCCCCCGAGAAACAAAAATATCTATTGATATTTTCAGAAATCTGCAGCGGTCTGGAATCGAACCTGTAGCTTCAGTATAGCTAGCTAGCAGAATAACCAGCTAGACTATACCGCCGAAACGAGTTGGAATGCTTTGTTTTGTTTGTTCTGATAAATGTGATTTCGAGAGGGTTTTGTTTGCTTCTTCGTTTGCGCCAAGCCCGCCAAGCCCGCGGCCAAGGCGCTAATTCGGTACGTACCTAGTTGCACAGGTATGGGGGATTTAGAAGACACCGTACGGAAGTACAAAGCGTTGTGTGACGCCACATGCAGCAGTGGTCAATCACAAGCTGATCTCAAGCGACATTACTTCGCCAATGGCCATTGGTCAAGCGAACCAAATTGTAACATCGCGCGAATAGGTCCCCGGGACACCCGCCTCACATTGCGCGGCAAGTTGGCTAAGGACTTGGAACTTACAGAAAATGAAGATGCACATAACCACTTTAGAGGATGAAAATGCTTTACAACTAATGGTCTAGCTCTATATGTACATATACAATTTACCTATAGGCCTACTAGATGAACTTCCAAGGCTGGTTAAATGGTATGATTTGAGTGCGGTTGTATGAATCTCCGTTTCTTTAATGAACACTTTATCTTTAAGGAACCTCGAGATTCATCGGCATGGCGCCCTCTGTGGACACGAAGGGCATGGTAGTTCTCGCCTTGACGTAGGTATGAGGCAGGCTATTCTTCTCCGAAGTCGGTTATTGATCCAGTTGACGAAAAGCCTGAGGAGCATAAAACAAATAGTAACCAGAGCTCTCTTCCCTGATTCAAAGTGTCACCTCACGGAGGCATCTAGTAACTATCGACCTGTCATCCGCCCCTTAACAAGTCTAGGTCCACGCCTAAGGCATTATCCGAATCTTAATACATATACTGAAAGAACCTACACACTAATTGTCATTTCCCGAAAATTCTCAGGCCACACCAGCTTGGGACTTCAGACCGGTCAGTCAATGGCAGTCCGCGTGGCATGCCTAATGCGGCGCGCCTTTGCCGGGCTCAACTGCAGGATACAGAACGTTTCGCAAAAGGAAATTGCCCTATTGAAATCATGATGTCCAAGCTCTTCATGAGCGCCATGGAGAGCCTAGGTAAATTGACTGTTAAGCCGGTGTCTTGATTCCGAAAGCTTGACTATGAAGTGTGAGAGATCGGTTTTCAAAGCTTATCCGCCTGCCACAAGAGCTCTTGCCGGGCTTGAGAAGTGCGAGTAGTTGTATGGTGACTGTGTTTCAGAAAATGTGGCCAGAGGCAGCCTGTCCTTGCGTCCTTGCCTGCGCGAACTTCACTATTGTTGTGAACGCACTGATTGAGGTGCGATAACAAGCGCTCTTACCCCTCAATGTTGGTCGTCTCCATATTGTCGTTGTTACCTAAGTACCTATACCGGTCTTGCATGTAACACTGTGACCCAATCTGATGGCACATTTTCGCACCAACAGCCGTTGCTATGTCCAACTGCATTCCCCCGTCCCACGTGATTGGATGGGGTTCTTCTCTCCCTTGGGAATTTTTTCCCCAACGTATTTATGTGTTCCGTTGCGCTTCTTGTTTCAACCATTCACTCATCTTGTGTCCGGGGCCGCCAAATCCTGCAGTAGGGTATTCAACCTGGAATCAATGAGAGGCTACATGTGCGATGCCATGGCTTCATCAATCAGAATCGCCATTATCGGTGGTGGTCTGGCTGGGGCTTCCCTGATCCACGCTCTCATCAATTCATCCCACCTGGATGTACACATCTTTGAAGCCGCTCCTGAATTCAAGGAAGCGGGTATGGCGATCGGTATTTCCAGGAATGCACAAGCTGCTCTGAGGCTAATCGGTCCTTCGGCGGAGAAATGTCTTGACCAAGCCGGCGCCGTACCAATGAAGGGCGTCAAGTTCATGTTGGCCCAAGGCGAAGACAGTGAAGGCAGCATGGCCGATGAAGTCGATGAAACAGCCCAGGGAAAGCGGCTCACTAGCATCGTCCATCGCGTCGATCTGTTGAAAGCTCTGCTAGCTGATATTCCGGAAGGGCGCATGCATGCGTCCAAGAAATTGCAAAAGATCGACCAGGGTAGCTGCGTTACCATAACCTTCACCGACGGGACAACTCATGAGTGCGATATTCTCATCGGTGCCGATGGCATCCACAGTATCGTCCGAAAGTTCGTCTTGGGCGAGAACGATCCGGCTACATCGCCCCAGAACAGCGGCGCTTGGTTCCTGATGACTCTTCAGCCATTTGACAAAGCCCAGGCGAGCCTTGGTGAAGGGCTCGTCAATCTCAATGATGCCCGAGAATATGGATGGGCTGGTCGAGCTGCTTTCTTGATGCACAACATTCTGAGCGGTGGCCAGCTTGTGCAGTTCGCCATTGCTTCACACGACAAGGAGGCCGAGAACAGTGCTGCAGACCAGTGGAAACGCGTTGTGCGTACAGAAGAGATCCAGAAACTGTTTCAAGACTGGCCCACCCATCTCAGCAAGGCTGTCAAGGAGGTGAGACGAACCCGTCCCTCGGTCCATTGAGCGCGTATATGACAGTCATGTTGACCAAGCCACAGCTGCTTTGTAACCAACCCGAGCACGAAGCGTTGTATATGTGGGAACACCCCAAGGCGGCCAGCTATGTTTCTGGTCCAGTCTGTGTGACTGGCGACGCCGCTCATTCGACAACGCCCTGGATGGGTTCTGGCGGTGGTATGTCTATCGAGGATAGCCTGATCCTCTCCACGCTGCTCAACCATGCAAAGTCACCGGTCAAGGCGGTCGCTGCACTGAGGGTCTATGACCAGGTGCGCCGTCCTCGTACTCAGCGGATCGTTGAGTCAAGTCGGGCGACAGGGGACATGTTGATAGGGGTCAAAGAGTTGGATGCGGAGACAGCGAAGTCATTCATGTCAAGGTGGGACTTTATCATTGACATTGACATGGAGAAGCACCGGGATGAAGCCTTGCAGATGATGGAGAAGGAGTTGAAAATGTGAAAATGATGTCTGTTATTATCTCAACAGCCGTGGTCCACGTTAGAGCAGAATCAAGTGGCTTTCAATCATTGCGTGATACTTGTTTTGAGGCATGCCCATGTAAGCAGTGAAGTGAAAGCGGAACAACTACGTGTGAGAAACCGCCACCAATGCGCCGGCTTCTACCAGTCCGTGAAGGTGGACATGCTCCCTCGCAGTCTACATCATTTCACTTGTAGGGATGACTATGAAGGCTCAATTCAAAGTCCATATCTTGCACTAATGAATGTCTCAATTACCGGTACATTCCGGCTTACTCACGCCCGAGTTTTGCACTCTTCCGCGATGGCGTGCCGGTCAGATTGATTTATCCGGAGCAGGATAAAGTCATTCCACCATCCAAGACGAGGCTCGAACCAGTGGTGAAACTGGATCTTGGGCTGGAAAGGAAAATGACTGCGTCAGCTGCCTCCTCTGGCCTTCCCAAGCGTCCCAGCGGTATCGTGGCCAACAGTGCCTGCTCCAAACCTGGCGCCACATCTGTCGCCCGTCGTGTCATTGGAGTATCCGTCCAGGTTGGACATACGGAGTTCACCCGGATACCAAGAGGGGCATTGTCGAGGGCTTCGAAATTTCTGTCAGAACCCTCCAGCGCGGTCATACAGATTCAAGATTACTTACCAGCGGTCTTGGTAATAGCGGCGATGGCATGTTTGCAGGTGGTGTACTGCCTGTTTTAAATCAGCGTCACGTCAACCCGCTGCTTACATCTTCGAACTATCCAGCACAAACCAAGGCATCTGGGGCGAGCGTGGGTATTCTTACACCATATTAGGAACTGCCATGGTTGATGAAACGGAAGACAAGTTGACGATAGAACCCCGTGTAGTGCCTCGCGCCGGATCCGTAGCGCTCGCCTGCTGAAGCTCTTGTGGTTTCATGGCTGCCGAGACAAGGCTAGTGAACAGGAAGCTTCCGTTGAGATTCACATCAATCAGGTGCTTGAAGTCGACAAAGCTGGCCTCGGCTATCGGATCGAAAGTGCCCCCGGGAATCTAGTAAGAAATCAGCTACAGACAAATATCCCCACAATCCATCGAAGGCCCTACACCGGCAGAGTTGACCGCGTAGTCAATACGCCCAAGGTACTTGATAGCATGGGCAACAGCACCCTTCACGGACTCCTCAGCACTGATGTCGACTTGAACGGCATCGACTCTGAAGTCCGGATTCCGAGCAACAGCCTTGGCTTGTGCAGCAGTTTCCCGTGCCCCATCCAAGTTGATGTCGGCCACAAGCAATCCGCGTGCACCATCTCTAGCAAAGGCTAGGCAGCAAGCTCGGCCGATACCACTGGCTAAAGACATGAGTTAGTGGTGTCCAATGGTTGACAGTTGGAGTATAGAGAGCACAGCGGAATGAACATTTGCATCCTTACCTCCACCAGTGACGAATGCATTGCCAGTGACTTCCATTTTGCGGTGTTAGGTTACTGAATGAACTCGGAGGGACAACTAGAGCACTTGAGACCAAGTGGACTGCGAGATAGCCTGAACAAGTACTGCAGGAATCGCGAGAGACGAAGTGTGATTCGCCAAGCAGGAAGGAACGAGACTGTCAGTGTTCGAGCCAATCAGCCTGTGCTGCTGGAGCATGCATGCAACGTATCTAGGTACTTAACAACCAACACGCAGATTGCAACCAACGCGCAGAAGGAAAAGCGGAGAGACTCTCCATTCAATTCCATGCGTTGTTTCGTTCTAAATCCGTGTACATCCCGAAGGCATACGGTCCCTTCACACCGTGGTAAAGGCTAAAAGACTAAGCGTTTGAAATAAATTCATTGCCAACTATTTCCAATGTACTCTCTTCCTCCACATAGCATTCCTCGTTACTTTAAAGTGACTTAAGGCACAAGCTTGACTAAACGTACACACCTGGGCACTAAACGCCTCCCCCCTCCTTCATGCCCTCCCAGGCCTTTCGCTGTTCAAGTGGGGAACGCACCAGGAACCCTCGGTGAGCGATCTGGTGGAGACTGAGAACCAAACCCAGGCTGGTCCACGTCCATATTGACCGGGTATGCTTCCAAGCCACCCTCTTTCGCAGCCCGGACCCTCGCGAGTACAGCCAACCATTTCTGAACAGCAATGATGGCACGGTTCCGATCAACTGCACCGAGATAAGCTAGGGGCCGCTGCGCGGCCCTTCTGATGGCATTGCGCATCGTTATGCGCTTCCTGGCCTCGGGCACATGTGGCAAAGTGTCTGGGTGAGTCGAGTAGTCGAACCCGGGGGCGACGAGGTCGTCGGCCAGGAGCCCGATGGTGTGGTTGAGGTTGGCGCCGTTGACCTGGGCGTTCTGCACGGCTGTGCCGACCTGGTCCGACATCACTCGCACCTCGGGGGCCAGAAAGCTCTGGCTGTCAACCCCGGCCGCCGCCGCGACGAAGCCCTGGAGACATTGTGTGAACACGGCCTGCTTGTCGCGCACCGCGGTCAGGTGTCTCCTCAAGGGTCTCATGTGACGCTGATGCACGGCTTGTCTTTGGCTTTGCTGCGGGAGGAGGGAATACATGGCGATTACCGACTGTGCGTATCCTATAGAGTTTCTCAATAATCGATCAACTTCCATTAGGTCGTTGGTAACAAAGTCGGTAATAGTTTGTTGGACTGTATGTTGAGACTCAGGTTAGCCCGTTATTCTAATCGCGGCAGACCACATGTGCATTGCTCGACTCGTTGCAGTGTAGGGACTGTCTTTCAATTCTATTCCATGAATATGTTACAAAATGACGGAGCCCTAAGGGGAAAAATGGATAAGAGTAGTTAGTCCTCGGGCTTGTTTCTTACTTTGAGTCTTGATTGTCTGCTGGACGGCAGGTGAGACCCCGCCTTGCCTGGCGTCTGAAACCCTGCGAGTGATTTCGCCGGCAATTTGATTGATGTCGACTATTGACTTGTCAAGCAGGGAATAGATATCCCCGTATGTCCTTATCCAAGTCCTGGCCTCGAAGTGAAGTCGGTGGTGTGTGACTTGCTCGAGCACGAGTTCGTCCGTTTCCAAGATCAGCCAGTCAGCCAGTAGGTACTGCTGAAGACTCTTCCTACAGTTCCGTCAGTCATTCCGCAAGTCTTGCTGAAACATTTCGATTAGGTCCATGTCGTAATTGCAACAGTACGAGGTCATCACCGCCACCAATCGGACAGTTCAAGCACATTCAGTCTGTGGCATAGGTTGTGGAACCAAGTCCATGGATCCATGAAGACCATTATAACACGTTCACAGGTTCGTTGTCTTTGAAATGACTTCGGACGAAGGGCAATGGGGATGTCTTTATAGGGCGGCCAAATGCAAGGTCAGGAACTCACAATAGGGGAAGGAGCTTCCCGGAAAAGTAGTCGTTGTCTTCAACACTCAGCTCACGTCTTACTTCAAATCGGAGAAGACGATTTCCACGTGGGTACAAAAGCATTAATGCATCTTCTGATGGGACAAGCTTTAAAGCTTGATGGCCGAACCTCGTGAACTGGCTCTGCCAAAATGACTCGCGAAGGAACTTCGCGTAGTCTTCAACCGGTACTGGTCGTGCTTGGTCATGGACGGGAGCAGGAGGAACTAATAAGAATCCTGAGTAGTCTCCTGTGGCATACGGAGCATATTTAGACCTGTCGACATCTGCGTGCTGCAGGTCTACGGCGCGGTGGCTCGAGGGCCAGGACGAGGCCCTGATATAGGGTTGCAACGCGGTGAGGTCTCCCGGCTGATACCCAATATCATTGCCAAGTTCAGGAATAAGACCCCAGAGCTGGATTTTGGTTTGTCAGTCTCTGAGTAAAGGCAATTTAGACGTTAGAAAGACTGCGGTTTTAAAGACGCTGACCTCGTTTTCAAAGCTTCTGCCCTCCTCCAATTGTGGGCCGTCCTGGAAGCTATGGTTCGCACGAAAAGAAACCTAATTAGCAACGTTTCGCAGAAGGAAATTTTATCGCTCTGAGGGGATTTCGAAACATCTGAGGTGCTAACTAGTGTCTCTGGCAATTGTATCCTGAATACTGCGTCACGCAGATAGGTGACTTACAACCAACCTTGGATCCGTGATGCCTGAGGGCCCTCGGGTCTGCCTATCAATGAGCGGCACAGTAAAGGGAATCGGCTGACCATTTCTGGCGTGATTCCCAAGTCCACATCTTGTATATCTTGTAATGTAGAGTCTGGCTTCCTTAGAAGGAATTCATGGGCATCTTGAAAATTCTTTTTAGCGTTGATTCTCAGAGCGGTCGGCGTTCCCCCACCGAATACATCAATAGATGTGTGTGTGTGTGTGTGTTTGTATATTTGGTTTACTCACTACGACATGCGTGCTATGAGTCAGAATACTTATATCAGCAGCTCATTCCAGCCCGGGTGTGTTCAAAGTGGCATTCACTCACGGCGAGCTCGTGAAGTATTGTGTCTGCTAGATGAAATGTAGTCGCCATTCGAACCTCGGGGAACTCTGTCGTCAACAACTGCCATACAATGGAGGGGTGAACTGGGATACCAATTTTTAGCCGTGGAATAGCTGATGAAGAGAATGTGATCTGCATCATCCTCAAGATACCTTACTCCGCAAGAGACTCAGGCGCCATGCTGGTCGTAGTAGGGGTAATTTGTCTCTAATGGATTGGTTGGAGGCCATGCCTTTTACTCACCCATGATCCCAATCGCATTCGGTCTCATATTAGTTAAGCCGCCAACAAAGGTGAGACCTTGGGCCGTCAGTCTACCTTCCAACATAGAAATATAAAAACGAAGATCTAAAGTATGGTTGAATGCGGAGATCAGATCAGCAAAGTGCATACTCCCTAGGCAAAAGATGAGGCTGAAAATGATGGATATAGGTTATTACACTTGTTCAAAATCGCCTCGGCCGTCTGTCTGGACTTGAATCCCAGCTGTCGAAGTTCTGCTGCTTCCTGGTAAATTCCCGGCCTGTTCTCGTCTATCCAAAGCGCCGGCAGCGGGGCACCGTCCGCCTCGCGGGCTTCTCTGGTGCGCCCGTCTGCGTGCTCAGGTACAGGCCGTACGTGATAGAGGCTAAGAATTGCATTCCTGTGACACCGCCCTGGCATGTGAGTCCAGAAAATAGAAAAGATGAATGATCTAGGCAGGTTTGACGCTCACCAATAGGGGGGGTTTGAGTGTAGGACCCTTGTTGCTAGTTGGAGCGCTGGCTTTATGGCTGCCCAGACTCTGTCGTCCTAGAAAGACAGAATTCAGGTTAAGGAGTGCAGAGCGTTGGATACGAGTACTTATATGTTTTACTTACTGCCGGGTCGTATTCCCCTTCCGAACCTCCAAATTTCCATCGAAAATTGTTAACATTGGTATTAACATTCATCTCGTTTGGACTCAGCCATTTATCCCTCGTCAAAAGACTGAGGTGTCATCACCATAGAATATCAGTAATCCTCCAGCACGCTGCTTCTCAATGTTGCGTGGTCGACGTACGGGTGCAAGTCTCCTTCGAGGCCAGGTTCACTAGATTCATAGTCCGGAACATATATTCGGCGGTCTATCATCTAGACGGGGATCAAATCTTAGTTAGAGTTTGGAAGAAAGTATGCAGAAAAGGTCGACGCAATGGCTTCAAAGCCCCACTGACCTCCTTGATCGTTGGCCCACCGAAAATATACGACTGCCAGGCCTCTTCCTCCCCCAATGTGTACACGCCCGCGGCGGCCTGATCGGGGCTGGATGTTGTCGGAGTGACGAGAGATCTGCCGACGGCTGGGTCTGGATCGTCTGGTCTGGTCTTGGGATAGATGCCGAAGCGGCTATAATTGTTTGTTAGGGAACATTAGTAACCAGCCTGTCACTAGTCACAATATCAATAAGAAGTGAGTGGACAGGTGAGTTGCGCGCGTTCGTACCGAGCGAAGGCCGTCGGGTTCTTTGCCGCGTCTCTGGGAAGGATCGCCGGCCTCAGGACCTCCCCCGAGGTCACGTAAAGATCCCTTCTCTCCCTCCCCGTGGCCGAGAACTGCACATTCGGCGACCACTCCGGGTCCGTCCACTCGGGCATAAAGGGGGCATGATTAGGCACTCGCTGCCAGTTGCTGGCGACTGGTCCTGGATCATCCGGATCTCTTACTAATCCCGCGAAGAATTGCCTCGCCGCGCGCGCTGCACCATCTTGAAAACGCCGTGCCCAGTCCTGGAGCGAGGCTTGTGGTTGTTGCGGGTCCACGGCCATTTGCGCTGGTCTCGATTGAGCTCTTTTTCACTTTCGCAAGCGTTTTGGGGGATATTTTGCTCGAGTTTAATACATAATAAATTGTTTCACAGCTGCGCAACGAGGATGCCATACCCTCGGGTTGAGCCCGCTGCCCTGCATGTCAGTCCGGCACAAAGAAACCACCCGTGCCACACACGTACAGATAGGCTCAAGCACAATTCTTTATGCACCAAAAACTTCCGTTTGCGTTGTGCTTTGTTCGATTATCAACAGTTCCAGACACCCACTCACATGTGGTGCACGATGTCACAGTGCATCCATTCCTCCTGCAGTATGCCCTCACCATGCGTGTACTCGTCTTGCAGGAGCGACTCGGGCTTGAGTATTGGAAGACTTCGTAGAATGAAGTCACTGATGAGAAATAACCTACACGCCTCGACGAAATACCTCTTCTGCAGAGGTATCAGTGTGCGATGCAGGACATTGACCAACCAAAACTAAAATACGGCAAGACTACACCTAGCCAGAAGTGCGACAGTCCTCGTTGCTAAAGCCGTTGAAAAGACCGCAGTCAGCATATGGGGGAGAAGCATGTTAACAAAACAGTCACTGCTATTTGCTGCCCTGACGACGGCTGCACCCCAGATATACTATTTCCCTGCAAGGGACCCAAGGATGAAGGAACACAAGGGAGGGCATGCCAACCGTATTCAACGTGTTTGGCACAAGGGGCGGACACCTTCGATAGATTCCCTACCCCAGGGCTCGGACGGTGAGCCAGGTGCTTGCGGAGAAAGAACGGTTAACTCTCTTCGTTCGCAAAGTGACAGCAAGGTTGCCCTAGGGTACAGGTCAAGATAGTTCGAGACATATAGAATGAAGATGAGACTCGTTGTTCGCATTGTGCCCGTGTCAGAGACTTACAAAAATACAAGTGACCGCAACTAGTCGTAAGCATAGCATGCTCTCGCCTGTACAGTAGACAACCTTTGTGAAACACGGAATGTATGGGTTTCTCATGAGATGCTTTCCCTAGCTGTGCCGTATCTGGTTTCTTGGTCTCCATATAACGAAGTACTTGCAATGCGGAATTACAGTGCATCAATTAGTCATTTGTTCCTCCTACATACACCCACCTTCTGCCCTCGGCTGGCTCGCGACATTACGGTCTTTGATCATTTCTTCCAGGGACAGGTCCTCGAACTGGCTGCGGTTACCCATGTCAACACCTCGTTTCTGCACCACCTGTGCATATTCCAAGGTCTTCTTCTTCCACTCGTCTCTCCCAATTTTCCCCTCGATCATATCTGCCAGGATCATGGCATCAAAAGCAGCCTGGCTCGTGCTAGCAACTGTATGAGGTCTGAACCCCGCCAGTGCGTCTCCAATCAGAACCACCTTCCCGTCAAGGAACTCGTTCTCGCGGCCGGCCACGTCGGTGATGGCCTGCACGAATGGCTTCTTGGTGGCACGCACAATCTCGGCAAACTGCGGCGGTAGCTTCTCCTTCGCGATTTCACGCTGCTTTTCCCACGCTTTGGGATTGGTCTTCCCCGGCGGCATCGTTATTCGGTGGCGTAGGCCGTCGATGTCGGTCAGTAATTCGGCGAGCTCGGGTGACGGCTCGTCGAGGGATTTGCTTGGGAAGTTGGTGTAGTAGACGAAGTTGATAAGGCGCTGGCCTGGCTCGAGGGTGCCTTTCTCACCGGGTATCAGGTACGCGAGGATCTGAATGCCGTTTGTATGGAAGAAAGTAAAACGTTCCGAGAAGGCTTCGCGGGTCGCGGGGCTGACTTCGTCTTCGCGAATCGTTCCGCGTAACGCGACATATCCGGCATACGTACGTTGTAAGTTCGGTTCGAAGACGCTGCGGATCGTAGAGCTTGGCCCGTCTGCACCGATGACAAGATCGGCTTCAAATGCACCTTCACCGCCCTCGACTGTCTGATACGACACCTGAACTTTGCTGCCCTGTTCTTCCACACCCGTAACTCTGTGACCATGTAGATGTTTGACTTCTCCATCCTCAGATCTCTGCTTGGGCACATCGCAGTACTCGCTTTCTACGCCGTCCACATTTGCCCTTAGCATATAGTAGACAAGATCCCAGCTTGTCATATTCTGCACCATGTCTTTCGTGTATATGATCTCCCCTTCCTTGTTGAGATATTGGCGTCTCTGCGATGAGACAGCAAATTGTCTTCCACACCGATCATAGCGTTTGAAAAAGGCGAGAGTATCACCGCCCGCGACTATGCCTGCGCCCTGATCGTGTAGCAGCGGAGTCGCATTGCGCTCAAGGATCGTGATACGATGTCTCTGAGGATGTGACTTGAGAGCAAGTGCGGTGCAGAGGCCACCGAGGGAGCCACCGACCTATGAAGTCAGTGATTATGCGCTGTGGGATCTTCGGTGGTGCGTACTATAATAATGTCGAGCTGCCTCTTCGTGCCATCCGGAGGGCTGTCGGGCGATCCGTTCGTAGTTCTCAGTGTCATTGTAGCGGTTACTGACACAGTATAGTAGAAGCCGGTGATCTTCCAATACAGATCGTGCCAAGGTTTCCCGCTATTATTAACGGAGAGTTCATCGATGAGCCACGTGGGGAGGGGAAGATCATCATTGAGATGACGCAGATATCGGGACTGGAGAACAAGCTAAGCCAAGACCCCACCCGTCGCCATCTTCGTGATTGGGTGCTGGAAATCATGATGCATAGTAATCTGCAACTATGCATTATGCCTAAACAGTCTGTACGATGTGACACTGTAGCTAAGATATCCAAGCAGTGAGAGCTTGTTTTCTTCGTTATGGTGCTGTGATTCTGAGCTGAGAAAACGACGAGGCATAATTGTGACCAATTTGCGGTAGCTACCTAGTATCAAGTAATACTAGTACAGGTCAGTCGTCTTGACGCTCTAACAGCTAGTATGGCTCTCGGATTTCATGAGGAAATTCCTCGAGAAGCCTACAAATTGTTCAATGTAAGTCGTAGCCTTCAACGGAAGTAGCATTGAGGAGATGAGTTGCAATGACGCCAGCACCACGGCAATGAAGATAAAAGATGGGTATGTGGACCCGGCGTAGTGTTTTTGAGTGGTGAGTAATATTACTGTTGCATGTTTCGCTTGCTTTCGAGGGCCAAGGGTTGGGCCTAGACTTGTTCATAATGAAGCACGACATAGCTTGGGGCTTTCCTCTCGGCTTACGGCCATTTTTGATTTGCAAGTTGATGGCAAAGGCCAATTCTGCGGCATGTTGGATTGATACCTAGGTATAGACAAAGTGGGCCCCGTTTCCATTGGGGAGCATGCAAATAGAACTGAAGTATATACAATGCTCTGTCAATCAAACAGCAACCTCCCCTCAACCAGTCCAGAGCGCAGGGCCGGGAACCTTGTAACTGGTGATGGTGGTGTAAGGGTTGAACAGGATACCGGGGTCAGTGGCCTTGTACAGGTTCACACCGAGGGTGCCCCCGGATGGAGCCTTGGTACCTGAGCCGGTGACTTGGATGTTGATGCAGTTAGGGTACGACTGCGCGCCGTTGGCAGAGCCCGCGCCGTGGGCAGCGATGGTCTCGTGACGGAAGACGTATGTGCCGGCCTTGAGGAACTTGGGCACAGTGATAGTCCATGTGTTGTTGTTGTTGATCATGTCCTGGGCAGCCCACACTTGGGTGTTGTAGTTGATGCCAGCCTCTTCGATCTTGGTCCAGAGGAGCTTGGACTTGTCGATGGAGGAGGCAGAGCCACTGTAGGGCGCGATGTAGGTGATCATTGGGCCCAGACCGTGGGGCCAGGTAGTCCATTGGAACTGGATAGTGCCGCCGGCGCTAACTGTGCCGGCGATGCTGCCTGGTTTCGAGTTCTTGTTGCAGTTGATGTCTTGTGTTCCGAAGTTGTTGGGCTCTACGAAGCCAAGGTCAAGGGCTTCCTCCCACCTGACATCGTTTCAGCAGGGCTTCGAAGTTAAACATGACAGGTTCCAAAGATCTTACCATCCGGCGCTTGCGGGAGGAGTACCCCCGTTCTGTACGAGGTAGTACCAATCCACTAGAATAGCATCCTTTGATCAGCTGCTGCTTCGACAACGGTTGCAAAGGAGCAACCGCAGGACGATCCCTGGACATGACTTACAGTTCCAGCCTTGGTTCCACTTGCCATCCGTGACAAACCCGGAGACATAACCGTGGGCAAGAGCAGTCGTGGCAAAGCCACACAGCGTGGCGGCAACTAACTTGAGTGACGGCATCCTGGATTTCTTAGTGCACCAGTTTATGTGCGTTGATCGCCGTTTGTGATGTCAATTATGCAAAGCCGATCCCTCGTCCGACCTGGACTCTGGTACCCTTCTTATACTCGACCTATCTGCTTCATATTAAAGCTGGCATATTGATTTCTCCATTTATTTATTAGCAACACTGGCTCAGACCGCTCCGTGCTGAGCGCACTGAACAGTTCGCCGTGCTTTTTGTAAACTCGGAACGCCAAGGCGCGTAGTTCAAGTGTGACAGCGGAGGGTTATCTCCCACTTACTCTTTTAGTCTTCACAGCGAAAGAAGGGGGCCACTGTCAGCCAATAACCGGATTGTTTCACAAAGACCTGACCAGGATTATGCCACATGGCGGAGCACAAGCATCATTCAAACCAGGTAAATGGTATGATGCCTCGCCCCTGATTAGCGGAACATACTGTGGTCAATTCTAGACGAGGACAGGAATGGTCCGCCGTTACTATCGAGTCGGTATTGATCGACGATCTCTGGGTTAGGTGATCAGTAATACAAGATCCAGAAATTTGCCTTGATAATCATTCGATTAGCTCTAGCTTCCGCCTCCTCCTGTTGCTGCTGCGATCTGAGCCGCCAAAGCGAGATTAGGGGCCTATTTGTGCTCGCATGGCTTTCGAATGCCGCATTGCTTTGGGTATCTTTGCAAAATCCCACGTATTTGAATAAAAAAGCTGAAGCTGTTCGTGACGACCTGTCTTTCAAGTCCACACCCAAGATATTGCCAAGCTGCCGGGCCGGGGCAGAAGCCACCGCGTGAGACAAACAGGAAATTGCCGCTGAACAAGGCTTAGAAGTCGTTGCGTGTCGAATGTTGGGGCGCGTGACCGTACCTCATTCACGGTGACCCTATCGGCCCAGACGTGCCATCATGTTGCACCTGGGCGAGCTCTCCTGCTGGGTGACCATGCGAGGCTGCAGACACGGCATCCTACTCCGGTAGTGGCCTTGGAAGAGCGGCACAATTCTGTGCTTTGATCGTCCAGTACCATGCGGACGGGTGCTATTCTTGTCTTCCCTAAGCGGAAAGGAATCAATGACCGAGACCTCAGTCACCCACGCTGATTGCCACACCAGATCGGGTAGCCGGGGTCTGCTGCCGGTGCTCCTGGTTGCCATCGCTAAGTCTCATGATCAGCGGATACCAATTTTGCATCAATAAGGAGCCAGGTAAGCAGACATAAATTGCAATCGGTACCCGCCGAAAAGAACGTCACAGACTAGAACAAATCATGTCCTGCGCACGTTGACACGTAATCTCACTAACCTTGATGCACTGACCTTCTAGAATTACGCGTAAAGCCAGATGTCACACTGCCAATGCCCATTGACACCGCATAGGACAACCCTCGGGAGGTAGCTGTTGCGATATAGTCGTACTAGATTCAGTGATTCCGATGCCCGGAACGACCTGTCCAGGTCAAGCCAGAGCTTCCCGGATCTTGCGCTTTCCTTTAGAGACTCCAGCATTCTGCCCTTCAAGCACTTTCTGGACCAGGCCGCCTTGGTCCAATCCGACCTCTAAGATGTGTCGAGTCTGTCATGGTTGGGATGAACGATCATCCTGATAGTTCACGGAAGGAGCATCTGACGGCTCGCCGGGGAAACGTTCACCAGTGGCCTTGAAACCCCAAATACTTGGCAAGACTGAACGCATGACTGGTAGCACCGACGAACATAGTCATTTGCTTATGCTCAAGTACCTGTCCAGCCGACCCAGAATGCGCGACTCGATAATGCAGTGGGTTCCGTGGCTCCTGATTGTCTTATGTACGGGACTTCTAGCTCGTCATCTCTTGGTCCTACTGCCAGAATAGGACTGCGTGCCATTCGGAAGTTTGGAACTGTGTATTGGTGTCACGGAACGGTATGTGCTGATACCTTCACTAACTAGTTATGTGACATAATGCAACAGCGGAGGCATGCCCGCTCCATTCCTAGGCATTCCGATGGCTTTCCCTTTTGCCGAGTATATCAAGATGTCAGCGTCGAGAACCTGAATCCCTCCTACCAGTGTGGAGGACCCGTCACAGTGGAGGCGGTCCTTTTTCGTACTGCTGCGCCCCTTCAGGAATCGGCACGACCGCACTGCTCGTCCAGATATGAATCACATCCTTCCACTCTAAGCCCTCCACACAGCCGGCCTTGAGGCTGACCATGCCGACGGGTGTCCCATCAGGCCTATGTGAGCGGTTGTAGAGTCGTACCCCGCACTTTGGGCAAAAGTAGCAGTGCTTCGTGTTGCCGCTGTCGGTGGACATGGTGAATAGCTGGAGCCTATTCGTGACCTCCGTTGGTAGGTTTGATAAGAACGCATCCGCGGGGTAGAAGGCCGAGGAGCCAAACGCGGATGCTGCCTGTTTGCGGCACAAGGTACAGTGGCAGCATGCGAGGCGCAGGGGCTGCGCCGTTGGCGTGCGGAAGGAGATGTAGCCGCACTGGCAGTTCACTGGTAGCCCCTGCTCCCCAGTTTGCGTAGCGTCTGGCATGACGAGGTTCCGACTTGATCGATGGAGTATGGACTTTGGTGTCTGGTTATGAGAAGCAAGCGTGGCTCCCCCTGCTGATGTTCAAAAATGACTTGCAAATCTAGGGGCTAATATGGCCAATCGCGGCACTAATTTCTGACGGGGAAAACGCGGCTCTCACCCATTTGCTAAATTCCAAGGACCCCGCCCAAGTCATTAGACATCGGCAGGGCGTCCACATTCAAAGTGCGGTTGGCCATACGATGACAAATTTCTGAGACTCTGTGTAACGAGACGACTTACGCCCTTCGGCATGTCAATCGTTGGGCGGCACAAACAACCTCAGTGTCGCCAAAGAAGTGGATGCATTCGCAAGGAGTGTGCAAGTATCCAAACAAGCTTTAGAGTGCTGATAGATTGTGGCTCTGCACAATCCAGACATTGGATGTTTCAACCTGCGTGAAATTGGCGCATGATGCAGATCGTCGATCAACGCTGTTCCTTGCACATGGACTGGGAGTCTCTTTTGAAGCGACCTCTTGCAAGTAGAGATATCACAGCATTGGTTACAAATGGGAGTGTCCATGTGGCTAGTGTCATTGATTGGGCTTGATCACCATGGGTCACTGCTCAGGGTCACAGCTACAACTACGTTTGGTGACAGACGTCGATTGTGGTCCCTTATTTCACTACGTGAAGTTATCGAGGTGGACTAGACTCCTCCATGCCGGCACAAGATGACCCAAAACAAAAAGGTGACCACGTCAGGTGCTTAGCCGCGATCCGAATGAAAGCCCTGAGTTGCGATTCGTGATGCGCGATGCCCTGCTCAGCAAACGAGGTGGCCGTTGGCGTTGCCGATGTACTGGTCTGTGCGACTTGGGTCAGTGAATGATACTAGAGCAGGAGAGGGGGGCAGGAGGGAGGGAGGGCTTACTGAGAGAAAAGACGTTGAAGACAGTACCGCCGCCACTGCAAGCCCCGAAGCAGCCAAAGTTCTCGCCGCTAGTGGTCACGTTAGAACATTCTGAATTATGAAAGACGGGAACTGGAACAGGTGACGGGTGATGCTTACAAGTGCTCCTCCCCACCAGAGTAGTGGTTGGAACAAGTGCCTACAGCGTTGGTGAAGCCGCTCGCAGGAGGGTAGGTGAAGCCACAGGCGTCCCTGGTCCAGCCGAAGCAGCCGTTGAGGTCGAGCTGGGACCAGTTGTTGTTCTTGTCGTCGATCGCGCAGCGGGCCTGGAGCATCATGGAGCGACCCTGGCCGCCATTGAGGTTGGTGATGGCGAACTCGGAGCAGGAACCGAGGAAGCCGCTGGCGGCAAAGGTGGTGCTGGCCAAGATGGCCGCCATGATGATGGTGATTAGGAAGGTCTTCATGTTCGTGTTGGGGTCAATGGTTGTTGCTTGGTATAGATTGGGTGCCAGAAGGTCTGATGTCAGTGAAGGAGTGGAAAGAAGAAGTGGTTGTCGAGTTTGCAAGTCTTGGGACGTTGATGCAGTAGCAGTGGGTGGTTTAAATATTCCAAGGCGGGCGGTGTAGCTGTCCACCTTCAAATTCACCGTAAATCAATCACTGCTCGAGGTCACATTGGCAAGTAAGTACCCCGGATTTTGTTGCCTCTCGACTTAATGCAGTGGAGTCAATGAGTGACTGACCCCAGGTCTCCAGTCAGAGTGAATGAATGTTGTGATAGTGTCAAATCTGAGCAACCAAGTGGCTTGGCCCCATAAAGGCACAATTTGCAGGGCTAATCAAACAGGTCCTCTCTCAAGACATACTGATTGACCCGGAGAACATCGACACTAGTGTATAGACAAACAGTATAACGTACATAGCTCAAACTCGTGCGAACAGTACCTACCCAGGGTAAGCAATCAGGACTTCATTTCCAACCTATGTGCACCAGCTAAACTCGTGACTAGCAAGAATGTAAATAATACACCCATAAGGTCATCGCTACATGACAGGCTCCGAGTCGGGAGTTCAAGCCCTCGATCGACAATAAGGACCTTGAAGCATCTTGAGCCAGCTCCGACTGATCTCTCCTCTAATCCATACTACACATCGCGCCCCGCGGCTTCAAGACGATCTATCGGTTGTGCATGTCGCTGTTGGTCGCCTAAGTCGACCAAGCGGGCCTTCTCTAGCTAACTACTGATGAAAATGCTCTCCGATGTTCTTGTTACTTTCCTGTTCAAAAAATAGAGCCAGAGCATATGGTTGTGATTGAAGCGGTCAAACATCCACGCGGCTGGGTTGCGTCCCATGCCCTTCAGACACCTCAAAAGACAATTCGTTCATCATAGGTCTTCGTGGAAGGCAAAACAGGTTTAGCTGGTTCTTTAGACCTACGGTAAATTCCTGCTTAACAATTTGCAGTATGAATGGACACAGGAGCAGCCCGAGATTCGCTCGAAGATGATGTGGCTATGAGGCCATGGCCAAGCAATGCGGCATCCCATGCTTGCTTGGATTTTCAACGTCTGCGTGGAATATCGTTCTCAAGTGCTAGTGTGAATAAGGAAATATTCTTTGTGGCCAGGGCCCAATCAGCAGAGGTCTTTCATAATCTTTCCATCTGTTACACATTGGAATTACGTGAAATGGTGTCCCGAGACTCGGGACTCGGCCAATCTACTTGAAAGAGCGGCATAGCTAACATGTCACAGCCACGCTACCAGCAATCCTCCACCTCATTCGACTATGCGCCTTGATCCTATCCAAACAACACCTCGTTAAAACCATGTGGCGGCGGTCAGACGCGCAGCCCAGGTATCACAACGGTGCAATGTGAGGAGGATTCCAGGAGGACATATGGATGCTTCCCGTCATATTGGATCCTCGAGATCCTTCGTGGCTCGGCCGCCTGCGTATCCGGAAGGTCGACGTGCGGAGTTGAGATATATGTTGTGATGGGGAAACGCGCACGACGGAATCAGGTCAAGGTCTGTTTTGTTCTCCACTTAGGAATGCCTTGGCTAGGCCTTGGCTTCAGCTCATGGGATGATATTCCAGCCACTGTCGAGGTACAGAACGTAGCAACGACAGGATCGATATGGGTATATAAATACCCTCGATTGTGCTCGAGAATGTGACATTGAAGTTCAGTCACCTCATCGACTCATCACTCAAGCACCCCCAGCCAACGCAAAGCCTCACAAATTAGACACTTTAGAAGTGAGGACCCAAAGCTAGGAGTTCACTGTATCGTCCACTGACAAACGTCAAAATTCAGGAACCATTGCTCAGTCAAGATGCAATTCTCCTCCCTTCTCGCCATCTTCGCTTCGGTCGCCTTGACCGTCTCGGCTGCCCCAGCAGACCCTGTCCCAGACACTCTCGCCGTCAGGGATTCCGATGGAGCCAACATTGAGGCCAGAGACTGTGCGGGCTACAACCGTTGTGTCAAGGATGAGTGCAAGTACGTTGCTAAGGAGGGCAAGCTCGGCTGTCGCCTCGCCTGCGGAATTATCCATAACTGCCACTAAGTCAACGCCGGACCCAATGGAAGCAGTCCACTGGTAGTTAGGGAGACGGAATGAGTCAGCACGGGAAAACGGCTGTAGAGTCTAGCATGGCTGTCAACAAATTTGTGGGTTGGGAAGTGCTTGCCGCTTTGGTTGGTTGGTTGGTGAGCTGCAGACTTGAACTTCTATCATTCATTTAGACTTGCGCGCGGGTCCATAAGATACTTTTTCCACAACCAGTAGTATGCTTCAGTCGTTAGAAAATGCGAATTTCTGGCCGTGCGGCTTTTAAGGTGGCAAGATGTCCGATACACAAAACACAGCGAGACGAGAAAGCACGCTGGATGACCAGTGTCGCCTCTTGCGCGAGGCACATCGAAGCTCAACGGCCACTTGTATGGAGCGCACAGTCCAGGTTGCAATCTATCCAATGTCATGACCAAATTCAGCAGGACACGGGTCAGCAGATCCTCACTTTGCTCTCAACGGCATGCGCCCTGACATGGAGCTTGTGATGCTTTGCTCACCTCTGCCCAATCGGACCTTCAAGAAACCACTGAATATAGATAATATGCGAAAGGGGATCACTCTGCATCAGCTCGTCTGATCTTTGGCCCGGAGGATTCTCTTTCCTAGCATCGATAATGCCTGGACAACTATGCATGTTTGGCTTTGGATATGTCTTGTGCCTCAACCCGACTCAGCTGCTGGAAAGCGACAAGCTTTCGCCAGGCTCTCCCTAACGCCTTGGCTGGACATATGTCACGAACATATCTGATTGTCAAGTCCCATGGACCGTGTGCTTGTGATAAATGTTTTGACATAAGGCTAACCGTCACAGCAACGTTGCCGCCCAACTCCCCGCCCCGAGCTATAGTGGTGTATGATATATGGCGGCTAGACTGCCCATGAAACCGAGCTATCGGGCCCCCACCAGATGGCAGACGTCGGCGCGATATGCCGTACAGGCGGTTACCAATATAGTGATATTGCCGCACCATGCGACCCGCTGTAGGTCGAAAGCCGCCGTTAGCGCACAATCCAGCCCATTACTCAAACACAGCCTTCGTCGGCCAGCTGGCCCCTATTTTCTATGATACTCATCTGGCCGGAGAACTCCGTTTCCGAACAGAAAGGACCAGTCACGTCTTAGGATTATAGAGGCCCAACACCCTTTTCACTGTATTGTGATCTATTGCTTGGCTATCACTGCACTTCGGCAGTACGTTGCAGCTGATGCCAAACCATGTCGCGGTTAACAGACTTGGCATTGTGCGGAGTCATGGTTAACAGTCTCATCTCATCAGACGGTTGGCAAGTGTTTGTGCTTCGAGGAATCAAGCCGTAGCCAAAGGTATACTCGCTTAGCCCTGTTAAAGTAAACGGTCTTGCGCCCTTGAGTTAAGCATTTGCCGAAGTCTATTAGAGAGCAAGCGGGGTGAAGCCAAGACCCAAGTCATCCCAGACCAGGGAACGATCGGGGTCAAGACTACCCTTGGCTGACACGGCCGAATTGAGTTGGTGGTTCGAAACCGCTCAGAGTTTCGATGAACTGACTAGCAGGCCTCGGAAAACGGCGTGAAGGCCTCCCTCCCATATGTAGACCGAGCCCTGGGGGAATGTCAACCTCTGAGCGCAACGCACAGCCCAATTTCTTCTAGGTATTCTGTGGCTTCGAGAACATCATTGATCTCACAATGAACCGCGACTTCTGGTCCAGAGACCCTAAGAGTATTCAGAATGTCGGCATGAACCTGATGTCGCCGTCGCGACCAAACGATGAGAGGACAACAGTGCAGCTACCACGAGAGGAAGCTCCCAAGTACGACCGTCAATTCTCTGTGCTCCAGGGCCAGGTCAAGCGGATCAAGAGAGTATCCATCCTCTCTCTGCTCCTGATTGTCCTGGCAACTATCGTGCACATCGTGCAGTTCTTTGTCCCGCCGGCCAAGATCAACCAGCAGTACGCCAAGATAGTCGACGGCAACAGAGACGCCGTGCATTCGGCGCCAGAGTGTGGGTGGCTGCCCCAACCCCCCTGCTTCGCCGCAAATCTACGCGCTTGGACTGATCACAGACACCTGTCAACTCTTAGCGGCCTTCCTCGTATCGCCATTCTCGGACACGCGGCCAGAAGAGATACTCACGAGCGCGAAGGTTCTCAATGGAGACGACGATGCAGTCTTCACTGCTGACATGCCGAGTAAGTTGCTGTGCACTGTGCTTGGTGTGCCACGGCCCCGGGGGCCCGGCCCTCTTGAGACGACGCGGCGATGATTGATTACTGAATATTTCAGTGGGCCGAGGTTTCGTGAAACAAAAAGACGAGCACGGCCAAGAACAGATCTACGCAGTAGCTGCCATGCACCAGCTCCGTTGCGTGGTATGTTGGACCCGACCTTCGAGTCCACGGTATTAGAACGCCTCCGATTGCTGACCATCTCAGTACTTCATCTTAAACTCTTTTTCACTAGCATTGGAGAATGTAACAGCCCTGGGCTCCGTCCAACAGCGGACGACGTATCACTGTATCGAGATGCTCCGACAAGCCGTTCGGTGCCAGGCCGATCCCACATTGGATGTTACGTATCCATTGCCCAGCAGCGCGGGCACACCCGCCTCCTTGGGATGGGGAACTTCGCACATTTGTAGAAATTACGACAAGCTGTTCGAATGGTCGGAGCAGAATCGCGCCGATGACAGCGTGGGGTTGGATGTTGCCTATGGATATACTTCATAGCAAATAGATACGCTGCTTGGGACCCCAAGCCAAGCAGACAAATACGAGAGTGCGCAGGCCTAGGAGAGAAGCTTTTACTAGTCGACCAATGCAGGTGTTATGCAGGTCTCACTTGTTGCATGCACAGCCCGTATTTGGAGTAGAGGTACCAGGAACACACCCAACTGGCCATACTGCCGTAGTGCCTAGCCAAGAGTACTGCTCTGTACCCTGAGATCATCTGTGCTGGCCTCTTCAAGTAGCCAAGCTGCCGACATCTCGTGTGCTCTAGCTCTCCTACTACGTAACAGAGGGACTCAG
This sequence comes from Diaporthe ampelina, assembly GCA_023522825.1. NCBI lineage: Eukaryota > Fungi > Ascomycota > Sordariomycetes > Diaporthales > Diaporthaceae > Diaporthe > Diaporthe ampelina. The sequence continues at coordinate 296,532 of JAMFTM010000057.1, read as the reverse complement.
GGGAGAAGGCAAATTCTAGACGTGAGTTTGCCAATAGAAATTTCGAGAAAGATTGGCTGAAAGTATCGTTGTTTTTGAGGGACATTAGTAGGATACATAGCCTGGGTTCGAAAAATCACTCAGTCTCCGAAGGCACGAGCTTGACCGTCCAAGCTTTTCCACCATTCGAATTATTCTCCATCGTGGCCCGGTAGTACTGCTCATTGCCCACCAAATCCTTGAGCGTCACTTCCCTGGTTCTTTGGAGACTCTCGATCTCATCCAAGCGGTCCATGGTCGCTTTAAGATGCTCATCAAAACCCTCAGTGCTACAAACCTCCTTCATGGCCCAGTACATTGGCCTTGAATCTGCCTGGACCATCCCATCAGGGTCGATCGTGAAGATGTTGTTGTGATGTGGCATCTTGATCCACTCTGCGTTGGTAATCAACTCTCTGGCCTTGTGCAGCGGAATCTGTGGCAGCCTCCCATCGTACGTCCCGGCTGCTCGCATGTCCTCCTCTTTCTCGATCAATGCCTTCGCGAGAAGCATGGCAGCCGATGAGAGATCTTGCTCGTTTTCAGCACCGGGATCCCTATGAGAACAGTGGTTAGCGATGCTCTTCCCACATGGTTACATTTTCCATCATCACCTACATATCAGCTCCCAAGATCCAACACTTGTTCAACAGCCAGCGCTTCTCCTTCTCGCAGATCGTGTTGCAGGTACTAATCATGTCCGGTGACTTTGCCGCGCGGGTGAGGAAACTGAGGCGGCCGCCGACTTTGCTGTATACCTGCTCCAGAATACTTGTTGGCACGTCCTCCCCTCGGCTTTTGCGGAACTGTCTCAGGGACTCGATAGCAATATCCTTGGGGATATCGCGAACCGGAGTCACGCGCAGCCGGGTGGCCTGCCACATCAGTCGTTCTGTAGTCCAATAGTCGTCGCTGTTGAACACGACAGTCACGAGGTTGCTCGCCGCCCAGAGCTCTGCGCGCTGCTGGATTAGCTCCAGCAGGTCCTGACCATCCTCGTCATCCCGGATCAAGTGTGCGCCCGTGATGATCAGGACAAGCGGCTTGCCGACCTTCTCCTTGCGCCTCAACGCGATCTTCTCCATCTTGTTGAAGGCGCGCTCGATATCCAGAAGGGCGGTTGTGTCGCGCGGGCCCTTGAAGCTGAACAAGCTGCCGACGTAGTCCTCGTGGAACTCAAAGTCCAGCGCCTTGCCCAGCCGCACCCGGAAGATCTCGGGGTCGCCGTGCGCCTCGAACATGGCGACGCCCTCGCCGCCGATCTTGCCCATGGCTTTGAGCAGCATCGATGTCTTGCCTGTTCCCTTTTCACCTGTGATGAGGTGGTACTGTCCGCGCATGGTCCCATCGACGATCTTGTCAATGACCTCCTGCTCGGCCCGAGGGATCCAGTCGTTGTCCTCAAAGGTCTCTGCTTGGAACAGCTCGGCGTGGGATCCTTCTGACTTGACGTGGCGGCTGAGCGCCGCTATCTCAACGGATGAGTACCCCAGCGCGAAGGCGTTCTCCATCTTGCTCAACACATGAGACTTGTAGTAGGCATTGTACGAATAGCCTGCGATTCCAAGGATGAGTATGGAGCCGAAGGCAGTCGCGCAGCCCTCTATCATCTTGGAAGCTGCCGTCCTCCAGACAGGGCCTGTATCTTCGCCATGGGGCTCCCCTGACCCTGAGGCCGTATATACTGGATTCTGTCTTTCATTTTTCACCTTCTGTGTCCTGAGCATCGGCCATCGGATGGTGCGAGTGTTCTGCCATACTACATCAGCAATGACGGGAGTGAAGGGAGACGTTCCTGTGGCGGCTGGAGCCACGCGCTTACGGTTTGGCGCCTGGCTAGCCGTACAGTTCCGCGCATCACGGCGGCGGCGGCGGCGTTTGTACGTGATCACCTCCCTTGATCTCTCAATTGGTCGCTGGTCTAGCCCCGTGCTACACGCGACGCGCTGCCGATTGCCAAAAGACAGGTGGTTGATGTTGGGAAAACATTCAAGCTGACCACCCGGGCAGAAGTCACTGCTTGGCCTACTTGGCGTTTTCACATTGTGGCAGTGCAAGCCCCACAATACGTACCTATGCGGTGACCCCTGATCAGGATTCATCCCTTCATCCAGAGCAAGATTCGAAAATGAGTTTTGGCGACTCGAGAGTCAAGATGGGATGAGCAAAATGGCCTTAGCTTACACATACATGTATCTTGGACAGGCCTCGAATTGACTGGGCACATGCCAAGGCATGGATGCTAGTCAGGGCTCCAACGCTGGCTGGCTCTCTGCTAACTGACCCCTGTAGCGCATACACGCGTAGACTTACACATGCATGCCTGCCCTAGCCAATAGAAAAATCGATGCTAATTTAAGCCGTCTCTGTTGACAAACTTCTCGCTTATGGTGGTATGCCGACAGTCAGGTCCACTTCGAGAAACATAAAAACTCATTTGCAGAGGCGCCATCGAAACACTCGTAAATCCGAGTCTCGATGGAAAAAAAACGCTTCCTTCTGTGTGGGCGTGACGTTGGTAGCAATATTTGATTGTTCTGTCAGGCCAGCTTCTGCGGTACGAGTCCGGCTTGTTCGCTAAATACCGCTTCTGCACGAGGTCGCGACGGGTCACTGCATTCTTGACAGCATAGCCGGACTCGTCGGCGACGAGCTCGACAGTTATCAGAGCACCAACAAAGTGATGAATCATACGCCAGTAGGCTGAGGACTAGGCCAGGGTGAGATCATGCGCTGTCTCAAGACCGGAACTCGGACAGAACCACGTGAAGGTACATCTTGAGGATTGAAACAAGAGTGTATCATTCAAATGCTACTTACTGCCCAGACAAAACCGTTCTCGGAAGCTGAGATGTGATTATTCTCGAACTCACTGGCGGCAAAGGATGTCTGGACCAGGCCTCCGGAGGACACATGAAGTCTGCCAGTGGAGGCCGCATTCACCAGGAGGCCCTCGGCTGAAGAGCACCTTCCCTTAGCCCAGTCTGTGACAACATTATCGACAACTTTAAGTGTGACGGGCATCTTGGTGCTAACTTTGGATGCAGACTTGTAGAGTGCCGTTGTGTGAGGAAGAGGAAAAGGAGAGGGGGTAAGCCGGCTGCGCCGCTTCTATATACCCTTTAAAGAGTCTTTAAGAATTGCAGTCACTCGCGGCCCATGCAGAGTTTCGGTGGCTGACGTAATTGACTGACACCAGTTGTTGAAGTAGCACTCGTAGGCTGCAGTCACCCGAAGAGCAACCTCGTCAGTTCTGAGGAACTCCTTGTGATATAGAAGACAGAGCTGTTGAAGTGGTCACCTGGAGGGCTACTAGCGCGCCTGTACCACAACAGTGGGCACGCAAACATTGTGCCATGCATGGGGACACCCTCAAACTATATTCTTCTATGATCAGGGTCTATATCAAGTCCACCGTGGCCGAAGCTCTCACTGCAACGTAAGCGAAATTTTAGAATTATATACCCGTCGAAACAGTCCCACAGTGTCATAGTGTCAAGCGAGAATAAATCGGCTGATTGAGAGGTGCATTGGAGGGGTAGTTGGGCTATTTACGAGCACATATTACGACTGTGCATGGAGGAAATGTGTTTGGCTGTTGTCTTTACCCGGTGGGTGTTTTTCGATTTAAAATTCTCAGATTCTACAGATGCCGCCCACCTCGTTGAGGTGGGATACGACGACAGTCTCAACTGAGCTGCGCAAACCCAAGCCCACAAGTCCAAAACAAAAGCAAGACCTCCAAACCCGGATCACCCATCTCGTTGAGGTGGGATACGACGACAGTCTCTACTGAGCTGCGCGATCAGAGACATCCTCATGTAAAAGCAGGGATTAAATAAAGAATATGGCAACGGTCTCTACTGAGCCGCTGATACTGTTAGCTTGGGGTATACTGAACCTATACAAGTCTTGGCTCAAGACCAGTAAACCTTTCAATATCTTCCAATACCCATTGGATCGGAGTAGCGAAAGTGACATCAGTCTTTTTAGGCCAAGTGACTGTATCGAGGCTCTCTTTCGCATCTTCTGGCCGGACAGTGCCACCAGGGTATTTCTTCCGCACCGGGATACCTCTCCATTCCTCAGGTGGGCCATCAGTGCTACCGTTGACCATCCCAATGACTGCACCACTCATATCGAAGATGATGGAACCTGAGTCTCCTTTTTCTGAAAAATTGCCTTCGGTTGAGACGATGAGCAGCTCCCAGGCGAAGTAGCTGGAACCCGTCTGGCGTCGAACGACTGCTTCAATACTGTTCATTTGACCGAACGTTAGACCAGTCTTATAACCTCGTTTCGCAACATGGACGGGTTTGTTGTATCCTGGGTCTGGGTCCTGTAGGTATAGTGGTAGAAAGCCTTTGTCCAATAATTCCTCGGACCCATCGGAGTTTCTGCCGAGAAACACTTTATTGTCTAGAGCACTGGAAAACTTGTTCGTGTCCAGTTCAATAAGTGCCCAGTCCGTAAGGTAACCAGGCTGCTCAGAAGATATTTCCAGTTTCGGGTGAAAGGCTAAGTGCCCAATTTGCCTGTCCTCTTTCTTGCTTATCGTATCGAGGAGGTCGATCACCTGCTGATTGTAGGCAGCCCTGCTTTGAAGGTCGGCGAGGTGTGATATCTCATTGGGCCTAGGGCGTAGGTGTGCCTTTTCTGGGACGTGTTGTTTCCATTCCCACTCCGTTATTTTCCTCTGCAATGGTTCAATTCTTCCATCGAGTTCCTTTTGATGTGCTTCAAGCTTGTCCAAGCAATGTTGAAACCCCTTCTTGTTACCTTGTACGTGGTACTGCTTGTTCTGCTGGTTGTGCTCTTCTGAGACCTTGTATGATTCATGTGGCTTGCGGCGGTTGGAAACCACATGGCGACAGGTAAGGCCATATATAGCTGAGTTATCACCGAGCTTTAGATGCAGGCCAATTGATCCGTCACCCAGTCTTTCTTCGGCATACCCAATAGAATAGCCTGAGGATGATAGCATCGGTAGAGCAAGTTCATTTGTCCGGTATTGACGAGTTGTCCAGGCCGTAGTGTTAATCTGGCTTTCGAATTCCGTAGATGCTGCACTCGGTGTGTACTCGCCCTCGCGGATCTCGACCTCGACATTGGCGATCTTGAACTCCTGCAGAATTCTGCGACATTCTAAGGCGATGGCAACACCTTCTTCCCACTGTAGACTGTCCCTCTCCACTGCAACTAGCAGGATTGTAGGCAATTCCGAAGAACGAGTGTCCTCGAGACCGATACGAATCGGGAAGAAATACGTCCATCTGCAATCACCTAATCCTTGAATGAGTGCAAGAACCAGGTCCTTTGTCCACCTAGCCACAATTTCGGGTTGGTTGTACTTGAGAACTGCAGCGAATCGCTTGCGAATTTGCCCAGTCCAAGCCCCTGTTCGTTCCGGTCTTGACCAGCGGTCGTGGCTGGTTCTGGCGACCAATGTTGGCTTCCCAGCGAGACCAAAGTAGTACTCATCCCTCTCTTCGTCATCTGGTTTGTAAGGTCCCTCCATCTTAAAGTCTTGCTCCAAGTCGATGTCCGACGTCAGTAGTGTCTCGTCGTTCTCGTCGTTCGAGGACCGCTTTCGCGCTCGCAATACAGTGTCGGAAGAGTCTAGAGACGACGTTCTCGCTCGCTTTCGCGTGAGCAGAGAACAATTCTGTGACATATCAGTAGATTCTTGGAAGACGCTGTTCCAAGGACAAAAAAACCAAAAAACTGAGGCTAGGTGATGTTGTGCGGTTCATGGGATGTCCTTCGCGTTCCTAGGCGCGTGAAGGGTGCGGTCTTGACTCCCGCTAGTGCTGCCTAAGCCAGCCTAGAGGTTCAGCTCCCCCACCAAGTTTTCAACCGCTAGTGACCCGGGGCGGTTTTTTCCCAGGTAAGCAGGTAGGACCAACACCCTGTTTCAAGGTAGGGTACTACCTATAGCAGAATTACGAGGAACTCAACACACTACAGGACAGGCTTTTCAGGGCCTTAAGGACTAGGTTTGGGCCTATTCTGATTACTCAAACCTTCTCGACAATCTGTCAAGTTACTAGTGGAGCTTAGAAGACTACGCTATAAAGGCACGTAGTCCATGAACCAGCTTATATGTGACATGACAGCACCCCAGGGTCTTGTGAAGGCTGGCCGGTAGGCGAAAGCCGGCAACGGCTAGCCTCAGCATTAGGGCCGAGGCCAGCCGCCACCTACTGGGGCGTGCCCGCGGGCGTGGCAGAGCCGAAGACCTCCCACCTGGGCAGGGTTGATCACTCAACGCTCACCCTGCACCAGGCAGTGCTCTAGTAGGGGAGGCCACAATTCACCCCCAACCACTATTGTGGATTTGTGAACAAAGCATATGTGGGGGTGAATATAGAGGTAGTCACATTCAGGATGGTCTGGGTAGTGGTGGGTGGAGAGGAAGTTCACAGCTCTAGTATGCAAGCCACTCTACCATCGTGGAACCGCAAATTATGGTGCGATTCGGGCTCGAATTCGGGACCCGTTCATTCACTGTCCCGGTTGCTTTGGGGCAAGAGCATCAGATTTGCGATGCTTTTGCGCTAATTAGGTGTGTAGTCGACAGAAAGGAGTGTTTGGGTGGAAGGCTCGACCAGGAGATTGGGGGCCTGCAGCATGACTTCAGTGCTGTGTAATGCCGGCTCTTTGCTTCTCTTCCTCTTGGTAACACCGCTCTCATCAACCGCCCTCTCTCTTGTATGAATACCCCCAAGCGCATTATAGACCGATCGAGATATGCTGACTTGGATGTTATCTATAGTTTTCTTCATTGATCAATCACCTCGGTAAGGCATATCTTGCGCGAAGACATGTGCATATGAGCTAACTGTTGTTGCAGACACCACAACAAGCTCGTAAGTGATCCCCTGGTAACTAGATGATTTCTGTTGTCAGCGTTTAATCATTCTTTATAGACACCAACAGAAACAATGAATGTAAGTCCTCAACTTCAATTCTGTTGCAGTTCTCTTCACCATTGTATTGCGTTGTGGCTTGTATCTTGGGCTTTATTAACATAGTATCACAGTCCAACAACCAGAACAATGTAAGTTCGCGGCCTCTCCGATATTCGTGGACTCCTGGAGATCGTCCGCTATGAAGCTTGCTGACATTCATTTAGGGCCGGGGCCAGAGTGTCCCTGTAAGTTCAGAGCTCCAATGCGACTCCGTGACAGCTTCCTGGTTACCCCGAGCCACCCAAATCGACGCCGGCAAACTCATCCTCTGCACCGGCTCCTCCCCTATCAGCGGGCCCCTGCCGTCCCGCACCCAATACCCATCTGCCTCAACGCTGGCCTCAACCCCATCCTCCTCAGCAAGACCCTCCCCATCGACGCCCACGCCCACGTCGGCGTAGTCGTCCCATGACGACGTCCCATGACGAAGTTCCAAAACCCTCCGAGTTCCCCCTCACAATTTCTTTGACTCCGAGTTTTCTTGGATAAGCTCGAGATGCCTTGAAACTAATTGGATTGATAGATCACAGCCTTCTTTCAACCAAGTAGGTTCTACAAGGCACAGATATTGCCCACCGCCTACGACGAATCATCCACATTGACGATCGGCACTGGACACTCCCCTCCAACACTTCGATCACGGCTAACCACGTGAAATTTAAATAGCGTGGATTCGGCCGCGGTGGACCTGTAAGTGTAGACCTCAATGAGCCACTCCCGAGTCCTGCCATCAAGCTAACAAACGTAGCGATTCCAGCGTTCTCGAATGGTGAGTACCCCAGAGGCCTCTATATCAGACGAAAGTTCGGAATCGCAGGGCTTCCAGCATCACTCGACTATTACTTGGAGTGTTTCTTTGATACGCAAGGACACTTCCCAGCTATCATTGACAACACCTACTCTGGAGCTCGCGGTAAAGTGAGCAACGCGATTGCTTTCCTGGTCCTCAACATGGGTACCTACGATTATGTGGGCATCACCACGGTCTTTGAGCCGCACTCGACTTGTTTTGAGCCTTCAAATTTATGGACCTCCACAATGTTGTGTAGCGCCAAGTATGGTGGATTTGTGGCGAGGGCGGATGCCGCATTGAATTTGAATTCTCTCATTTGCCCCCTGACGATACTGGGACCCCCAACGACCTCAGTCCTTCACCAGAAGGACCGCTCCTGTTAACCCTGGACTGATGATTTCGCTGGGAGAACGATGTGGAGCGACTGTCCAGTCGGCATGACAGCGGCAGTCGAGAGGACTAGTGACCTGGGCAACGGAATTACCTCTATGGAGTCGTACTGTTGTCCTTCGTAAGTGATTTCCGGCCCCAATTTGTTGGTCCGTTTCAGCAGCTGATCAGTCCATTAGGGCATATAAATTTACGTCAAACTCAGATCCAATTGAGCTCACTGTCGGTGACTCAGTCTATCCCGCAAAGCTGTACAGCGGTTTTGTCTGTCAGGCCAGTTCGGTCGAAGAACTTTCCGGTCAAACTATTACCCTCACAGCCTCGACCGAACCCCTCATTACCACTGAGGTGGCATATGACGGGGGAATAATCTACGCACAAGCAGACTGGGTCGGCAGAGTGGTCTATGAGAGCGCGGGAACAACATCTGAATGTTATGGCGGTTGTCCATCTCTTTCCAACCCTCTCGCACCGCCGACTCCTACTCCAACCCCCGCGCCGACAAACTCATATGTTCCGCCACCTTCCCATCCGACCACCCATTTTAGCCCTGCTCCGTCATGCCTGAGTGACTCCAACCTATGGCTCGTCTCAACAAGCTGCCAGCTTCTTGAGGGCCGCGAGATCATGAAGCCCTCTTGGCTTGAATGTGCCATCACGGAACTTGGGGAGCCGGACCGATATAACGAGGAATGCTACAGGCCTTCTGCTCTAGGTGGCTCTGCCACGGCTGGCGATGATGGGACCACCTCTTTCTACGTGGGGTGCCCAGCAGGTTACACAACTGCGTCCGAGTACACGTATCGTCCATTTGATGAGACGCAATATGGGCGGACCTCCCGAGAGGCGATGTCTTACGACGTGGTCGCAAGTCACGCGGTATGCTGCCCTGATGGCAAATATAGCTTCCAGTACAGCGAAGTCCTGACGACCACAACCACATATGACGACAGACAACAGCTAGTCAACATGTACCCGATGCCCCTTGTGTTGCCACCAGCGTGCAGTATCTCTCCGGCAAGGATGTCGAGCTCACTCTGACCGAGGATACCATGGTCTGGGACAAGAAGAAGAGGCAGGAAGAGACAGCAGGCCCCGCAGTGACGACTCGGCCGTGGGACTACGAGGGCGGACTACTGTTCGCCCAGGCCGCTCGGGCCTCGGTGACGGTCTTCCATGGTACATACTCGTGTCTGGAGGACTGCCGATAATTACTTCACCTATTCTTACAACAACACGGATCCGAATTATACCCCGACCAGTACCGCACCCACAACGAACGACGCAAACAGTACAGGATCCCCGACGGGAGACGCCACGCAAGGTTCAGGGGCAGTCAGTTTAACGGGAAGCTCAGTGCTCGGAAACAGCCGAGGAACCCTCTTGTTTATGGTAGCGTCTCTGACGATTATTTACCGAAGCGCAATGTAGCAGCGGGTGTCGTTCGTTCCATGACAGAGTTTAATATATTCTGTAATATGCATGTAAAAATATAAACTAGTGCTCATCTATTTACAATTCTTTGAAAACTCCACAACAATGTTAATTGAGTACCCTCTACCCTCTGCCATATAGTATCTACATATACGTATAACTTGAATATAGCCGATAGGACCACCTGAGCGGTTTCTCTACACCCAATACTGCCCTGCCACAGAAGAATTCTGCCCCAGTTCGGCGATCGACAATTCGGAGATGCCTGAACCAGATCGAGGATCACACTGTCTCAAGCAAAGCCGCTGTACGCCACACTGCAAGTTTCTGCAAGCCAGAGGGGCGACTGAGGCACAAGTGTACGCTCAATAGTAGGTTAGAAAAAGTGCAAAGTATCCTTTGCTATGATGCAGTTCTGCTGTACGACTGGCAGTTTGATTCAAGAAAGGCGAGCGGGTGTGTTGGAAAAGCAAATCTTTATTTTCAGCTTTCAGGAGCACGTGAGATATTCTCACAGTGTGTGCAAGCCTGCACGCAAGTCGTCTCTTCCAGCGGCGGTGGGTCTCATCACTGTCAGAACGAGTTGTTATGTTTTCTCAAAGCCCGTCACATAGAGCAGTCTATCCCAAGCACCAGCTATCTACAGTATGTATGAGAGCCGTGGGATCTCATTTGATCAAACGTTGCGTTCTCGTCGCAGAATCCGTGAAGAAAAGCCAATTAACGTATTGGATCCTACTTCCAGACTAATTACCACTAATCAAGCCACAACCCAAGGAGTCCGGTACGGCGGGGCTATGTTGAGGCGTAAATAAGGCGTCAAATAGTTATGGTACTTTGTGCTATTTCTTCCGTCATAGAGTCTGGGACGGACAAACTCAGCTCAGTTAGCCCATCTGTGGGTACAGTAGAGCGTTCCGGATTTAGTATTTATTCAGGCATTCTGGATTAGATCAAATCAATCACTCGCTTTCTAAAGACACTTTGCCTTGCGTACTCTACAGGGGATATACTGACACTTTAATCGCGCGGATCAAGCAAAACTTAACCTTGAATTTAGCATACGCAATGTTCTTCATCATTCCCATGTTCCTTATGGGAGCTATGGCATTCCCTAGCCTAGCAGCGGATGGGCCTTCCCGGAGAGCTGCAGTTGGATTCGATCCAAAAGCCCAGGCTGTGAGCGTCACGGGGGACCACCGTTTTATCGCCCCGACTAAGAACGATTTTCGCGGTCCTTGTCCAGGCCTGAACGCAATGGCAAACCATGGCTACATTTCCCGTGACGGCTTAATCAGCATTGCAGAGCTCGTCAGCGGCGGTCAGGCTGTCTACAATATGGGTTAGTGTCCTGAGCTTTACGTGATGAGGCGCAAAAGACTGACAGAGAAGACGTCATCAGGTGTCGACTTCCTGACACTACTTGGTGTCCTCGCAGTCACAAGGGTAGGAGATGGGCAGCGATTCTCTATTGGAGGGCCACCGCCGGTGTCCATGCTTAATCAGTCCATGCTCAACCTACCGGCCATTGTGCTTGGTATCACGCCCAGCGGACTGTCGCAGACCCATAACACCTTGGAGTCAGATTCTTCGCCGACTCGCGGAGACCTATACCAGTAGTAAGTAGAGTGTTTTGGGACTTGCACAAGAGAGCTTAGCCACTGATTCGGGGACAACATTCAGCAAAAACTCCGACATTGGCCAACCGCGCTTTATGCAGGAACTTCTCAATTCAGTGACACAGAACCAGGGCTCCGATCTGAACGCGATGGCAGATGCTGCGTTCAACCGCCGTATGTCGCTCTCCCGGGATCAAACTTGACGCGTTTCCTCTAACGTGAAGCTGCAGACCAGACGTCCATCGCAGAGAACCCATATTACTTCCGCGGCCTGGCTTGCCTGACATTCAACACCCTAGCCCACGACATCATCCAAGCTGTTTTTCTAAATCACTCAGCTGAGAACCCCGGCGGTTACTTGGAACGGGCCACCATGATGTCGTTCTTAGGCTTCAGCGACGGGCCAGGCGGGACCATAACAGCCAACCAGGGCCAGGAGCGCATCCCTGAGAATTTCTACAAGCGGCCGGACCCCTGGACCACGGTCCAGATCGTCGCAGAGCTTGCGACCATGATCCAGCGGCACCCAGGCCTGGCGTCACTTGGCGGCAACATGGGCAAGAACAACTCATTCGCCGGCGTGGATCCTGGAGACTTAACGGTATGAGCACTTGGACTGTATCTGAATGTGTGCTACTTCCAACCCCTCCCATGCTAACCTGGTTTATATTAACAGGGCGGCGTGTACAACGCACAGAAGCTACTGCAGGGAAACAACCTGGCTTGCTTCGTCCTCCAGAGCCTGCAGACGGCCACCTTAGGACAGATGGGAGGCTCGGGCCTGTTAGGGACATTGTTCAGTTCGATTGGCATTAAGACATTGACTTCGCAGCTATCCAGCGCTTTCAGCCCAATTCTAGGCCAACTCAGCTGCCCTCAGTTGGCTAAATACGACGGGTCGCCGCTCAAATTATTCCCGGGCTCGACCTGTTCTAATTCAAAGTGTCCAGCATAGGGAGTTGAGCATAAAATGCACGTCGTTGGCAAGTTGTCGGACTCCGCGCGGAAGGCTTGTGGTGCGTGAGCAGAGTTGGTCGCAAATTTGTACTGTGTACCGAAGCCCGAGTGGCTGGCTGGCGGCGGCGGCGGCACCGATGGTGTTGGTGCAAATTGTTACCAGCCCCAAAGAGCCGGCGATGTGGGTGACCACGTTACCCCAGGTGCCAAAGACGCTGGGTAGAAGAGGGCCAGGAGCCGACATGTCGTGGGAGCGGTGGTGGTCTAGTATATTGTCAATAACCTGCTATATAGAGATCAGGGATTCACACCCACAAAAGCAGAGGGTATATCCAAACTGGTTGTCATATAGGAGGTAATCCTATAGGAGGTTATCCTATAGGAGGTTATCCTATATGGCCTTATGTTTAAGGAGGTTGTCCTATAAGAGGTTCTCTAATAGGACGTTATCCTATAGGAGGTTACCCTCTAGGAGATTGTCTTAAGTAAGGTTGTTCTGCAGGGCAGGTGTACTCTCCGTGGGTGTGAATCCTCGACCTCGCTATAGGTGCTAAAGTGATATATTCTGAGACACACTCTAAAGCTTGAAGATCGGAGAACTGTGACAAGAGAAGCATTGTACTTATAGTTGAACTGGTGCTTTATCGTAAACTGCTGCTAGTGATGCTGAGATTGGTGGTAGTGAGAGCGCCAAAGAGAAAAAGGAGAAGAGAAGACGCAATGGTTTTCGAGAATGGGGATTATTCACTAGAAGCGCACCGTACCTGCCCTCCGTTCCTGTGTATGTGGTCAGGCATCAGTGCCTTCCTGTTTGTGAGGAATTGAGTACTTACCATAGATTGTATATGAACCTTGGAATCAGGACATTCGATGCGAATTACCTAGGCAGCCGTCTCTGTTGACAATCTTCACGCTGGCCGCCGCGTAATGGTGTTTCGACAGTCAAGTTCACTTTGACAAACATAAAAACTCGTTTGTGACAGCGCTGTCGAACTCTTGGTGAATCCTAGTCTCGGAAGAAAACACTTCCTTCTGTGGAGGTGTGAAATTGATAAATCGGTCTGGCAGATGGAACTGAGGTGCTTCCTGGGGTAGTTTTCATCCTTATCGGGTTGCTGAAGAGTATGTTGGGAGCACTTTATTCTCACTTTAACCTTTTACAGGATCTGTGAGTAAGTTTCACCAAGTAACCACAGCATGGCTACGAGCGTCCGCAAACAAAAGCTTTCATCGCGTCTGATCGACAGGGACCTTCATAATTTTTAGTTCCAAAGTCTTTGGAACTGTATGCAAGTGACCTTGCCAATTTCTCAACATGAGGATAGTGTTTTGCTACCAGGCTCTCCGAAATGAAGAGACAATAAGATTGATATGACATTTTGTCCAGAAATGAAGTATGTACATTTTTGGGAGTAGATCCACAAGTGCTCCACTACTGGAGCTCGACAAGGCCCCTTTTGAGGATGTCCATCGTACAAAGTGGTGATAGTAATTGGTCTCGTCCGAGAACTTAACCAGAGATGGTGTACTTGGAGTTTCCACCAGCACTTCCCCAGCCCTCAGTCGCAAGGACCTGGTAGTTCATGCTGCTGCCGAGGTTCAGGCCAGCCTTGGCCCAGGCGTCAAAGTGGCACTTGGTGTTAACGGTGCCGCTGCCAGACCGCGGGCTCTTGCGGTTCGAGATGTACTGCCAGAACGTGGCGGTGCCGGAGATGGACGGCTGGTTGACCTGCTGGTGCTTCCAGATATCGTAGTCGGAGCCGTCACAGTTCACAGTGCCGACCTTGGTGCCCTGGGCGGAGCCCGCGCCGTTGTTGGTGTACTCCTGCACGTAGTACTCGATCAGGGGGTTCGTCGTCCAGCCGTAGACGGAGACGAGGACGGTGCCGGCGGTGGCGCTTGTGGAACCGCTGAAGGTGATGTTCCTGCAGGACGGCTCGTTAGCATCGATACCACCCTACCGGCTGCAGTTCTGGCGCTCCTCGCGAGCCCGGGGCGAGATTCCAGAGAGGTGCTTACCTGTTGGTGCCGGTGCTCCAGCCCTTGCCGACGACGAAGTCTCCGGCCCCGGAGAACGAGACGGAGTATCCGTTGCTCGCTGGAGAAAAGTTGACGGACCCGCTGGTCACGTAGTTCTGGTTGTAATTTTGGCGACGGGCGAGGTTCTGGCCGCCAAGCTCGAAGTCGGGGCTGTCGAGGGACGGGTCGGCTGCAGGAGCGGCAAGCGCCCCAGTGACAGCAGCGACAACAGCGACGAGTTTGGTAAGGGCGTACATTTTGGATGCGAGATCTGACTTGTAGAGGTGGTGATGGTCTCTCGGCAAGAGTCTGGGCATGCGCCAAGGTGGCCTTGGCCGACATTTATCGTCGTGCGGCTCCCTCAGCCCCGCAGCCGCAATAGCTGGATAAAGACTTGTCGTATACCCTCAGGTAAAGTGAAATAAGGAGGACTGGTGTCATAGCGTTCATGTCAATACCTCGAAATGGCATTCGCCATGAATGTGCCGGAGCCCTGGTCCTAGACCGACTAATGAGAAGCGAGAACGACTTTAGCCTGTTCAGCTTTTTCCCGTTTAGCAGACCAGGAGTTCCAGCAAGCAAGGGTCACAAAGCTTGTTTCGGAACGGGCTGGTCGCTCCGACGTAATTAACCTCATGCGCAGCTTCGTAGTCTGTACCAGACAGTCACGCGGTAGGCACTAAGAGAAACACGATGTTAGCATAGAGCTGTGTTTCGTCGATATTTGCTTGCCACATGTGGCGGGCGGGCGGCTCATTGCAAGCCATTCGACCGGTTAAAATCAAGACTGCCGATACCATCAAATAGCCGGACGCAGGGACTCGAGACCTAGCAACTAAAGTGATACCTGGCTATCCATAGATCATCTTTGTGCGGGTTGTCCCGCTGATACTGCCCAGGTGCCGTCCCGATGTCGACTGACGTGTAAGGATGCGTGAAAAGGATTCCGATCCCGAGTGGTCTCGGAAACAGAGTCTGTTCACAAAGCCTCCACCCATACCCATGAGCAGAAATTCATACCCCGTGATTTCGGAGCTTCATCAGGATAAATGACATTGTCAGGGATGCTACAGAGCCAGCTGGATACTTTCACCCCTGAACGCGTAATATCGCTTCAGGTGCAGTAATCTTGCCTTTTTCTTGTTTTTGCAGAAGACTGAATCCCTAGTTTTACGTAGGGAGCGTTCTTACCGAGATATTGAGACGAGCTTTGATCCAGGCTGGCTCATCTCATGCTATGAAATCTGGTGTGCACCCTCAGACATTTGCCGTGAGCTAGGTCGTCCAAAAAAAAGGCTCGTCTTCATGCTGATTGGCTTGGTATTACTGACCATTTAAATCTGTGGTGTTTAATAGCACGGCCAAATCAGTAACGCTCGCAGTAGAAGCGAGCGCATCCTCTGTAGGAGTGGATATGTTTACTGTAATTGCGGCGGTTTCAGTACCGAATATGGCGAATTCCGTCCTAGCCAACGCAGGGTTTGCAGCTCAGTGTACCCATTTCCACGAGGGAAGAGGCACTCATGGTTAGCGGCTCTGCTGAAAACGCAACATTGGAATAAATGACATGAGATATTCATCTTCGTATCGCCGAGGTGACGAATGGGTGTTGTGTTATGCCTGACACGCGGCGAAGATCACATGTGCACGCATCACAATGAAACTATGGTGATGAAAGGGTTTTCCTCGCCGTCTAAGTAGCCGGGGCGTCACATCTATATCTACCATACTTTTCCCGGCTAGTCCAGGTCGACTTGGAGTTCATCCAAGGAATCGATCAGAAATGGCTTGGCCCGCGTTACTACTCAATAGGATGAGAATCCACCATCACAAACTCAATACACATTTGACAGCTGTATTACCTCTATTCTCATACTATGACGATTCTCTTCTCCTGGAACGTTTCAAGGAATTCCAGGACTGGGCCTGGGCCTCTGTGGATGCCAGAGGACGTCATCTTAAACTGGTACTGAAACCATCCAACTCTCCTGTAAGTACAAGTGGCCATATCATTCAAGGTTAATGCTAGACCCTCTACTTTGCCTCCAGTGTTTTGGATAACAATTTGAAATATGTCTTGACGAATGTCGTCGATTGTGTCAAAGAATACTCTCGAATGTCCGATCCAAAATTGCGTTGGCGACATTGCTTCGCCATCGGGATACGTTTGTGAAGGTGTATTCGAGGACTGGCATAAACTTGTGACGTCGAAAGTGACCGAAGTGAGTCTTTCGCAGTTAACCGTTGAGCCGATCTTCGCGCGCAGGACTGGACCTAGCAAGGTAATGCTTGCATGTTCAACTTGACCAGTTTCTGTTTCACCCGGTGGCTGCCTGACCTCAACTGTGACCAGCGAGGAGAAGTGATGTATGTTCGTCGAGGTCTCCTGCGGAAAGCTCACTTGGCCATCGATACTAGCCCACGACCATGTGGGTGCCCGGTACGAGGATGCTCTGGAAGCAGGTTCCATGACGCGCCATGGCAGAACGCTCAGTAGTTCGTTTTCCCACAGACCTGCGATGTATCGATGCCTGACACTGGGCCTTAGCTGCTCAAGCTTGCGCTTCATGTCATTTGCCAGACCAGATATTGCCACCAGTTTATCGCTCGGCACAGAGAGCGCACATTTACCGAATAATCTGACAATGCCCCTCCAGTCGGCGAAAAGCTGGTGGTATGAATCTTTGGCGGGACTATCACCCCAAAGCCGGTCAAAATAAGCGTCAACTTCCAAGCGTTCCCAGGTATGGTCCCAGCGTTTTTCTCGCAAGATCATAATGTGCTCAGATAAGGTCGTCGCACCGATACCACTAGGGTTTGTTTCGCACCAATGGGCTTCTTTGCATTCCCAAAAGATTTGCTTGCTGCCGAAGTAGACGACACGTCGAGCGAGAAGTCGTTCCTGTACGACCCAAGCTCTGTGGACCAAAGGCTCTGTCTCAAAGCTTGAACACCAACCCCTCCTTGAGTCCTCTTCAAACACGTAGGGCATTGGTATGCTGTCTCCATCGTGCTGTATACGCACTAAAGTTGGTACCACGTATCTCGGGTTTCGTTCGAAGAAGCATCCTCCATCGGCATCTTGAGCACCGAGTGCCGCAATATTCAAGACAGCATTCGTGTACACATCTGCCATGGACGAAGCCTCTCTCTGGAAATCCTCGGCCGAGTCTTGGAAAATGCAAAGCCTGTCGACCCATATGTAATGGATTTTGAAATAGCCGGCAATTTCGATGGCCTCTCTTAGTGTTTTCGGTAGGGTGCTGACAGGTTTCTTGCTTCGCATGCCCTGCACGGTGGTTTGAAGCAGCCTGTACGCTTGAGTAGCCGGCTGCGAACCCCAGCAATAGCTAAGGGTCACATAAGGAGAGTCGACTGCACACTCAGCACTGTCCACTAGTCGGAAAAGGACAGTATCTCTGGTTCTGTCAATCTCGAGGATACGTCTCGGCATAAATGACCCATTGATACCTGGCGCATTGCACTCGGTATGTGACTCTTCACAGGTCGAGAACCACCGTAATATCAAATCTTTGGTCGTTTGATGGGCTGTAGATGAGCTCAAATCAAGATTCAATCCATGGGGCAATGATAATTCTGCAAACATGTTAGGATCATCAATCCTGGTCTTGATCTGCGCAACGGGGAAGCCTGACCTCGGCAGGGAATCATTTGCGAATTGATTTTCTGGTCACCAAAACACAACTCCACCCAAATATTACCGCGGAAATCAAATCGCACACTGAATACCGAGAAGTATCCCTGTCTCCCTGTCTCATGATCTGACCGGCAACAGCTGCATTGTATACAACCCGCTGCCTTGGAGCGAAGGAGGGAGTCTCGAGTCTCGTGATGCCCAAACACATAGCTCTCAACCTCTTTATAATCCCTTGAATCAAGACCTTGTTCTGCACGCTGATCAAGCCAAAATTTAAAGGAGGATATGTCCTCTCTAAGCTCTAGACGCTTCGTTCGTAGCGGATCCCAAATGCCTTCGAGGCTATCTTTGCACACGTCGCAAAGCATGTTGGCGGTCTGTATAGGAGCGCTATATTGAACGAGATAGGATTTGAATCGAGTGTAAGAAGCTCAGAATTGGTGGAACGAATGCAGGGAAACCTACATGAGTTGAGAGACCGGTCACGCTGTCGATGTTAGATGTCGGCGTCGACCGGGCTGAGCCTCAGCTGCGGGGTCTCTGTGTGACATTGCATGCAGAAACGTGACGCCACGGGTATGAGTGGGCGGAGACAGTAGCTTGATACTTGAATGCATGGTTGCATGTCTCAAGAAGCAAATAGCAGGATGTACATGAGAACTGTCGTGACGTATGAGGCTATTACAAAATTTGAGTATGTGACTCGGACTAGCACCGCAGATATTGCCAAGTATTATTGCGAGCGAAACTTCAGCTTCATTCAGTATTTTTTTCCTCTGGCAGCCAGGTTAATATCAAGGAGATAGAGGATTTACACCTGCAAAAACGGAGGGTACACCCATAAAGGTAACTCAAAATCAAAATAGTTAGGTTCCTACCTAAGCAGTTATCTTACAGGAGGTTATCACATAAGGAGTTATCAATTAATCCCATAGAAGGTTATCCTATAAGAGCTTATCCTATAAGAGGGTAGAGGTTATCCTATAGGAGGTTATTCTATGGGGCTCGGGTGTACCCTCCGTTTTTGTGGGTGTGAATCCTTGATCTCATATTAAGCCCTGAAACAGAACATCCGGTATGGATAGAATTTGATGTCGCTGATTATGCTCTTCCTGCCACGGCAGGGTATGTGAAATCTGCCTTGAACAGAACAGACTCTGTAGTAAAGCCTCAACCCCAGGACAATGTGTGGAGCTGTGGTTTTCAGATGCTTTGGAGTTGTAATAAGATTGTTTGGGATGAAGACATGAGATTCCATATTAGCCATTTCACATTCACGTTGACACCTTTTAACCCATCATCATCGTAGAACGCTCAGTGATTCTCACGATGAAACTGATGCTGCAATAAGTGGATTGCGTAAACTTGACACCACATTATTTGCTGACTTTCATAGCTGTTTGAAGAATGACAATGATATCTTCCTCTAACAAATAGTTTTCTCTTGGCTCGATGGTTACTGGGCCTAAATGCGCCAGTACTTTGAAAATAATGCGTCCAAAGATGTTTCAACCTCGAAAAGTTCGTCGACAACAAATGGCTCTAGAAACTACAACCCTCCCCGTTGACATACTTTGCGACTGATGAGAGGCTCCCTGCCCTCCTGGCTGAGCCTGTTGACTCGTTGACCGCCCTAATGCGTGGCGGCTGGAACTACTTCACGAACTGCGACCGCTTAGAGATACTCTTTCGAGTCAGCTCCTTGCGTGCGCCAACGTCACAGACATAATCATCGATGGCGTGTCATCCTTCGCCCACCGGGTCCTGTCCCAAACTACAAAGCAATACCCTCTATCCTCTCACCTTCAAATACGCTATGCTCATCCATGCCATCGAAAGTCGGAGACTGGTGGGCCGCATCTACCCGACCACATCACGACTTCACATGAGGGTGTATCAGGTATCTGCCGCGGGCAGTTGACGTCCATCCCAGGCAGCAACCTCGCCAGAGCCCCCATGAGACACCTCAGCCGGTCATAGGTTCTCTCCCTCCAGTATTACCAAAAGAGGAATGCCGACGTCAAGCCACCCGCTGGGAAGGAGGCCCCCCCACGGTTCATCTTCGGGATCAAGTCTCCACTCCCACGACCACCTCCCCTGACCTGTCTCTGGCCCGTTGTAGTGACCTCGCCCGAGACGTACAGGTACATAGAAGCCCAACCCAGGGCACCGGGTCTCCTCGCGGCAAGCATGAACCAGCCGTAACGTCATCTCTAGCAGAGGCAAGCATCATATTTGTTCCCGGCAGGCTGTCCATCGCCTGGGCGCATGGGAGGCGCGCGTCCACGTGAGCACCCTCCGAGAGGGGTCGTCATGCTGCCTTCGCCTGCGTGCCCGGGGTAAATCGTGATCGCCGTCGGGCTAATGCAGCCTTATCTGTTTCTGTGTTTCCACAGTCACGGCGAGAAAGCGTGGGGGAGGAGGGGGTCGCAGTTAGGCCTGAGCCGGCCGGCAACGCGGCTGCGGCGCGTCACGATTTAATGTCCTATCCTCCGAACGTGTGTACATAGATCGGCGATGCGGCTCCCGGCGTGGGATCGCTATGGTGCATGCATGAAGTGCGGTTTGAGAAAGTTGCCTGCCCCGGTGCACTGAGCTTGTGGGGCCGGGTCGGCAGCGGAGGCGCGGGGGAGGAATACGACGGTAGGAAGCGAGGTGTAGAATATTTTAACTCCGAGGACCGGGGGCGCCGTCGGTGGCGACACGTGGTCGGCATCCCTATCATATGGGTGGTGGTCTGTGTATCATCATCTATCATCACCGCCACGTCCTCTAGCGGGGGAGGGAGGGAGGAACGCCACACGACCGAGGCAGGCAACGGCGGTGAAGACATCGACATCGTGTCGTCGACGACGCGCGCGCGCGCGTGTGTGTGTGTTGCAGCTGGATGGGATGGAAGGCGGACGTATACGTCAGTAAGGCGGAGAAGAATCTCCGCGGTGAGAAGGCCTCCCAATGCCTCACTACTCACCTCAAAATCAGGCACAAATAAGGACCAAGGGGGCGGCAAAAAAGAATTAAGGTTTGAACCTTGCAGCCGCCACGGCGAGTGAGAGTTCGTCCCTGGGGCCGTCGCAGCTGGCGGCGCCCTTGACGTAGCGGAGCGAGTCAGGTCGGGGGTGATCGTCGCCACGCTGAGTCGAGATGGCAGGCGTTTCTGACGCCGGGCGTTTTGTTCTAGAAAAAGTCTATTGTCGCTCGGTTGTGTGATTTCTGAACTGATAATGACGTCGCGGCGTGATTTTCTAGAAGCTCTCGGTGCGTCTGTGGAGAGTCATTCCCGGAGCCAAAGGGGAAAGTAGACGACGTCGTTGTATTTCGACATTGGGAGACATCTGCGCCCGAGCCCCTTCGCGACCTGATGTGCATCGTCTTGGCTGGAATACTCTAAGGGGTAGGTAGGTAGACGATAATCCAAATCGTGAACTATGCCGGTTCGATGTCAACGGTTTTGATACTCGATAGTCTGGCGGCAAACAGACCTTGATCAATATCAAGACAACTACAGCAGGCCGAGCCTAAAGATCCTCCAGCCATAGCAGTCCGGCCCCTGTAGCCCGCGGCTATTGGCTCCCGAAGTCAGTAGCAAGTGCAGACAAGCGAGCGAGCGGGCCGGCCGCTCGCCTCTCGGCTCGCTTCGCTTCGGCGGAAGCAGGACATCAGTGCGGTGGGCAGCATCTCAAGCCACAAAACGTGGGAGAAGCACAGGGCGGAGAGAATGCCGGGCTAGGCATCGAGCTTGGGGAGCCGGTGATCTACGCCGGCTGTGAGAGGTGGGGGTCGGACAGAAGAGGCTTGTTTGTCCAGATAAGGTAGCTTAGGACGAGGTAACGTAGTCATGGATGGAGCTACTCTACGCTGTGTACAGGAATTCGGTGGACGGACGGATGGATGGATCGCAGCCAGCCGAGCTTGGGAGGCTGTCAGTATCAGAAACCACACCCCGCACCACCACACCCTCTTTGGAGGACGGGGTTTGCTCGAGAGGAGCACAAGGGACGGTTTAACGTGGGGCAGGTGACCAAACATCCAGGCATGTGAAAGGGAGACTCAGCTTGGCCGCCTTCACGCGGCGGCCGCAGCGGGATGGGAAATATTCGAGATTCGACATGGGACTTTTTGATTTATCATTCCTCGGAGTCCCGTGATGCTCCCGGGCGGTTAGTGTGACGGCGAGCTACTACTTACTCTTCGCGACTGGAGATGATGCGCTGGCATTGATCGGAGCAGACCTAGTCTCAGCCTCTTGTTGTCTTGGGCGTCCTGCATTTTGCCTGGGATAGAAGCTTATGCATGCGCCGGCGTATTTGGGAGCTTTAGTCATGTAAGTTCTCGCGATGGGTGGTTCCACGGAGATTGGTCTTGTCTGGGGAAGCACGACATTATTCGCGGAAAGACAGATAGGTCGTTCAAAGGGACCCGCGGGCTTGCATCTTCCGCGAAAGCGGACCCAGCCACCGCCGAAACGGCTGCCCGGGCCCCGGCAATGGGTGGTGGTCCAGCAGCACGGAAACAGTGGGTTCCCGGCCTGCCTGCTCATGCAGCCTGTGGTTCATCCTTCAGGCACAAGATGCAAGGCCATGGGGGTGTGAATGAGTAAGTATCTGGATACATATGCCCAGACATGTATGGCAATAGGGGCCAGACACCCCCTTCTCTGTTCAGCCCCCAAGGGGTCCAGCCCGACTCAGCAGGATAGAGTTTGGCGACGTCGATTTACCTCGCTGCTTGCTGCTGCACAGGCGATCCTCCGCGTGTCAGCAATGTTGCTCTGGAGGGACGCTAAGGATTCTAGAAGGAATTTCGAAGCGGTGAGCACCGAGTTGGTGTCGTGAGAACAGACCGCGACGCGCAATGCCTAGCTCTCCAAAGTGGTCCGACCATGGAATGTCGAGGTTACCCCGAAGCATCACCGACCTCTGTCTGTCTGTATGATTCACCTTGGCGGCGGACGCGGCGGCAGCGAGAGCATGAATGAAAGCATGGAACGCGATGGTTCGCGGGCTGCAGCTGACCTGAGTCACGAGGTGCTTCCTTTGGATCCGGGATCGCAGTGATCCGGGAAGAAGCAGGCCAGCAAACTACGTTGTATACGACATGTGCAGCAGTCCGGGAGAGCTCGCAACCCACTGTCGCTCGTGCGAAGAAGCTGCACGGAACACCGCTTTGGGAAAATGGGGGACCTACACCGCGAGCCTGCTGACATGAGAGGCTGGCGGGTGGGAGGTCAGCCCTCAATGATCCGCATCCCTGCGTCCGATCGCGACTTGTTGCCGTGGCCGGCTCACTTCTCATATATCACATCGGTCCCAGAGTTTAACGTAGTAGTGTAAGCGAAGTGTCGTGATACGAAAGAGTCAGCCACGTTGACCGTAACCTTGGGAAGCCGGGGGGCTTATAGTGCGCGAGCTCTTTCTTTGTGTGCCCGGTCGGGCGGGAGCGAGACATCGGGTGTGGTTGTACAACAGTGGCGGCAGCAGACGACCGTGACAAGCGGAGTGAACGGCCGTTTAAAATCTGACGTGAGGAAATAGGATTCCCACAGGATCCGAGCAGCAGCCAGTGAATCAGCCCTACATGTGTGTGGATGCACAAAATAAGCTATTGAACAAGAGGACCGATCGTACCGCAGCATTGGGTTTCTAAGTTGAGGCTCTTTTGTGGAGATGGGGGTTGGGAAGGGCAACAAAAGGACGAGGCGCCGGGAGGAGCACCATGGAACCACGTGGGAGAGTCATCATCCACCCTGCTGCACCCGAATTTAGTGTTTAGTGCATACAGTAGTAGGGGGCTTTGATCTCATCTCATCTCATCTCATCATCATCTCATATCATCTGTCACGGTACTTCATGATGGGCCTAGACGTCTATGCGAACTGACTGGGATCTGCTAATTATTTTCCCAGGCAGCCGGGATATATGCATCTGGGCGCGCGGTCTGGCAGAGGCAATGAGTGCTGCTGCTCTCCTCAGCCCGACTCGTGTCAGCTACACCGACACGAGCTGCATGGCTGCCGAAACAGGAACTCAAACGTCGGCCACTGTCCGGCTGATCTCTGCAAAGCGTATTCTCGAGACGTGCTCTCTGGGCGCGTGTCGTCCGAGTCGCCCAAACCAGCGAATTGCATCTCGTGCTCGTATTTGTCTCGTGGACAATTGAGCAGTCATAATATCACCTCTATTCTACACTAATAAAATGGCTCACGGCTGAACTCGCGGCTAAGCCAGCGGGCTAGGAAAACCAGTTTCAGGGCGGCCTGGCTGTCGGTGCCCGCCAAGCCGATGCCCAGGTGCCCCAGACAACCACTGAGGGAAAAGACGGGAGCTTACCCAGGCCTGAGGGCGTGACAACGCTCGGCCGAAAGGCTCGTCCGGCGGCGGCGGCATTCCAGTGTTGCGGCTGGAAATAGCTATTGAAGCTTGAGAAAACCACCTGAACATCCAGGTATAGATACAGCATGTAACATGTAACAAGGCTATTTCCAGCTGCCTCAGCTGTCGTTGGGCGAGGTGGCTTAGCTGAGCGTGGACAAATTAAGGCAGCCTGGGCTGGGCTGAGCAATCTTGTCCAACGCCAGCACCAGTTTACCATTCCGACAAAGCTGCGAGTGCACAATATGCGAAGGCTACCCAAAGTCGGACACTGGGGGCGGTCTGCACTTGACCGCCGCCCACCACGATGAGGTGGACACGACACACGGACGGATAGGCAAAGAAAAGGAGGACGCTACTGCAAAGTACACCTGTAGACCGACCCGTCCACGTCGCCGTCGCCATGTTCACCGTCTGCTACTCCGTCAGTGGATCACGTCCGAGTCACATGCTTCCGAATCGGCCGTGCATCGGAATCGAGATCATCACAGCTTATTTCTTTTCGCTCCCCGGGAAACCCACTCGAGCCCACATGGTTTCTGATGATGAAAGTGAGGCTCACGACCCCCAGGTCTGCCGGGAACACAGAAAGAGCGGGATCAAGATTATCAAGATGAGGCGAAAGCAGTCAGAGGGCGCCCAGAATGTCGTCACCGCTGTCAGGCAAGGAAGCAAATGCAGGGACATGCAGGGGGCGCATAGATACGCTACGCTGGCACTGCTATACAGACGTAAATAGCGTAGACTATGCTAATAGTACGTAGAATACGCACCCATCTGCGGTAAGCCCAGCACGTCTGCAGGCAAAGGACCCGTCATCTAGCCCCAAGAACCCCCAGGAATAGCCCCGCCAGCCCGCCACGCCACACCGCCGCCTCGGTACAGACAGCGGTTGCGCCGTCGATCTTGCATACCAAAGACGGCGACTACCCGGATGATCCCTCACAAATCACCTCACCAAGCTGCCAAGTGAGGACAGAGGGACCTAATCACCTAATCCGTCTGCGATCTGCTGTTGGCACCTGTAGGATTATTTTGCCAGCCCCGGGGTCTTGTTAGCTGCCGCCTCCTGTGTTTGCTCCTCAAGCGTGCAGACGTGCCATCGAGGGCCAGACTGCGACCCTGTTAAGGAGTGATCGTTGCCTCCACTGGAAAAGGGCTGACGGCTGCACAGTCAGCGCCATCCCAGATGCGATGGGTCTGTTTCTGATGATCAGTACCATGGCCGGGTCATGATCGCTTCACATGATGTTTCGGTTGCGCTCTTGGCCTGAGGTTTAGATTCCCGTGGACTTTGTCGAGCCCCGAATGCCGGCGGGCTCTTTCGATCAGTCTCTGACAGACGAGACAAGAAGGTTCTTTGAGGCAGGCCTCCCGGGGACAGAAGAAGAGATGACGCGATCCGATGCAGGCGCACAGTAAAGATCGCACAGCAGAATCCGATCCGTAGAATACCGGAATCTGGGGAAAGCCTGGGACCCGCGGCACGGCAAAGGAGAGGCAGCGCCCCCTGCCGAGAAACCCGGCGGCGAAACCAAGAGGCGGGCCCAGTCTGGCAGGTTCTGCCTCGGCTGCCCTGGCTTGCCTGGCCTGCCTGTCAACTCTAATATCCATCTAATGTCCATTGGGTCCCGGGTCACTGACCACTGGCCGGTTACGTAGTACGTCCTGATAGCGTCATCGTTCCCTCAAAAACCAAGTACTGGAAACTTGTACCCCTGATTGTTTCCCACCTGAGTTACCGAATGCGTGATGCCTTCACACCCGACAAGTCCGAGTCAGGATGAAAGAAACAGGGCATCATTTTCTGTCTTTCTCTGCGTGTCTGCAGGGATTAGTAGCAAGCCATCTACCGCACATATATGTCATTCGGCCCAACGCTTCTTATCGTTGACAGCCTGAACTGTGAAGAAATATTTGTCCCTCCGATATTCGCCTCACGAGTCTCGCAGACCGAAAGTACCTACCATCACCATCTGCCTAGAGGCGTAGCATGCCACGACCCCATTGATTAGTTCCTCGCATATCTGCTTCGCTGGCTAGCAACCAGGTCATCACCGATCTATCATAGTTCCATCACACAGTAATACCAAAATCATTTAGCAAACCGAAGGTTTGCGCCGGCATCTTTGCCTCTCACACAACCTCCGTCCACTTGTTCGGGCCGGCATCGTTGGGTGAAGGAAAAAGCAAAAAGAAGCGATCTCCGACAAGGACGACGCGACTCGCGACTCAGAAGGCTGCTTCAAGTGGCCGTCGAGCAACGCCTTGTACCGTGACATCTCTGCGACCCAACCTTGCCCCAAATAGCAATCAAAATCAATCCGTTTTGCCCCCCTCCATCAACAGTCTGGGGCCTACGAACGAACGGAACGAACGCACGACCGCGGCCGGCAACACAGAAAAGGCGGCAGCAGGGAGCAGCAGCAGCACCTGGCATCTGACACCGACGCATCGGTCCCAGGCCTATCAGCTCGAGAGCCGCAAGTCAAACGCCCGGCGGGTTGCCTGAACTTGTGACTTGTCCAGGCCCAGACCCGGCCCAGCGCTCAGCCGGGCCAGAGATACAGTACTGTGGTATTTGCTACATGTTTGTATCTTTCTACATCGATACGTACACGTACCTTCTGCGGCAATACAGCAGCACGGCAGCGGCACCTAAGCCCAGCGACTCACTTGTTGTTCGTCAAAAGGACGCACCCGCAGACACACACACCTTCACAGATACAAATCCGGACGAGGCAAGTCCGCTGAATGCATGATATTGAATCAGTTGCCGTCGGGGCTCAACAAGTCACATCCTCGCATCCGCCATCGCCTGCCAAGAGGATATCGCATCCCATCTACCGTCACCGTGTCGTTACTCTCTGATTTGCGCCTTTTGTGTGCACGCGTACGTGGTCGAGTCGAACGAAATCCCGGGACACACAACCTTGAAGGTCCTGTATAAAAACAACTCATCGGCCCCGCCGCCCCTTTCACCGTGCTTGGTGTCGTCTTACTATTTCCACATCGAAGACCTTGACCTGATACCCTCTTCACCTCGGCAGGCCACGGTGTTTTCCTGACTTGACTGTATTCCCATACTCGTGTTCTTGTTCCACTTGATACCCTGATACCACACAGCCTGCTCTTGACTCGAAAGCTTTTCGCCCCCACGTATTATCATCAACTCACCCACCAACAATCGATCAATCGATCATCAATCAATCAATCAGCCAACAACCCGAAAGAAGAAATAAAGGCCACCTCATCAGATCGCACCTCCCAACAAGTGCATCACCCGCCGAACCGATTCGTTGCTTTGTCGCGCACACCCAACAAAGCACAACACACACAGGACGAGCTTGCCCAAAGCCCGACCCGGCCCGAATTCTAGAACGCATCAACCAATCCGCCATCTCATTTCTGGTCTCTTGCCGTTTTGGGCAATTCGTGTCAGCGGCAATATAGTCGGTAGCGGCGCATTAAGTCGTGGAAATTCACCGAGATTTCCCTCGTCTCGTCCACCAACAACCCCCCTCCCCTGGTCCAAGGGTCAGCTGCCAAGAGGGAGCGCGAAGGGAAAACGGAGAACAAGCAGCCCACATCGTGAGGCTTTTAATAGTGCGCTGCCTGCATCCCTCCATCTGCACCCCGCGAAGTTGGATCGGAGACCCTGTCACACCCCATCGCATTCGCATTATATTGCAGTGCATCGGCTGTCTCACCCGCCATCTACGACCGACTTGCTTATTATTCATCTATCTACCCGCCTGCCTATCTGTCAAGCGACCTGCTTGTCTCGGCCGACGATAATCGACCAGCAGCAAGGATAATAACAAAACAACAATCAATATCACGAACCCAACATACTCGCAATCACGTACATAACCGGCTTCCAGGTTCGGGCTAGCTCCGGTCGAGTCACCTTCAGCTCAGACACACATTGGCATCCCCCTCGGATCGACATCTGTCTCTGACCTGGACCCCGCGACGGCGTCCTATCACGTTTTGGCTCACAATCGCGCAGCTGCAATCCAACATCCGCATCGGGACACCCACAGCAGGCAGAGCTGCAAGCCCAGTGCACACGCCTCCTGGGAAACCAAACCCCGTCCTGCGTTGCGTTTCCCCACAGCCAAATCACGCACGTCCTTCAGGTGTACGGATACATACACACAGACCGCGACGCGTTTGGGAAAAGAGAGCCTCCTTGTCGGGTCGGCTGCAACCAAACCGAGACAATCCAGGAGTCCCCTTGACGTGCCGAAGGGCCCCAACATCGCCCCCCAGCCTCCCGCTTATTATTCCTTATTTGACCTGGGATCTTGAATCAAAGGGGCCTGTCTCACCTGTGGCCACTCTTGGCTCTTCTGGCTTATTTGTCCCTTCTCTGCCATCTGCCATCTCTTATCCCAACCACACACACCCCCTTCTCTTCCTTGATTTCTTGATTTTGACGCGTCAAGAGTCAAGTCACCAGTCACCTGTCTGTTTCCTCTTCCCGCAGTCTTAAGTCTGCTGCCTGCGCATCTCTTCCTATTCGACTCTGTTTCGACACTCACACACACTTACGAAGTGCATCTGATCTCGGGTCTCTGATCTCGGTGGATCATTGATGCATGTGTGACACCGACTCGCACCCACACAAAAATAGGGACACGAGCATCAGCAGCATCAGCAGTGCAGCAGCAGCCGCAAGCACTAGTGCAACTGCAGCAGACCCCCTGCCTCTGTTGTACCCGTACCCGTACCCCAACCCCACAGGGCACCCCCCACTCGCACCCCCTCCCCCTCCCTGCTCCACATCGCCCGCTACATCGCGATCCTTCAGCTATCAGCCAGGCTCCACCCGACCTGAAAAAAGGCCTTCCGCCCTGCCCTGCCTCGGCGAAGCCACAATAACAAAACCGCTGCCTCCTGCACCTGCTGCAGTCAGCACCACAACCAACACCAACACCACCGCAACCAAATATCATAAACCCCCTCCTCCCACCTCGGACCCTTCGACCTCGTTACCACCAACTCCACCCGAACTCGACTTCCACCACCACCACCACAACAACACAACCACATCCACATCCACAATGTCGTCGCAACAATCATCACGCGGCAGCGCCTACTCGTCGACGGCCTCGTCGCCCTACCAGCACGCCTACTACTACGACGCCCCACCACAGGCCACCTGGATGAAGGTCATCCCCATCGAGGACGACGAGCTGACCTTTGGCGGCAAGCCCCTTTCCGACTGGCACGAGGAGGACCTGCGCCGCTACAGCAGTTCGAGTTTTGAGACGGACGAGCACCGTGGCCGCACCCGCCAGCGCGCCTACTACGAGCCCACCTCTGGTTCGACATCTGGACACACGAGCAGCGGGCACCACCACAAGCATGGCCACGGCCACAAGCACCACCACAAGAAGAGCGACAAGAAGAAATGAGCGACCTAGGCAGTCTGCCAAAACTGCAAGCTTTGAATAACGGGTCGACTGTCACCCGGGCCATGCACTTCTTCTTCTTCTGGTGCATGTGGCCTCCTTGCCACGCAACCAGCAACCACCGAGGACACGCATCACCGGAGTCCGGTGCAGTGTAGTACGTGTGGGTGTCTGCGAGATGCATTGCATACGCACACACAGCAGCAGCACATGCAGCCCCGTCGTCCCCGGCGGACGCCACAATCGCTGCACGACGGGCTTGGCGGGGCGGGAACCACCCAAGCCCTGCTGGGGGCCCCTCTCTCATCCCTTCGACCAACATATGCGGCCCCTCTTCTTCCTTTCCCCCTGACGTCGACCGCGCAAAACCCGAAACCACGTCAGCCGTCAAGCCTGCCTAGCTCAGCTCCCTCTCGACATCGCCTCCCCCGCAGAGCGCCACCTCAAGAAGCCAACCAAGTTCAAGCCGGACAAGTGGCACCCGTGTACACGTTGGGCGGGAGGATGGGCTGTACACGGACAGGGCGCGAGAGCACAGAGAGAGGAGACTTCAAGCACAGAGGGAAGAAGCAAGAGAGCCTGCATCTCGGGTGGCGGAAGAGAGACACCTGCTGCTCGTTACACACCGATAGATCAAACCCCCCTCCTTTCTCTGTCTCGAAACAAACGCACAGAGACTGGGACGGGCACAGAGAGAGGGGGGCACGACATAGATCAATACGACAACGAATAGATCTCTAGATGTCCTATACAAAGCATAGACGCATAGACCTCTATAGACGGAACGGGAACCCACCAATCTCCTCACCACCAACATTCCATCACACCGCTTCTTACGAGACATACAACACCAACAACATCAACACCGCCTTCTGTACAAGTACGGACACATTGACCTGTGGAAAGGCAACCGCGGCAACGAGAGAAAGGCCCTCGCTCAACAAACACAGCGAGCCAGCCAGCCAGCCAGCCCTTCCCGCCTCTGTCCTGCGGCGTGCCGCTGCCCACCTGCCTGCATACATGCATACTGCACGGAGTTAATTTGTGGGTTTTATTGTTCACCCGGCTGAATACGGGGAGACGGACGCCACACTTGTTTGTTTTTATGAGCGAGCTTGGGTCATTTTTTCTTTTTTGGTGGGGAGCTGTCTGTCTCGGTTTTTTGCTTTTCGATCGGTCGCTGCTGCATACTGCATGTCTCAGATGTGCTTGCTTGCTTGCTTGTCTTTGTCTCTGATGCAGTCCTTCGTCACGGGGCTAAGCTAGATTGATTCCCCCTACCCACCAGCGTTGCTTCTTTCTTCCTTTTGAATTTTTCAAGCCATCATCTGCGCGACGATATCCTGGCCTGCTGTCATCACCTGCGGCTACGTCTTGTCTTGTTCTTTATGGAGCAAACTGTTTTGTTGGTTGGGGTTTCTTATTTCCCGCTTGGGACTGAGTCCCCCCGGGATGTCATGAGGAGAACCGGTCAGGTGCATACATACATACATACTTGAGATTGACCTAGCGATCTTATTTGGTAGTGATCATAGATAATCAGAATGAACACAACATACAAACACAAACAAATTCTTGCGATCTCGGTCTTACCAGTACTTCTCCACCTTGACTTGTGATATTGATGTCTAAATCCCACCACCCTCGGCTGCTTCCGCTGATCAGCACACGAGACCTGGCGTCTATTACCAGCCTCAAGACTTCCCTCCCTAAACGCCAGCCAGCCAGCCAGCCACCCCACCACCATTTAGAGCAGTCCAGCCAAAGCCAGCCCAGCCACGGGTCTCAAAACTCCACAGAATCCATGGACCCCCAGAAACGGGCGAACGAACCGAGAATGGCCAGAAAGTGATTGACGCAGCCACGAGATCGACCTAGCCGGGAACGGTCCCGCAGATCAAGGAGAAATAATAACTCCCTCGCCCAACCCGGCGCGCGCCCTGGCCTGGCCTGGCGCGCTCAAGAGTTTACCTATAAAGGGACGCCCTGACGTCCGTCCCGTCTCAGCCCCTGAAGGGCATTTATCGACGTTTATTTTGTACCCCTGACTACTACTGGTACTAGATGCCCTTACCATAGATGGGATGGAGAGAGGGGGCATGACCGGATGACATTTGGGAAGGGGAAGGGGTAGGCCTAGAATGCACTCGAGAAGGAACGGACGGACGCGCGCGCCCGCTCGTTCCCTTTCCTTTCTTTATCTCGTTCGCCCTGCCCTGGCCCGTCTTTGTTTCACCCTAGAAGGGGCGGGCACCTTATGCCCTTCTCGGGGTGCGGGTTCCTGAGGGCCAAGCCGCTCCCTTTATTTTTGGGGCGGTTTAGATAGAGTGAGTGGTTTGGTTAGTTTCGTCGTTGATAAATGCCGGGATTATATTAGGCACATGTTCGGACGCTTGCGGACTGGGGGGCTGGCTGCTGGGAGGTTAATCCGGCTCTTGTCTGCCGTGTGTGGGGAGTGTGGGTTTACTGAGTTAGGCTCCATGGGGCGGGCGGGCTCAGAACCGAACCGGAACACCCCCAACCCAACCAACCCCCACTGGGCCTGGCCC
This sequence comes from Diaporthe ampelina, assembly GCA_023522825.1. Lineage (NCBI taxonomy): Eukaryota > Fungi > Ascomycota > Sordariomycetes > Diaporthales > Diaporthaceae > Diaporthe > Diaporthe ampelina. The sequence goes on along the minus strand of JAMFTM010000057.1, from coordinate 264,333 downwards.
CCCTAGATCCGGACCCTGGATCGGGGCATCTTGTACCACATCGGTGGGTGCTCAATGGGGAGGCCGGGTTGTTTTTTGGTACCTGTAACGAACGCATCGGGTTGTTTCTTGAACTTGCTCGGGCGTGTGCTTCTAGCGGGATCGTGGGCCTTCGTCCGCTTTACCTTGTTGAGCAAGAATGAATGCGCTCGGTTTGCAGAACATGACGCAGGCGACGGCCAGTGAGCGTCGGTGCTCCAAGGCCTGATCGAGCCATGCTATATTTGACGCATGTTGCCTCGCTTTTATACCCAGTTACACCTTGCCGTACTTACGGCTTTTGTGATCAGATGGGGAGGAGTCATATAATCCAGATAAACATGCGGCTACACGTATTACTACTGGTGGAATTAGAGCATGCGTGCCCCAGGGTGCCTTGCGGGCGAGCCCACAACAGCGAACGCACAGAGACTTTCTGCTCCCGTTGGCGCCCGGCCGGTAAAAGACTGAGCCGGCGCTCGGTCTAGGCAGATCCTGACTGTCGGGACGACCAGTCTCAGCCACCATGTCATCAGCGGACTCCGCGTGCTGTCCGTGCTGTCTGTCATGATCGCCAAGTAGAGCAGTGGATGTGGCTGCTTACTGATTGAAACATACGTTGACTGGTGAGCTTGGCTGTTCTGGAAACGTTTATCGGCAGGGGGAAGGCTGACGTCGGTGACGTAGGCTGAGATATTTGGCGATGTCGTCAAGTGCAGTTGCTTCTACCGGCAAAGCAGAAATTTGACTCGCAGTTTCCCAGACCCTCTTATCTCTACCGGTAGTTCCTCCATATGCCGGGGGTCTAGCCCAAAAATGATATTAATAAGTGCACGAATTGGCTGCATCATACCGCCTGTGTATAATATGACTAGGCAAGTATTATCGCTCGGTAAGTCATGGGCAGATTGGCGCCATATTCACAGCAATGAGACAGCGCTGCTCTGTTTGACGATACGCTATTGCTACTGCCATCAATCTACACTTCAAAGTGTTCAGCAGGCCATCACTCAAAGTTCTACCTACATGCTACGTCTTGTTCAAATTAGGATAGATGCCAACTCCGTCGAATAAATGCTCAGTCTTACGCACAACTGCGAAAGATTGAGACTAAGTCCAAACTAAACTGAATTCCATGGAATCGGCCAAATTCCGAATTAGGTAGGCTGTAATCCATGGAGGTGCAAATGCCTACCGTTTGAATCGAGCCAAGAGGTCGCTGTTGGGATTTTGTAAACAGATCAAATTCAGTGATCATACACAAATTTTCATGAATATTGACCTCTGCACTGATTTATATTATACCCTGCTGGAGTCGTGCTGTCAAATTGTGATGAATGACAATGTTTCCGGAAGGGGCCAGGACCCAGCACAGGTCTTTGTCTGATTTCCGTATCTGTTCTTTCAGCCGCGGGTTCCTTCCTCACAGCCGAAAGCGGGCGTGCTTCGACGGTCATAAAGCGGTGCCCTGGCAATAACTCATGGTCTGCAGAGGATCCTGAGCAATCCTGCTGCATCGTATACCTAATCACTGCGAATCAACACGATCTACTCGGACTGAATCGGTTGAGATGGCCGGCCACGAACATGTTCGATTAGATGATGAGGACCCGCAGAAGCGTGAAGAGGCCTCCATTACCGAAATTGGGGTTCTCAGGGATCGAGTAAGGGAGACGGACGCGTTCGCGGATGAAATGGCCAACATAATCAACATGATGCATGGTGTACAAGAAATAGGAGCAATAAAGCCTGAAGAGGTCCGAAAGGTATGAATGATGGGCAGAGACCACCTGGTAATGGACAATTGCTGAAGTAAAACCAGCTCTACACTGATGTCGACAGCGCCATTGAGGCGTTCCTTAGGCCAATGGACCAAGCCCTCCGTCAGAACAAACCGGAGAGAGATAGACTCATTGCGTCCTTGAGGTCATCTGATAGTAGTCTGCCAGCTTTCCGAACTGCTCTCCGCGGAGACGCAGAGCTCAAGCAGGCTGCTCTGGATCCTTACACCAACACTATTGACATCTGGACCGCATATATCTGGAGGCTTTTGAATGCGATGGTCTTTAGGAAGCGGGCTGTTGGCTCATTTTATGCTCTTGACGAAAATGCCACCGGCCCGAACGCCTCGGAGCATATGACGCACTTGGACGAGATAGAGGATCTTATGAAGCAGGCCGATCCTCCTGTTTTTGGTAAGCGACAACACCCTGTGTAATGAATCAGAGCATCGTTAGGTTGGCTGGCTGACCCTACATCCAGGAGAATATGTCAGGCGCCTGTGGCGAAGACAGGCACTGGCCGCCATATTCAGAACAGCAAATTTCAGCTGGGTCGATGCAAGACGTAAAGCCAGTATTAATAAAGTTGGCGACCAGATATGGTCAGGTTTCAGCGGCTTCTCAAGGCTGATAAACCCAGTCGAAGGACGACGTTTGGTGGTCGAAATCGTCTTCGCCGCGGTCCGGCTCAGTGAACACATGATGATCGAAGCAGACGATATCTGGTTCATCCAGAACACAGGGTTCACCGGTGGCAATGCGAACAATTTCTACACCAGGATAAAAGAGTTCGACCTGAAGCCGGTCGGCACTATCAACGCCCTGCGGGACAACGCGCCCTTGGACACCATCTCGGACCGTTTGAACTCGCAGGAGCTCAGCAACCGCATCAAGCCACTCTGTACAATTTCACCGGCCCTGCGATTTCGACACTTTGAAATGCAAGAGGAAGACTATAGAAAACCTTTGGACCTGGTCAAGCCACGGATCTTGGTATCCCTGAGGCAGGGAGGTCAACAAGCAGCTGCCGCGGCTCCACAGGACGAGCAGATATTTTACACTTTGGCTCAGATAATGGGACTTGTGAACTAACCTTTCGATTTGCAAAATGAAAATTTTCTTGTCGACCCTTCTGGTCAAGTCTGCAAAGGATGAATTGGTAGCCGGTGTTGAACCTCACCTGTCTGCCTACTTCAGTACTTAAGAAGGCATCCTAGGGTATGTGGGTAAGGGGCAAACTCCTTCATACCTGCAACACTATCCTAGAGTATTCGCTTAGGCAACAAATTGGTTCCGCCCAAGACTCTACAAAAGGTGTGAACAGTGTGGCCATTGCATAATATCAGTCCATGAGTCCTTGTTTCTCTGCAAATTCGCTAGGGTGTTGTGCTCTTAATCCGTATACGTCCCAAAGGCGTATAGTCCCTTCACATAGTAGTAAACACTCTAAAGACCCAGTATTTAAAAAAAAAAAAAAACTAATATCAATAACAATATAGAAGTCTAGGCATATAGCTACAACCTTATACTATATAAATAAGGCTAGGAAGTATTACTCCTAATAATATTATAGACTAAATAGATAGTAAAGTAGTTATATAGTAAAACTAAGAATAGTCTTAAGATAGTCCCTATATAAGTAATCCTATAAAGAAAATCTAAGCTAAAAACCTTATTTATTATAACTAATATATATTATAGCCTTAAGAATACTTACTAAGTAAGCCTATAAAGTTACTATATTTTAAATCTATATTAACTATTACTAACTAAGAATAGAAGCTAAAATAAACTACTTTAAGAATAATTATATAGAGGATATTTATAAAAATATTAAGAAAGCCTTAAAAAAAATAATAAAGAAAATTTACTAAGAAGTAATAAGAAATTATAACTATTTTATACTATTTTATATTTATACCTTTATTATTAAAGATAAGGTTCTCCTTAGAAGAATTATAAGGTATTTGAGAAACTAAGGAAGAAGGGGGAAATTTGAGGTGTCTATAGGAGAGTAGTATAAGTAAAAGTATAGAGAACTTGAAGAGTTTGCGTGTAGGCTGTAGGCTGGGGAAGAGTCTGACAGCTGAGTAGAAAGCAGACAGACAGATAGTTGAGAAGAAAATATAGTGTGGCTGAAGCCGCAAATTTGCTAGAGTGAGGGCTGGATGTCGTCATTTTCGTGGCCTGTATGGACTTTGTGTCCTTTGAGTATCAAAGAGCTATTACACTATTATAGTCTCTGGAAGCCAGCTTGCTTCACAGAATCGTGGTAGTTCCTGTAGTTCCTATATCTCCGTATAAATCAGCGAGAAAGGGTCTTTGCCGAGAATAATAATGTTGGCCATTCTTTTCGTGAGGAGCCCAGGTATAAAGTAGGATCCAGACAACGTTGACACACGCAGTGAAGTTTACTGTTTGTGTGAACAACAAGGCGCATTAGCCCATATATCAGCCTCTTCTTCTTGATGAGTTGGCCGTGGGCATGATCAAGTCGCGTCTGAAGAGGAGGCGTGGCACCCCGTGGGACCTGGGCAGTCAGATTCTGGCTAGCCAGACATCTTTACTTCCGAGGCCATCTTCACTTATTAAGAAGCTCATTTGAATCTCCAGAGCGGTGCTATTGGAGCAGATCCCGAACAAAACCAGGGTTGCTTCGAAAAGGACGCCGCTCCAGGGATCTGACAACAATCATTACCGCGAATTACTCTACAGTGGTCGCTGTCCTTATATAGCCTTAAGTACAGGCCCGAATCGCTTCTCCGCTCTTTTCTGGAGATCTTCGGTCCAAGAGAACCCGTTCTTCCTGAACTCCTCGGCCAACAATCCATGTTGCTCTACTGTGAGCGTGATACGACCACCACCCTCCTCTGATTCCTGCCAATACACAAATGGTACGATAAACCCATGCGCCATTTCAAATTCCTTAAGTAACTATCATCTTCGGGGGTCGACCAAATCCAGCATCGCCGACGCCTGGTCCTCAAGAATGGATGGGCTTCGAGAAAGAACTTCGTCAAGACTCTGCATCTCCGCGTCTATGTTCTCCTCGATCTCCTCGTCGTCCCCGAAGTTGCCAGTGAATGGCCCGTGGGTCGTCACCAATCCATCCTCACGCACGAGAAACGAGTGCCAACTCAACTGTCCCTTGGCAATACCAAGAGCATGAAGCCGCGTCAGGGCAGCCCTACAAGCATCGATGTCCGCCACGCCAGCCTCGCGGGTGGCGGGAACACGCTCGAGAAGGAATCCGATCACACGCCTGCTGTTCTCGGTAATATGTGCCACAAGCCGTGGCGCCAGGCTCGGGTCACGCGCCTGGATAATCTGATGGGCGCGGACATCGGCTTCGATACCCAATGACCCGGGATCCAATCAGTCACCTGGATGACCTCTTTCGCATCCGTAGGGACCCCCTGCGGCGTCTCGATGACGGCTGCAGACACGTAGTCCATACACTCGAGTTCGGTGGGCTTGGGCACGCTAACTTCCGTCCCGTCTGTGGTGACCACTTTGGTCAAGTATGGCACGGCCGGGTCGTCCTGACAGTCCTGTTCGTCGATGATTGTGCCACACCATACTGGCTCGGCACTGCGCATGCCAAGCTCTTCGAGCGCAGCCTTGGTATCGGTTTCGGTGGACACGAGCTCGAGCTTGCCGTCGTGGCCGTCGCCGCCGGGCTTGCCGGGTACGAGACGACCCACGACCCAGTCGCCAGCAGGCACCTTGCCAAAGGCGAGGTCGTTGCGTCGTTGGGCTTGTTTGTAGGGCCCGATGGGGGCCTGCCTCGTATGAGGAGCGGTCAAGTATTTGATGGTCGGCGCGGGTGCATCATTTTTGTCGGCCGGCTGGATGCGGATGCGATACAGGTCAGGCTGATCAGAGTGAGAACTCGTGACCAAGCCGATATCGAGGATGGTCAAAGGGACCGCGGCTTTGGGCTGTTTTGACTGCATGATATCATGTGAATACATCTACAGAAGAACTTGCTGGCTTTGGGGTCGTCTTGGTGTAATGCTCCGAGGGAAGATACGAGGACTGTGCAATTCTAAGTTCTCCTGGGGAAGAAGGCGGATGGCGAATGGGATACTCGTGAATGAATTAAGAAATCAGGACTTGAGTAGGCTCGCGATACAGTTCCGTTTTAAATTGGTCGTCGCTCCTCAAATATTTCACGCACTTCGTGTCCCATGAGCTTCCCCATTCTGCTCGATCAATGCAGCCATTCCGATGGGAGAATGAAAGCATCTCTCATACCTGACCTGCAGTCGTTCCGAAAGGGAAGCGAGGCCAATCCTAGCTGAGAAGGACTGCATCTAACATACAGATGCGCAGCGGCTGCAGGGGCACCATTAATCGGTGCTTTACCTTATTCGTACCTGACTGCATGAAGGCCACCTGGGCATGGTCAGTGGCAAGCATTTACTGAGAATTCGCAAAGCGTTTGTAAGAATCCCAACACGATGGGTTGCTGTTCTTTTCACCAAAAAGAAACCATGTCCGGCAGACCAGGTAGCCTGTTTAGAACCCGGAACTGCCCAGGTGGCAAAGAAAACGAGATCATATTCGCACCCGCCAAGCACAAGGTACACCAATACTAGGCAACTCGAAAATCAAAGTGCTCAGGTTAGCAATATATCAGTTATCTCATAGACTTGTCCCATAGGAGTTCATCCGATAGGATATCATCTCATAGAGGGTTATCCTATAAGAGGTTGTCCCATGGGAGGAGAACCAGCATGAGACAACCGAAACAACCAAAGACCCATGCTTCCTGCAATAACTCCCTTCCATCTCGAGCGAAAGGTACCCTAGGATACTATCAGTGTCCATTAAACTTCTCAAGGAATAAGTTTGTATCTCTACGGAAGAGCTATCGGTCGGGTGCGAATGCGATTCAGTGAGCCGATTTCTATCGCCTACTGATGCTCCTGGAGTTGCCACTAGACTTGCCACCGCCGCTCGACCTTCCGCCACCAGAACTCCAGCGCTGTTTTCGCCGGCAAAACGCGATTTATTGCAGTCGTTGCAAGCGTTTATAATTTGCACGACAATGGAAACCAGCGCTACACAGTCAGGGCCACCTGCATTGGAGCACTTGTTCGCATTATTTATGTGGGTGTCGGAGCAGGTTAAAGAGGAAGCATCTAACTCAGACTCAAAAGGCCATTAAAGATAGAGATATGAGTATTTGTGTAGTTTCAACATGATCCATACGAGTCGCTCACTGGGTCCCTAAGAGCCCGATTGTTTCTTTGCGGGTTTTTCAAGAAGCTGCGGTCTTGTACAATGTGCAATGGGTGGGTCAAGAGATGTGTCTAGACGAGGGAGTAGCATCTCAACTAATCATAGACCTAGGGCATCTACAGAAAAAGATCGCAGGGGGGTAATATGGGTATGTCCTTTCGATATTTGGGTTGCAGTGTCCATATTGCCCTTCAATCTATGTCCTTTGACACCAAGTCCACCGCGCCTTCGGCTCTGTTAGACCAAACACCACCTGACTAAAAGAAGAGTCCAATTTGAAGTAGAAAATGGGTATCGATATCGTATGCGCTCCCCCGTCGCTCGTCCCGCCTCAAAAATGCAGGTCAATCTGTGTGAAACCTCGCTGCCGACGGCCTCCTTTCCGGCAGAAACAATTCCAAACGCCGGGCCCCGTCGTAAATGCATCCCGGTTTGTGAGACCGGGTCCATGAAAATGATGAAAAGACAAAGTGCAACGGGTCTCATGGGCTCATGCCGCATGCACGCCCAGCCAAGAGAAGCGAGCCGTTCAGAAGACAGATGCGCGCTTCCACTTGGGGCTCCTCTTCCGCTTCGTCGAGTTCTCGTGCAGCCACTCAACGATCCTCTCCTTGTCCTCCTCGGGCAGGTCGGACACGCTGTCATTCAGGAGATCAAGACAGCCACGGGGAGCTACAGACACGTCAGCGACTAATTCCTCTGCTTGTCAATGAAAGGGAGAAGGGAAGCACTCACGAGCATATCTGCCAACATCAACGCCCATCTCCAGCTCCAGCAGAGCAGCAGCCATGCGCGCACTGTTGTAGCAGTGGAACTCGCGCTGGATGTCGAGCATGCGGCGCCACAGGCATGCATCGTCTAGGTCCTCGCCGGCGGCCGGGTCGAGGTGCCAGGTGCGCGTGGACGACGACGTCTTGCGTGATGAGGAAGCAGAGGTGGCGTCGATCGAGGAGATGATGGAGTGGCGCGGGCTCTTTGATTTGCTCCCCACCACGAGTGGCTGCTGCTGGGGCTCGGGCGGTGGGGACGAGCAGGGGGTGATAGCGTCCTCGTCGTCGCTGAAGGAGGCCTTTGCCATGATGGATCGGCGGTTGCTTCTTTGGAGTCGTTGTGATAGTGCCATTGTTGTGTGGGAATAGATATCGTAGATGTTCGGTGTTTGAGTGTTAATGCCCGGTGAAAGTTTTCCGTGAACTGATGTAGAGCTCTGTTGTTTTTGGTCTATTGTGTTGACCCGGATTTGTTATGGTGGATATAAGTGCCAGGGCGACCCGAAATTTCCAAGCGGAAGGATTTTTTGGGGGTCGTCAGCTTTCTTTTTATGGATCGGCGCGTATGCAGGTTTGCAGCGCCGCAGTCAGACGTGTGGGTGGTAGAGCGTATTGAAATTTGCTGCTTATTATTCCAGAATCCAGCGAGGCAGGGCAATGCATGAGTCAGGCCGCGACGGAGGGCTGCCGAGGGGAGGGACCTGCGACTTGATATATATAAGTGAATGGGGGTGTGGTGGGTGTGGGTGGGTGTTGTGTAAGTGTGAGGTGGTCTAGAGCGGGTTGCAGCGTGATCTCATCGCCGTGGTTACATTCAAGAGTCGCATGTGCGTGCACTCGCTTTGTACGCGAGTGTGCCAGTGTGCCCAGTCAGTGTGTGACGGCGCTGCTCGCCTCTTATCCCACAAGCGTTGGCCTGAGTCAAGGCCTGACTGTCCGGTTGTCTTCGCGGTGCTCCGGTCAATGCACCGCACTACCAATGCGATCACCTACTCCGTCTCTGTGACTACGGTGACTCCCTTGTTGCACACCAACGCGCTACGAATGTAGAATAGGGTGTCGTCTGGGGTGGGCAGGTGGGGTTGGGCCTCAGTTGAAGTGGATGCCATCACCCGGCATATCTGCGGGAGGTGAGAGAGCCTTGGATTGACAGCTCACAGCAGCGATGCGACGATCTCTATTCGCCCTGTACCTTGAATCAGGACAGGGAAGTACCGTACCAACTGTCAGTTGGGCTGAGGAGACCTTGGTCTGGCCGGTGTGGGAGCCAAGATGGGTACCTGATTTCCAGCTAGGCATTGGCTAGTCTTCCCTGCTGGCGCTGTCTCACTGTTTTTTTGCGGCGCCCGACAGGTTCTCAGCTGTCGTCACGGCATTGACCTCATCACCTTTCCTTGATTTCCCAAAAGCCTGGGGCTTTATGCGCCCTGGGCCCAGTAGTCTCTTCAAGTGCCGGATACGAATGAACGCGGTGACACGTCTGTGGAACAAGGCCAGCAGGATAGAATCTGGGGAACAAGATCTTGATCAAGGCTCTCTCTCGTGCTGTATTGTGCTTTCATGGTCTGATTTACCGCCCGAGTATGATGGGCGTGGAGTGGGGCATGTCATGACCTCGCCCTTTCGCGCCCGACGAGCGGATCTACAATGCAACCTTGGCTTCGGCTCTGCTCCCCGCCATCCACTCATACCGCAAGATTCCAAGGAGATTTACCACATCGTGAGCACTGACCACTGCTTAAAACAGGTAGGGGTGGAGAACGCGCGAAGAAAAAAAAGAGGTGAAAAATAAAAAATCGCGAAACAGAACAGAAATTCTCCGAGCCTGACGACACCGATTCTCTCCTTGACCTTGTAACCAAGGTGGCAAGCAAAAATTTCTGTTATCGTGATTTTCCACACCCCTTGAACCCGTGGGTGGCTGGTTTGCCCATTACTGGTGCTCGACAGTCCACAGGACTCAGACAAGATAACGGTTGAGCACATGGGTTCTTTCCAGGAAGGGAGGGTGTAACCGATGTCTTGTACTAGACAGTGAAATGATGTCTCAGACACCCACCTTCACGCCAACATGGCTCCAACGGCCGCTCGTGACGCCGTAGCGTGGGGTGGAACTGGCGGTGCAGTGACAGTTACACTCACACTCGCACGTCTTTTGTCGATCAGCGGAGAGTCATTCTCTGGTTCTAGCAGAGGGCCAGCGGGCATAGGCCAGTCGCATCGCAGCACCCGAATCTGGTCCGACCTTTACCCAGATGGGCAAACCGAACACACCCCAGGCCAGAGGCTGACTGATAGGACCACAAGGCTCTGATCTTTGCCAGCCAGGTGGTTGCTGCTCGACTCACGCCAGAAGCTTCCCAGCTGACGACAATGGGTCAGATGTGAGGCTTACGGGCCGCTGGCGGGACTCGAGGAGCGTTTCAGGGGTCAGCCCAGCGTCCGCCCAGGGCAACACGGCGGAATGCCCCAAACCTTAGCAGCGGCCTGAAAGTCTATTTCCACGCAACGACATACGTGGACATGTTGACCGGTAAACATATGAGGCTTGTCAACAAAGCCATGAATGATATGATCAAATCATATTTCAAGCTCTTGTTGATGTCATCCCCATCACTGCTGGCTGCAATGTTAGAGTTTCCAATAGCATCCACGGCAATCATGCTCATCTCCAACCATCATGCCGAGCTAAACACGGACGAGTCCAGTCCCGTTGCCGTCGGAGTAGTGTGGATACCTAGACAAACAAAAGACAGCATCCGAACTCGGCGGGATCTCCGCCTCCCGACTTCTCTCCACACGGAAGTACCGCTGCAGATCCCGGCAGTCCACCGCCTGCGCCGGCCCTCGCGCTACACGCTGGGAATAATCCGGCGTTGGTGGAGGGGCCCTGCAGAAAGCCACACTGGTACTCACTATCCCACCCCGTTGGCGTCCAGAACCAGAAGAACGAGGCGATCGTAGAACAGACCGCCAATCTGGGGTTTCCCGTCAACCATCGCCTGCCTCGGACCTCCCTGCATCCCAAGTTCAACCCAGCACGCCTTTCCCCTCACCGACCGGCTCCGAAAATGCTCGTCCAGTCAGCAAGATCAACCACAAAAGAGTTAGGCGACCGGCAGCGTCGGGGACCCCTTGAAATTAGGCCATGTCATGCTGTGCCGCGGTCTCACAAGCAAACGACGTCAGACCGGCGCCTGCATCTCGCTGACTGAGCATTGGCTCCGGAAGTAGTGCAAGTGCTTAGAGGAGGAACCGACAGTTCATCCCAAAGGGTGCCCAGCGGCGCCGGAGTATTGGCACTAGTCATCAATGCTCGATGGATGGGCTTGGAAAAGGGGCGCAGCCGTGCAGTTTTAGGTGAAAGGGTAGTTCCTTTTCATGCGACCCTAACCTGAGAGCAGGATGGAATCCTGCATACCGTCTCATCCCCCCCCCCCCTTCCGAACGAGGCTATCTACAAAAAAAAAATTTGAACAAGACCCATTACCTCAGGACCGATCTCACCCCTCGTAGGCGCAGGATAGAAATATGGCTGTAGGAATTCGCAAAGAGTTTCCCCAGATCCAACTTCCATCAGAGCTCATCAGAGCTGCATACAAGAGCCAACACCTATCAGTGAGAAAGGGGAAAGCTCCATGGGTTTATGTGAGGCTCTCGATAATTATTTGTCCAATCTATTGTTGGTTGTGGGCGCCTTCATGAACATCGGAAAGTTTTGTAGCTTTCGATCGGAATATCATAGTTCACGATGTCGAGTCTTCTGCGCTTGATGGCTCGGAAGCACTTGGTACTAACCCAGCTGGGCTGACAATATGAGTTGCGTGAGTGGGCCCTGCGATCGTTCAGCCTACGCCCCTGATAATGAGCAAAACAAGAAGCTTCAGTCTGTAACTCCCAACTCAAGGTAAACTGCATCCTGATCGTTACTCTGGCTGCGATAGAAGCGTTTCCTCAAATTAGGTTTGGGGGTGATCTTCAGCTTCGCCATCATTCCTGCAAAGAATGGGCGGTAGGTTGGTAGGCAAGACGCCACCAAGTAGCACCCAGACTCAGTAAGAGACCACGTGATAACATCGGCTGAAGCCCAGGTTCCATCAGTGAGAGTCGTCACGCGAGTTGTGATCACCAGGCGTACGACGCTGGCCACGATACCGCTGAGACCTGATCAGTACGCAATCCCGCATTTCGACAGAGCCAAATGCAGGTGTAGGTGTTGAACATACAAACTTCCAAGCATAAAAATTCCCGTCAGTGCAATCTTTTGACTCTTCGGCATTTGAAGCTGCCAGATGGCAGGCATGGGTAGAACCAGCAGAACGAGGTCGGTGGCGATATTGGGCACGCTCATGCCCTGCCAGAATCTTACGGCATTGATACAGTTGCTCTCAAACTTTTCCATGTCCCAACGGTCCGAAAATTGTCTGCAAGATGCAAAAGATGTAATTACCCCGGCGATAGCAGCGGCTGTGATCACGGCCCCTATGAGGTAGCTGATGACGCGATATGGACGCTTAACGAAGATGCGGAGATACATAGCCAAGATCGAGAGCTTGGGACATGCGACGGACACACAATATAAAATCTCGAGAGCAATCACGCACTTGGACCAGTCGGTAAAGACCTGGGTACCGGTGGTGAGGAGGACGTCTATGTGTCGGCCGACGCCTGCGATCTCGGCCGCGACTGTATAACCCGTCAGCTTTCTCAAATTTTGCATGAAAACGTTTCGAAATGCCGTATCTCCGGTGTACTGAACGATATCACTCACTAATGCTGGTCACACAGAAGCCTAGAGTGAACAGCAGCGCCGGGGCCATGAGGAGGTCATCGGCGCCCCATTGCGCCTTGTACTTCAGACGAGCCGCACAGCGCAGGGCAACGGCCGCAATCTCCAGCACGATGAATACCGACGCCGAGATAATTACCCGACTGCTTATATCCTCCTCAGCATAGCCTGGCGTGAACACTGGGGCCGTTGAGGTCATATTGCCAGATTGACGGCTGATGGAGGAAGGTAAAATCGAAGCGAGGGAAGAAATATTGAAGCAAAAGCTCAGGGATAAGGATTACTCATACTTGCCTGGCTCAAGCTCAGAATGAGCAAAATTTTAATTCACGCAGGATACAAGTGCCTAAAAAAGTGAGCCGCACTCAACAGGACTTGTAAACACAGCTCGGCAAGCTAATGTGATCGTTCAACAACGACAGGTGGCCCTGCATGCGTCAATGTACACTCGGTCAAATGACAAGACAAATTGGGCACACCCTATAGCCTTGTTCACCGAGAAAGGCATATGATCACCATTGCCACCTTTTTGAGATTTCCACACAAAGCCCCATTCGCCAGCAGAAACCACTGTGGACATCTGGAGTGCAAGGCAGCCGCGAGACAAGTCCACTGAGGCGGTTTCGTCCATATAGTAGTAGAACGAACTCAAAAATTCAATTCGATAGGACCGAAGAGACCTTGACTATTTAATTGGACGTCGGAAGCATTGCGCGTAATCGGTGAATGCAGCGAGCCTGGCTTCTCCAACAAGTGCTCTCCTTGGAAACGCCAGTTCTGAAAATACTTGGTGGGAGCCAGTTTGAGTTTACCCAATCTGCAAGGAGCTGAATAAGCAAAAGGAAGGCAGGATTTTTTGGTGGCACACCACAAGTTGGGTGATCGATGAGATCAGCATATTCTGCTGTCCATCATTGCGTCCATAAAAGTTAAGATCTACAGCTGTACCACGGCCAAGGAGGAAGTGCATACCCAGGTATGTAAACACCAGCCCTCAAGGGATGCCGGCATATACAGGCGTCGCCGAGCCGTCTGCTTGCATTAATTTTCAGACATCCGTTGTGTTCCACAGGAGCATAATTCGACTGAGAGCATCAAGTCGGCAGGCAGTCTTCACTTTATCATATAGTCTTAATACTTGGTCTGATTTGCGCTGTAGATCCCAAAGCTGTGGGCTGAACAGGGAAGCGGAAGCTTTGCGACGGACGCAATGTATGAAGGCACCGCATACATTTTATATGTATGGGGGATTAGGAACCAAAGCACTTCCAAGGTTGCGACGGACGGTTGCTACTTTCCTGCAGAAGAATTGTGCATCAAACCCCTACCGATCAGTTTCCAAAGCTCAAATTACTGTGGAACATTTCCCTCTGTCATGTTGACATGGGCATTTAACCTAACCCGACATAGACATGAAAGTTTGAACAGATGAAGTCAAGTCCCGTTCGTCGGCGAGGACCGAAAAATATCAGTTGAAGCTCAAGTATGTCCCGAATCTGATGTCATTTCCAAATGCGCTTGCCGAAAGTCACAGGCAGACAACGAAACAGATTGACAAATAACATTTTCATTAACATCAGGTACAATATTTACGTCGAAATAAGCCACCAATTGCGCTGGGCATCGGTATTGAGCTGCTGTCGCTTTCCATACAGAGCATCAGGGGCGGCTCCAAGATGACCAGCTATCCGGAGTGTGACCACCTGAAGCAACGTCCTTTTCCCTGGCGTCTCCCGTGCGCAGCATCTCGATGTCGTCGTTGTGAATGACGATATTACTAGGCCTGGACTTGTGCCCCTTGCTACCCTTTCGTGGTTTCGACCTTTGATTTGAATCGCCGCCTTTGGACGGCCACATTTCGGAGCCTCCTATCGTCCTTTGTTCACCGCTGAAGTAACTGGCGGAGTATATTTGCTCTTCCTGGCCGCCTGGCAGTAACCGACTCACCCAGCCCTTCCATAATGGACGGCAGACTGGTATTCCTATGGCGACCATAGTAACTGTGAGCTCCGCTGCATGCCAGATGATTAAGGTTGCTCGATCCCCTGGAGTGGCACAATGTTAATGGACAAGGTTCTGGATCGACTTCGGGGCTGCATCCCGACTTACGCATATATTCACCGTCGGACATTGATGGCAGTTCGACTGCTCTCATTATCCCACATGCACCAGCACTTTTACACAATATTCGTTAGCGGGATTTAAACTTTTTGTGCGACACTTCAAATACTGTCGCCGATAGCTAGTACAGGGCAAACTTACAAAATGCCTAGGCTTAGACTGTACAACACGATGTTCTTCTCTCGAGGCGGCACTATGTAGGTACGAGGGTGAGTACAAATCCCTTTGTAGCTTCCACCATGTACTTACTTTGGATATTCCTGAGGGTGAACCAAGGTAGCGCCGCGAAGATGAAGTCGCACAAAAAGCTGAGGATGGCCGCGATGAGGTTCAAGTATACAGCAGTATCACCGCATACCCCATCCGGATTCAGGCGGTCCCACAAGTAAGAGATCGGTCGGCATTCGAGCCAGAATGCAAGGAGGCCGGCGGTCACGAACAGCCCCAGAAGAACCGGTGGGATGATGATAGTCCAACGAGTTTTCCGACCACAAGCACCGAATATGCGCAGCAAGAAAAAGGCGAGAGCGGTCTTTGATACCCAGACTGCAACCCCAACGACGGTTTGGCCTGCATTTGTAAGAATGATCACCAGTGACCGATGCCATGGATCCGGCACATCGTCTCGAATTAAACCGAAGCCGTAGAAGCAGGATGCCGTGATCAGACTGCAATAGACTACCAGGAGTACCTGTTCGGGGCACATGACTATCAGTACGCGAATTGTTGAATTCTCTTTGCATATTCCGATTCTAACTCACAAAGGCGACGTTGAAGAGGTGGTCATCCACTCCAATGGCATCGATAACCTTGTAGCGGGTGTAGAGCCGTAGGAGGACGAAAACCAGGGCCACTGCCACAAGGCACCACAGAGCAGCCAGCGTCTGCGGCGCATTGCCTTGGGGCGATGAGAAGGGCGGCGCCATCTCAGCACATGGACATTCTCAGAAGCACAGAACCAGCTATCACGAAGTCACAGGGCGGAGGTTTGCACAGGCCAACTTGTGCATATTTCTACCGACACGGAGGCTCGCATGTTCCCGAATGTATTTCTAAGGTATCTTATTTTAGCCCTACCTAGCCCAGAAAGCGAGCGCCCTACTGACTCAACAACCAGGCACGGCAGTCTTGGTTACCAGATGTGGCTTGGCATCCTAGCCCGTTTGGAGACGAGACACACCACACCAGACGGGAAGCTGAGCCATCGTGAAACAGCCAACGGTGGATTCCAGGGGATTCATGCCCTGGTTGGTCATGCGCCGAAAGCATACTGTAGTATACCCGCATCGCACGCACGGTAGTTGTGGCGTCTAACTATTGACGGTAGCCTCGCCGTAGTGGATATGCACGATGGCTGTGGATAAAGACCAAGACTATTCCGTCATCGCGGGAGCCGCTTCTCATCGACACTTACCGGAAATATGGATATCCTTTTTCTGTAGCCGACAGCTTGATTTGTGTTTTCTCCGGACATTTGTTTTCGCTTCCCAGATCCGCAATTCATGACTGTCCCGAGACTGCCGAGGATGCTGCTAGTCATCAAATGGCATGATGAATCGCGAGACTCATATCAGTGGATCTAAAGACAGACGCCGTTTGAATTCGATTCTGATCGCACGTGGGTAAGGCTCGCGGGCATCGCCTTGATAACAGCGACTCGGTACGGTCAGCGTACTCGAGCTATGGCGGTGTGTGCTCTTGCTTTGATGTCTTCGAGTTCGTGATCGCAATCTGCTGGCTGCGATAAGCGGACAGCACTGGGCGAGTCAGTCCCCCCATTGCGATCGACTCCGCGCCGAGGCATGTGTTCGGCAGCTGATTCAGTGCTGTGCATGTTCCATCGCAGGCGTTCGCATTTGATGGTGAGACGTCACATTTGAGCTGCGGGCCTGACCTGAGATCGACGTACAAGGCTTTCCCACTGCACCAAAGTTGCGGAATCTGTGGAGGTAAACAACGTTATCTAGCGCCCAGATGTCTAATAAGTGGGCTGGGGCGGACCAGATACTTGGTAGGCATTGTCTTGGCATCGTGGCTACAGCGCAAAACTTATTTAGAGTTTCGGTAGCCGATTTGCGGGCTACGAGACTTGTTGATTTGACATGAGGGTACCTAAACAGATGACGAATTGAAATCGAAGTGCATGCTGCTTTCAGAACAACAGAAAGCACAACAGCCGGAGGCCGAATCGATGTCCCATGTGACGAAGAAGCTTGTTGATATGGTTTTACGCGCATCCAAGTTCATAGAGTGAAAAGGACTGCTTCAAGCCGGCCGGCGAGGGAGGGTGCAGCACCTGATGTACGCATTGAAGACTCAAGGAGCATATGTTATCACCGTGGGAGATTCTGGCAATGTAATTCCACGTTCTCGTGTTTGCAACGTACCAAAATAGCCATCTTTGTATGAATTACCATCCAAAATGTCTACAATTTCAGGCATTTCGGGTACTACTCTCAATGAGATCCTATCCAAAAAGAGCTGTGATAACTCTTTCTACACCACAGCCGTCCCCGCGGTGACGGCTTTGCGGGGGGCTGGGCTGGGTGACATCGTATTTCTGCCTGGGGAGGACCACTTTGAAAGCCGAGTCGCATCCTATTGGTCACGTACATCACAGCTTAGGCCTTGGGCCATCGTCCAACCTCGTGATGCGCAGGAAGTATCAGCCGCCCTGAAAGCTCTCGTGGAGACTCCCGGATGCCAGATTGCGATCCGCAGTGGAGGGCATATGGCCTGTCCCGGGGCAAGCAGTATCGAAGCCGGAGTCACCATCGATTTGGGTCTTCTTAACACCACGGCGTACGACGCTAAGAATAATGTGGCATCGCTCGGACCAAGTGCACGCTGGGGAGATGTGTACGCTGAACTTGACAAGCGTAAGTGGTCTGGTCCATCGAGTACCTTCGAGGCCCGTAAAAATCGCCACTGATCCATGATTTCCCACCGTTTAGACAACGTCATGGTTGCTGGTGGCCGCGAACGAGACGTGGCCGTGGCTGGGTTTCTGCTAGGTGGTGGGACAAGCTTGTACACATGTCGCGTGGGCTTCGGCTGCGACCAAGTTGTTGGCTTCGAGGTGGTCCTCGCTGATGGCAGAATTATACAAGTAAATTGCGATGAGCAGGCCGACCTGTTCAGGGTTTTGAAGGGCGGCGGCAACAATTTTGGCATTGTCACCCGGTTCGACATGCAAGCGTTCCCTGTCAGCCCGGTTGGCATATGGGACGCCGTCATGACATATCCGGCCGAGTCGATGAATGAGCTTCTTGAGGCTCACTTCGAATTTACTAAGGGGCTGAACAATAATTCTGATGCTCATATACTGCCTTTTGTGAGTTCCAACCCGCTGACATCCCAACCGAGGTCAGCACACACACTAACGCACGAAATTCAAGTGGTACTCTTCGACGAAATCACAGCAGCCGGTAATCACAGCGATATTGACACACCTCGACGGTTTAGAAGATAGCAAGTCTCTTTTCAGACTCAAGACAATTACTGGCTCTCAGATTGTGCATTCAGGTGTCACCACAGTAGCCAAGAAAATGGAAACACTTGCAACACCGCCAGGGGAGTAAGTGACGCACGTGAATACACCTTCAATTGTTCGATAAGCTGATCACATACCGATGGTACGTTTCAATAATAGGTACACAACATGCAATCTCGTTATGAAACTCGACATGCGAATTCTGAGCAAGATAGCTGAGACCCACACAAGCATGATCGCCAAATTCGCAGAACGCCTGCCAGATAAAGAAACCGCAGTGTACTTTGTGGTTCATCCATTCCCAGCTCGCTTTGGTCGAAATTCGGCATCATATGGGGGAAATATCATGGGCGTTGAGGACATCCGAGAAGACTGTATTCTTCTCCAAGCATCGCTTGCCACGGACAGCTTGCCAAGATCAGCTTATTTTCCGACATTTAAGGAATGTCTGAATGAGCTCAAGACGTTTGCTGAAACAATTGATATGTAAGAGGGCCTGCAGCGTGGTATGACACTCTATGCGTGCTAACCATAACATCAGGAGTGCGGATTTTCTTTACCTTAATTACAGTGATATTTCTCAGGACCCTTTAAGCACTTTTGGAGAGGACAACATCAAGCAGATGCACGAGGTGGCGACCAAGTACGATCCTACCAGGGTCTTCCAGACAAGGGTACCAGGAGGGTTTAAAATTGCCAATATTAACGTTGAAAGATGGTAAGAGGCAAGTCAAGCCCGGTGTTAAACGGCCAGGGTTCCGTACAAATGCATTAGAGAACCCCGTGCTTGTGTTATCCATAATAGCCTACAACTTTAAGTTTTAGTAGTCAACATATCCCGAATTCTGCCTCATGTCAAAATTGTGATAAATGTATTAATTTCGAGAAGACGGTACTACTAATGCTTAGACTGGCATGATGCCAACGAATATGGCCCCCGGACGATGTTCATATATCTACTCTCACGTCTGCTCGATCAAGACCAGATGTGATAGCACGAAGGCAACGGAGTATAGTGCGGCTCTACGTTCTGATGACTTCTAGTCTTAACGTTCCTCTGGACTGGAAACATCTCCAGAGCTGATCTGTCTGGCATTCGACTCGTTACAAAGAATCGAAAATTAGATTTAGTTGCTTTCTTAAGTTGCGGCGGCCGGTTGCCGATTACAAGACGGGCGCCGTGGCAAATTTGAATTGTGCGTTAATACAAGGTTTCCCCAAGATAGGACACTCGCATCCCTTCAGGGATCAAGCCTCCTTGTAGCCTAGTCTACCTGTTCCGTAGGACCTCCCAGTGACAGATTGATCATCTCTTCGCGTGGTGATTCCCCTGCACCCAAAATCTAGACTACATGTACCAGAAAAAAAATTAGAAGATTGTCCGAGGATTTAGCTTTTGATCTCGACCCCTGTGAAAGCATGGGCGAGTGTCCGGCTCCTGTAAAAGGCGGAACACCCGGATCATTCCGCCCAGCACCTCAAGGGGCCTGAAAAGAACTGTCGCAAGGGTACCATGGCTCCCAAATTCACCTCGAGACCCAGTCCTGGGTATGCAGGTCTGTGATGTACGTGAACACAGCCACGGCGACGGTTCCTGAATAGTGTAGGCAGACACTGATATCTTTCAGCAACACCATAATACAGAGTTCGCATACCCTCGCTACCGAGACCGATAGATCTAACAAGCCGAATTGAGGGAGTCTCGCGAGATGGTGGTAGCAATACTTCGTGATTCCTTCTTTGGATGGTGTTGCCGCTTTGTTACAGGTGGCAGGGTCTTCAAGTACCCTGAGGAGGTTCACTCGAGCATATGGCAACACTATCTTGCCGACGACGATCCATACCTGTCTACCATTGGAGTGGCAGTAACAAGTCCGATAGTACCTTCACTGCCGCCAAAAAACCCTCGGCGCAATTCACCGCCTGGCGGAGAGTCGAAGCTTTATACGGACAGTTTCTTGACAGAAGAGTATCCGCACTTCAGGCGCCCTCATTATCCGCCTCTGCCTCCAGAGCCACTAGAACCTGCTTCAATTAGGATATCGCGGCGTCCAAGTGAAGAGAGTGTACGCCGGTCAGAGTGGTTGAATAGCAAGCCTTCGGCAGCAACGCTTGTGCCGGAAGGATCGTATCCTTCGAACATTGCAGACGCGGTTCACTTTGATAGTTTCGGAGGCCAATCCGCACACCATCTGTCTGATACACTCAGGCCTGTGCCAAAAGCAGCCAGACTCAGCAACAGCCGTTCGGCTGATTCACTGGTCTCTCCAGGACGAGACCGAGAGACGAGCTATCCCCCAGTCAGCCCAAGAACCAGCAGCAAGAAACCCGCCCGAACGCGCAGCAATAGAGATCCAGAAATTTGGCAAGATACAAATGGTCGGGAGAGGAACGACTCTGCGGTAAGTGTGGCCGGTTACTTATGGGTTGACACCGAAGCTGCTAGCACTCTGTATCATGCTGATCTCAAGGGCGGCAGAGTACGAATGACAAGAGTTCGACATCTGTAAAAAGGTATTTCGTCGGGTTCGAAGTTTTCAAATTTATATCATGTATGGCCTTTGTTGGATCCGAAAAGACCATCACCGTGTCAAATAAGCGACAAGAGCTAGTGCCACGGCCATCTAAGCGTCCAAAGTTGACAGGAGATCGGCGTTCAAAGCCGACCAAGCGACTGAGTGATGAAATCCCGTTGCGTGAAATCCATCACGGCAAGCTCGACGCCGAAAAAGGCCCCACTGATTCCGAGGAGTCATGGGAATACAATGAGGTCGTCAATCCAGACTGGGAGGTCGATAGAAGGGCGGGCCTTTATATCGTTGGCTGGTACGGACCGGATGACCCAGAGGTAAGTCGAGTCCAAATAGAAAAAAGGAAGCAGACAGGACTAAACCCGGCCCACGATGCAGAATCCTCAGAACTGGTCCGCGGCCAAGAAGCTGTTCGTAACCTTCGAAGTGTGCCTGCTCACGTTCGCAGTCTACATCGCCGCCGCCATATACTCTTCCGCGGTCGCCGACATCGCCCGCGCCTTCAACGTCTCACACGTCTTATCGATCTCAGGTCTTACACTGTTTGTGGTCGGATACGGCTTTGGGCCCATGCTCTGGTCGCCTCTATCAGAGGTCCCTGCAGTTGGCCGTACCAGCATCTACATCCTCACACTTGTGGCGTTTGTAGCGCTCCAAGTACCCACCGCCCTGGCCACGAACATATCTGCCCTTTTGGGCCTACGTTTCCTAGCTGGGTTTATGGGAAGCCCAAGCCTAGCAACTGGAGGAGCGAGCATTGCTGAGATGTTCACACCCACCAGAGGTGCCTACGGTATGGCGCTCTGGGGCCTCTTCTGTATCTGCGGCCCGACATTGGGACCGCTCATCGGCGGATTTGCCGTCGAGGCAAGGGGCTGGACCTGGGTGTTCCTCATCGTCTTCTGGATTGCTTCATTCACCCTACTTATGCTGTTCTTCCTCCTACCAGAAACATCGGCGGCCAACATCTTGCATAGAAGGGCGGTCCGATTGCGGAAGCTCACCGGAAACATGAAGCTCGTGTGCGAAGCTGACATCGCGTCAAATGAGAGGGGGATGACTGTCAAAGACATGCTCATGAATACGCTTGTGCGGCCGTTTACAGTGACATTCACAGAGCCAATTGTTCTAGCACTCAATCTCTACTCCGCGTTTATATACGGTCTTCTTTACATGTGGTTTGAGTCGTTTCCAATCGTGTTCATAGAGATTTACGGATTTGGGCTAGGGACATCGGGTTTGATGTTCTTGGGCATCCTGATCGGTGCCATTCTAACGCTCCCGGGCTACTTCTGGTGGTTGCGTGTGTCCCTGGAGCCCAAAGTCGCAAAGCACGGCGGTAAGGCATTTAATCCAAAATTCTCTGTGATGCGAAGATTACTGATCTCTGTACCAGATCTCGTCCCGGAGTGGATTCTTCCGCCCTGTTATGTCGGTGCTGTTTCCCTGCCAGTGTGCCTGTTCTGGTTCGGTTGGACCAGCAGAGCCGAAATACACTGGATCGTGCCAGTGATTGGCACCGCGTTCTTCTCTGTGGCTATTGTTTTACTGTTCAACGCAATGCTGAACTATTTGGTCCTCGCATATCCGACACAGGCGGCGACAGTCCTTGCAGGGAACGACCTAAGTCGCTGTCTTGTTGGTGCAACCTTTCCACTGTTCGCGACAAACATTTATGAGGGTCTGGGCGTAGCTTGGAGCACATCTGTTCTGGGATTCATTGCGGTGGCTTTCACACCGATCCCTTTTATTCTGGTGAAGTATGGTACGTGGCTGAGGAACAAGAGCAAGATGGCTAGACATGACTTGTAATTAGACAGGGGGAAGGAATGGATATGAGTGCTTCGCATTTGGAAATAAACTACCTGATCTGCTATAGGCGTTATCATGAGCCCAGGCGAGTTTCAGCCCAGCTCAGAACCACAAACATCAGACCCATGATTCATAGTAATGATGTTCAGTCGAAGATTTAGCAGTGATGAACCATGAAATCCTCATTCCCTCATTGCTATCACAAGCATACAGTTTGATTGATTACGATATACTCAGTTCACCTCGGACATTACTCAGGCAATAGGGTAGGTTGAGTCTTATCGACCTAAAAGCAGCAGCAAGATAAACAGACTTGCAGATTCCATATTGAATTTTTTACAAAATGACCTGCGGTCAAAGCCACTTTCACCGCGGCTCAGAGATTCCAGCGATTGAGACGTCAAGATCTGTGCGCGCGCGTGTACTGTACCTAGGTAGGGATATGGCTGGCTCGGCATCATCCACCCAAAAGATCGGCCAACTAAATGCGCGCACCCCGGACCCCGTTTCCCGAGGGTCTCCCCTGGGTTCTGCTTCCCGGGCAAGCCCAAGCCAGTGAGTGAGACTGGGGTGGTCTTCTTATCTAAGAGAAGTATTATTGATCCGTCTAGTACAGTCCACTTTACCATTGCATGCTCACGGGCATCATTCCGCTATTCTCGACTTCCACTGGCAGCGGCGCGATAAATCAGACGGTCACTTGAAATTGTATAACGAAACACTTATTTCACGGGGAAGATTCAGAACTTGCTCGGTTTAGGAGAAAAACAATTTTAATAAATATCAAGTCTCTCTGAATTGCCATGTCTCCATCACTATCAGCGGCAGATCTTTTCCAAGTCCAGGGCCTAGTCGCCGTCGTCACCGGCGGTGCCACAGGTGAGTGAATTGTGAAATTTGTATTATACGCGATGTTTGACTGACGAGAATCAGGTATCGGCCTCATGATAGCCAAAGCGCTAGAAGAGAATGGGGCAAAAGTTTACATCGTCGGACGCCGCAAGGACGTGCTAGAGAATGTTGCTAAGAAAGAAGCTGTAAGTGAACGGTGATTCTGAGCGTCATGGAATTGTCGAATTTGGTCTGTTGCCCGCAACAAACGACTGTTCTGACAGAACTTTCCCAGAAATACGGCAATCTCATTCCCGTTGTGGGTGATGTCACCTCAAAATCAGACCTAGAACAAGTTACAGGGCGGATCTCATCTGAAGTTGGCTATATCAATCTACTGGTGGCCAACGCCGGCACCACAGGTCCTATGTTCGGAGACAAAATCTCTATTTGCGGACCAGATCAATCGCCATTGGCTGATGTGCAAGAGGATCTCTGGAACATTGATCAAGATGCCTTTCTGAACACATTTAGGACAAATATTGGTGGCCCGTTCTGGTCAATAATAGCCTTCCTGCCTCTTCTGGAAGCCGGAAATAGGAAGGGTAACGTTTCGCAAAGCTCTCAAGTGATTGCGACAGGGTCGGAAGCTGCTTATGACAGGATCCCCATACCGCACTATACGTACAGTGCTAGCAAGGCGGGATTAACTCACATGATGAAGCAATTCGCAACTACGTTCGTCAAGTACAACATCCGGTTCAATGTTATCGCGCCCGGCCGTCAGTTGTTATTCCCCTGTTCTCTTACAGCTACAGTGTAACTGACGATAGATAGTTTATCCAAGCGAGTTGACGGCCGGGTTCATTGCTAGCACAGAGAACCTGTCCGGCGACGAGAAAGCGTCTCTTGTGTCTCCCCTGCAGAGGCCAGGAAACTTAGAAGACATGGCTGGTGTGGCCTTGTGGCTCGCATCCCGGGCTGGCGCATGGGTCCATGGGAATGTGGTTCTCACGGATGGCGGTAAAATCAGCTCGGTCCCTGCTACGTATTAGTTTCATAAAGTTTTATGAAGATTAAGTCTTGGGGAAATAGACTTCAGTGCTCCCATAATATCCGAGGCATACACAGCCTTACGTGCTGACTTCTCGTGTATAAATCACTCTCGGCAGAGCTTATCTATCAATCGGCCTCGCCCAAGTAACTCGTCTTAATCTTTCAAATTTGCGTCCTCGGGTTCTTGATTCAATGAAGATATCTTCTTATATGATCATTTTGAGCCAATATCAGTCCTGATCTACATTTCTCTCTTTTGGTTGCATCAACGATGCGAGGTAGGGAGGAAGCAACAGCTGCCTCTCTTACCTAGGTAACCACCAGGGTAATGACAGAACATTCATGAAGGCTGAGTTTTCGCGGGAGGAAAAAAGGAAATAGCAACGAATAACTCGAGATGCGTCAATTTTCTGAAACAATTACTACGGCCCATTACTAATATGCGATGCCATAATGCATGTCTAGAGCAAACCAAAGACTTTTATGCAGATACCCGTCCCTCAGAATCACCATTCAATTTCCTTCCCATCATACCTACCCGGTGACTTTTCATGTCCAGGAACGTGAATGTTGAGGAATTTGCCATTTTGAGACGGGGAAGCCTCAATGACGATCCTTTTGATCTCTGCTGCGCCAACATCGACAGTGAAGTCACCATAATCTGTGCCCAGGTCTGTCTTGAGCCACTTGACATGCACTGTCAGTAAAGGAGCTTCGATTGAATGTGAGCGGTCTCAAACCTACCCCTGGCGATACCAAAAGGCACGTGAAGCCTTCCTCAGCGAGGTCCAGAGAGAATTGCTTGTTAAGCATGTGGAGGCCTGCCTTGGAAACCTTGTATGCGGAGCCTTGGGCGATGTTCATGGCATCTGCCCAAGCAATGGAACCCATCGTCGATGAGCTGCAAACACATGATCAGTCGACATGTAAACACGAACTTTTGGCGCGCAGATAAGCTCTTAGACAGAATACCTACATATTAATAATCTTCTTTTGTGTGCCGGCCCGAAGGAGGGGCAAGAATGCAGTGATCACGCGGTGCGGCCCTACGAGGTTGGTCTCAAGTATCCGAGAGAAGTCTGCTGCACTAAAGTCCTCCATTTTGTTATTGGGGCTGTGCTGCTGTATGGCAGCGTTGTTGATGAGCACGTCCAGGCCCCGGGTCCCGAGCTGGCCCTTGATTTCCTCAGCGGCCTTCTCTACACTCTTGGTGTCGTCAACAGACGCAATGACATTGACGATCCGCCCATTGCTGCTGCTAATCAGACCGTTCAGCGCCGGGGTGGGTGGGCTGCGGGTGATGGCGAAGATCTTGGAGACGTGTGATTCTGGCAGCTCGGACAATTGCTTCGTTAGCTCCAAGCCGAGACCCTTGCCTGTTCCGGTGATGAGATATGTGGCCATTTTAGAGATGAGCCTCGAGGTCATGAATCAAATGCTTAATTGAAGCTTCTATGTCGTTAAACACTTGCCGCCTTCGTTGCTAGCGTGATTGTGTGACAGCTTTATACACATCAATGAGCGGCGGCACAAGTTGTGCTGACTGAGCCCATCCTGCAAGGCCGTCCTAGTCTAACGCGCCAAGCCGATCCCAGTGGTTGCTCCAGTGGTCAACGGCGTCATCCCCTCTGCATGCAATCACTGTATCAAGCCTTACGTTCAGGGCGGGGTGAACTCCGCCTTTCCGTCTCCACTTATCGGCCGCCGCTCCTTTGAGGCTATCTATACCAAGTTTCTCCAAACACGCAGGGATTTCCGGAGTGCGTGAACTACACACCGCTTTCCGGATGCCGAGCATTGGCTTGAGTTCAAGAGCTCGGACGCATTGTTCGGGCGCGTTGCACGCACCCAGTACTACAACCATGCCGGCCGGCGTGCTCCGTGAATTTCTTTGGCTTCGTTGGTCCAAGCTAACCAAGTATGTCGCCGCGTGAACATATTGCGCTCATCGGAAGATATTCATTCGATAACAGCTGATTTAATCTAAACGACTATGTAAGATTCTTTCGCGAAGGAACGACTACATCTAGGAATACTTAATGTCGTTCCACACATGACGGCCAAGGGTTGAGCTGAAGTCACTGTAACATGTCATTCTTTCTTGACCGACCCGGTTGTTCTTGAGGCAGAGAGTATAAAGCCACTTGTACGGTTCCAAAAGCTACAATAATTCACACGTGAAAGATCTCCAGCAAATCACTGACCGGTCTTCACACTGAGGTCTCCTGCAATGGCAAGCCACATAATGCACACCCTGCTTTGGGCACTTGCCGCTCACTCTGCCGCTGCCTTGCCTTCCTCGTCCACGAGCCGTCGCCAAACCGGCGGCGGCGGCGGCGGCGGTCAGACCCGTCAGGTAGACTACGTGGTTGTTGGAGGAGGAACAGCAGGATTTGTGGTGGCTGAGCAGCTGTCGCGAAATCCCGATGTGTCAGTAATGTTGTTGGAGGCCGGCCCAGACAATGCAGGTGTCGAGAACATAGACGTGCCACTTTTCGCTCCTCGGCTTCTTTTTACTGAGCATGCCTGGAACTACACATCCCAGCCCGATCCGAATCTCAACGGCAGAACGCCTCCACTCGATCAAGGCCGTGGCTTTGGTGGCGGTAGCGCTATCAACTACCTTGGGCACTGTCGTGGAGCTGCTTCCATCTTTGATGAATGGGCTGATATCGCGGGTGACGACGGATTGCGATGGAACAACCTGCTCGAGAACTTCAGGGCTGTTTCTCACTACAACCGAGTGCCTGACCAGACTTTCAACCCACCAGTCAACCATAGTGTCTATGGCGATGGACCAATTGAGCTTACTATGAGGAATAATGATCTCGGAATCGAGACGGCCGTCATGATGGCATACACCTCCACATTGGGTCTCCCCCTTGTCGACCTGAGTGACGGCACGGGCATTGGTGTTTCGACCGGTATCGTCGGTGTTCGTGCAGAGAACAGAACTCGAGTCTTCGCGCCTCAGGCTTTTGGTTGGCAAATGGGTCCGAGATCAAATGCCCAGCAACTTCACCATGCTTGGGTCACGAGAGTGAATTTTGATGGCACCCGTGCCACCGGCGTCACATATGTCGACCCTAATAACCCTTCAGAGGAGACTACAGTCCAGGCTAGGGAAGTCATTCTTTCTGGTGGTGCTATCAACACCCCAAAGGTAAGCTATGAGCAACTCTGCAAATGGAATCATGACTGACCTTGTTATAACTAGCTTCTCATGCTCTCCGGAGTAGGTCCAGGGGATCATCTTCGAAACCTTAGCATTGATGTTGTAGCAGATATTCCAGATATTGGAAGGAATTTGTGAGTTAGAAAGCATTGAGATGTAAGAAATCGCCGTAGGAAAGGCTTTGCTCACAAGTTCTTGATTGTTCAATAGGTTTGATCATCACAATTCATTCATCGAGTATGAGGTGGTGGATGACGTGCAGACACTCTACCAATACGACAACAACCAAACCATGGCCGCCCAAGCCAATCAAGATTATACGCAGGAGGCATCTCCAGGCGTCCTAGGATCTCCAAATGGCGTGTCATTTGCCGTCTATCGTGCCCCTGACTCTGTATTCGACAACGTTAATAGTTCCTTTCACACGGATTTACCCGCCGACCGGGGTCATCTCCTGATCCAGTGCGCCACAGTCCCGTTGAGCGGCAACTCCACCGGAAACGTAATCTCAGGCTTTGTTGGACTCGTCCAGCCCGAGGCGAATGGAGAAATGCACCTGGCTTCAAATGATTTCCGAGATGATCCAATCATTAATTCAAATTACTGGGGCTCTGATAGTATGTGCATAACATGGCCACTTCCACTTCCTTTTCAAGTCCAGCCCATGGCATCGTTTGGCTCATTCGCTAATCATTCGCCTCGTTGTCACATGTAGGCGATAAAGCAGCTATGCTTCATGGGTATAAAAGGCTGCGGGATGTTTGGGCCAACCCGTCTCTGAATAAACTCATTGTACGCGAAGTCTATCCCGGCTCGGACGTCGTATCAGATGAGGACCTGTGGCGTGCCATCCAGAATTCAGCGACCACGTTTCATCACCCAGTAAGTGAGAAACACACTGTGGTGGAAGTCCTGGGAACTTTCTTTCATATAATTCTTTTGGATTACAACGGTGTGCATGTAACGTTCACTAATATTTTTCAGGTTGGTACAGTCTCTCTTGGTCGGGTCCTGGAGGGTGGCTCGTTTCGAATCAGAGGACTTGACGGTATCCGTGTCATAGACTCGTCCGCTATGCCATATGCAACTGGCTGCCACCCAATGGCATCTGTTTATGCCTTCGCTCATTACGGTGCGCAGCAAGTGAGTTTATCCCGCAAAGTCTCCACATATCGGGTTGATTGGATGACTGACATCAATCACCGCTCACAGGTTATTCAACAGGATAGTAACTTGGGAAGCACTAATCCAATTGCGAACACCACGCATTCTGACTGAGGACAGCAAGAATGACCGCGCGGCTCGATATTCTTAGATGAAGAAGTTATTTATAGATCCACAATGAAGATCTCGGGTACTTCAGGTCTCCACCTTGCCACATAGTGATTGGAACAATCATCTGCGAGCAGCTATTCTCTACTGGATATAATTGATCAATTGTTTTTTCAAAAATGCCACAATGAATGCTTCAGAATGAAATTGCCTCCTTTGATTTGTCTTTCTAGGTTCGATTGTACTGCAGAATGACCATATCATTCTGTACCTACATCAGATGATTTAAATACTTGCATGAGGCAGTCATGAATGGCATTGTGTTTTTTCTCCATCGGCATCGACGAGACTCCTGACAGAGCTTGCAAAATTCTACCCACACACAAACAAGGGACAAAACTACCAACCTATTACCATGGCTGGCCAAGGTGAAACCCCCAACAACCCCCGTGTAGGTAGAATGCTGGGCCTCGGCGGCAGCCACCCTTTACAAACGCCGCCGACCCAGGCTCCTTCAAGCTCCAACAGATCCCTGGATTCTTCCTGGGTTGAACTGACCCCCGAACCCAACTCTCAGCTTGTAACTCTTTCAGAATCTACACCCGACCCAGTTAGCAACCTTAACAGTAATTTACCTGCACTGCCGGCAGTAAGTCTAGCTGAGTTCATCGAGCAGTGCACTGATCTCATCGAAGGGGTCAATCCTCGGTTGCATGTTTCCCCCGAAAGACGGTCGATCCGCTTACCCAAGTGTCAACTATCAGTCACTCCTTCCCAGCTGTTTGAGGCCTGGCGCATGCTGAATCAGCGTGAGAGTACAGGGCTTCGGGGCGGCCTGCAGGCCAGCTCAGCTGGAACCGGCAAAACCTATGTCTGCCTGGCAGCCATTATTTTGCGGGCCAGAATGTTCGAGCTTGCCCGTCAGGTCAAGCAATTCTGGAGCCAGCCGCCCCCCACAAACTCGAGCAGGAGAGCAAGGCCTGCTTCTGGCACCCACCTGCCGAGCACTGCTCTCGGCAACGGGCTTTCCTGTCCTTCACAGGCCAAAGGTGGGGGGGACGTTCTCTGTTACTGTGTTCCGACCTCGAAAGCTCGAGCCTTCATAGATGCCGGGGCCGCTCCACGTGGGTGCGCGTTAGTTCAAGCTCCTTTCTCTGTTGTCCCACAGTGGATATCTATCTTTGCAAGTGCAAACTTAGACCCCGCGGCATACAACCTCATCATCTCCTACCCTGACGTTCCGATACGTCTGAAGCGCAACCTTACACAGGTCACAAAGTCTCTAAGCCAGCCAGGAGCAAGTGGTTCAAGCCAGGCACCAGAAACTTACATGTTCCTGTCGTCTCACACCAATGAAAGAGTCTTTGAGACCTTTACAGGAGCAAGTAGCCCAGAGATTGGAATAGCACTTAGCGATGAAAGTCACTTCGCAATGAAGTCGCCCGCCATGGGAATCGCGGATGCCCAATCGAAGACCGGCGACGGTGTTGATCTCTGGCTGGTGTCGGCTACTCCCATACGACTGCTCGAAGACTTTGAACTACCCATGCAAATTTTCAGCAGCTCTAGCCACCTAGCACGCGCCGCGGCTATGAAAGAACTGGTCACAGCACACGTCGCTGCCAAGTCTTCGGATGAATCAAGGCAGAGGTTCCTACAAGTGTGGCCCACGGTATTTGACACTGCGCTCGTCCTTCGCAACACGGTCAAATCACAGTTCAACGGCAGACCCATCACAGCCTTACGTGACCCTCAACCAGTTAGGGTCTTGCTCGACACGCCCCAGCAGCATATGGAAGCTGTGCAGGAAATCGCATACTCGGCCCGAGACACGGTTCGCGAGAAAGCGAAAGCCGCCGCGGAGAACGGTGAAGCGTTCTCTCCTGAGTACGCCTCAAACATCGACGGTAGGCTTCACTTTGTCTCCCTGTTCCCAGGTGCTGCTGGGCTCATAGACCAGAAAGAACTCGACATCTCACCAGACAACGTTCGCAGACTTATTGCCACCATCAAGGTCCCCAACAAGCTCAAGGTCGAGAACATCGCTTCCTTTCAGCGGCACCTGGAGCAGGTCTCTCGTGGCTCACCGAAGCTCGATTTCATCCAGGCTGAGATCGGGCGAATGCGTGCAGATAAGCAGCAGCGCGCTCCTCTCACTGGCCAGCCCACGGGTTCCTTGCATAGCGAAGACCTCGCTATCAAGAAGATGGTCATCATCACGCCCACTTTGGCTACGGCAGTCTTCCTCTACATGTGGGTCTTGAAGCGCATGCCACAGTTAAACCCGGTCTGCTTCCACACCACCGCATCCAGCACAGCGGATCGGGATGCCGCCCTTCAAAGCTTTCAGTCTCTGACGGCTAGAAAGAATGCCCGGCACTCCTATGTCCTCATCACCCCGTTCTCCGTCGGTGGTACAGGGCTCAACCTGCAGTCGGCTAACTACCAGATCTTTGCCAGCCCACCCAGTAGCAAAGAGAGCGAGACTCAGGGGTTCGCTCGAACCAACCGCACGGGCCAACGTCTTCCTCTCCACCATAGCATACTCATCATGCAAGACAACCCCGCTGACAAGATCAATATTGCGAGCTATGGCAACCGCACGGTTGTAGGGGACCCCTTCGACGACGTGAAACGCGATTTGGTGCTGGCTGCGCCAGATGGTTCCAAGCAAATTCAGAAGCTTTCTGACTGGGGCTACAGGGTCGGCGACTACGAACCATTCTATGAGCTTGTACGGGATGTTTACGGTGAGACCATTGAGGTGAGACAGTGCCATGGCCTTGAGATCGCCCATCCAGCTGCGGCGGTTGACAGCTTGGACAGGATCGTCTATTTCGATGCTAGCTCGGTTGCCGGGAATGTCCTGGCTATCCCTGAGGCCTGCAATCGATTCGATCCACGCTATCCCCACGAGAAGCTGGCGCTCAGAGACATTCTGCTAGGCATTTGGGCTAACGAGCTCGACAGGCCAGTCGGGAGCCTCAAATTTTTCTTGTACTTCACGATAGTTGAGAGAGTCCTCAATGAGCATGTGCGGCCTCGTATCTACCGCATGTGGGGCAGACCACTAAATCGAGGCTTACTCATTCGCAGGAACAGTGGGCGGCCCATGGAAGAAGAATCCTTCAATATTGTGTTGGAGGAGGCTCCTTTTGCTATCGGGGTGCAGAAGATGTTAAATGAGTATGCGGAGCTTTCGGGACGCGCCATCGAATCCTTCGAGTTTCTTCCGAACAACGACCCCGACTTCCCAGAGCCTGACCCCAGCTTCGATTTCCGGATTATGCTCAACTAGAGGTAGGTCTCTAATTAGGTAGGTCAAACTGACTGTAATGTAGTTAATCACGACAAAATACGTGCTATCTGAATTTCTTCCCCTCATATATGACAAACTGAAAGGCCGAATATGCGGTAAATTCGCATCTGGTAAATTACAGCCATTGCTTGGTCCCAAGGTGGGAAACGAAGGAACCTCCATCCCCATTGGCAACACTCGCTTTCTCGTAGACTGAAATGACCTGCTTCACACTTTCCTCCGGGGTTATCGGGCCCTTGAAATGCGGTGCATATTTCTGGAATTGGGCTGCCATTTGTGCCAAGCCCTTCTGCTGTTCCTCCGTCACTATGCGCCAGGCCCAAGTTAGCTCAGCCGTGGTGATCCGAAAACATGAACTCAAGGCCAAACGGCAGCCAGGCTTACATTTGCTAGTGTCCAAGTGTCCCGTGTCGACAAATCCCGGGCTGATGCTCATGAAAAGCACCCCATCTTTGGCGTACTCGGCATGGAACTTGGCCACGACGACATTGGTGGCGGCCTTTGCGAGGGAGTATGGTCCGCTGACTATGATCTCGTACTTAGAGATCAGATCGAGGTCGGCGTGTCCCGAAGATATGAAGATCACTTTCTTCTGCTCGCCCTTAAGAAGAAGCGGCAGGAAGAGGTTGAACAGATGGATGTTTCCAATAATATTAGTCTTGGAATCTGCGAGAATCTCTTCCTCTAGAGCGGCAGGGTTCTTCCCCCTATTTTTGTGGTCAGAACTAGGTGGTCCTGCTGGTGTAATGATATTTGGGTATACATGGGGAACATTTACTTACAGCTCTCCAAATCCGGAGAAGCCGGACTCCAGGGGAAGCCGAGCTCCATTGGCAATGAGGTAGTCGAGGCTTCCTCCAGTGATTTTAGCGGTGGCATTGCTTGCTTCCTATTCAGACTTAGTGAAAGCACAGGGAATGGCGTTCATGAACTTGCCTTTAGCACTTCGTAGCTGTCTAGGTCTCCGTGAACAATATGGACATTGCTTCTGTTGATCTCCGCCTTCACCTTCGCCTCAACCTTTTCGACGCTGCGAACGAGGCCGATGACGGTGTTGGCAGGGTCGAGTGAGAGCTGTCGTAGAAACTCAAACTGTTGCAATCTGTTAGTTAGAGTCACTTGCAGTTGTCACAACGGGTACGGGGCAATCCCTACGCCAATGCCGCTCGAGGCTCCGTTGATCACGTATGAAGGCATGCTGTCTGGTTTCTGAAAGTGTTTATCGGCATATGAATGAGAATGATCGTCTAGAAATTTGTGTCTGGTGCAGTCTTGTCCAAATGAGTTCAGCAGACATGAGGCTGCATTTTATATTCAAGTGGCTCGACATTGAAGCATCTTGCTAAGGTGGATTTATAATTCGGCTTGAATGATGGACGATTCCATCGCCATGAACCTCCATTCTGAGGAATCTTGTGGATGTCGATGACCCGAATCCGAAGTATGGCGGCCAGGGAGGTATACAGATGCCAAGCATTTTCACTTTCCGTTTTGCGTTAGTGCCACAGAGCTGTGTTTCCGTCCTCAGAACGTAGTCAGCAGTAGATGCACTCTGCTGACTGTAATTCTGCGCGATGGATTTTCCCTAGGCAGTTTTCTTGAGCCGCATGGCGCCAACTTGGTGGGGTCCTTGGCCGTGCATTTGTCACCAGCCTGAGGTCTGGCGCACTAGGATCTGCTCGTACCGGCCCTAGGCAGTTTTAGGAAAACAAGAATGCTTGGCATTGCGCCTCAAAGGGGACGTCCCGCTTGGTAAGCCGAACACCCCAGCAACTTCGACATCGTCGCAGTTCAGGCTCATATGAGCCGTACGGAAAGTTATTGGATTGCATCAAACCGACGCATGCATTACATATTCTATTGACCCTTTGCTAACACGATGGGCTTGGCTCCCGGCTTGACATTTGTATCGACCACTGGCCCTACGCTAGACAAGGCCAGCGCCAAGGCAATGAGGGCGCACACTACAAGGGCCAACTTCGCACGGAGAAGACGACGTCTCGTGCAAGATTATGCTGCGCAAAAGGAATCTGCCGCTTATTATGATCAGTACGCACAGGCTGAGGACGTTTCTCCAACCAAGGATCGCGCCCTAGTCTCACTTGATCACCACCCTCCTACAATGAGCCGTCCGGGATTGGACCAACGACTAAACCGAGGAGATGCGTTCTACATTCAACATCGTACGTAAGAAATGAAATTTTGCTGTTATTAACTTTACACGCAGCTGATAGGTCCACCTCTCCAGTGACACAAGCAATGGAAAGATTGCATCTAGTCCCAGACATTCCAGAATCGGAGGCTCCCCTCGCGTTGAAACAATCTGACTGGGCTCGCTTCCTTCCCGATCCTACCATGCAAGATGTCTCCCTGTACTTCGCCAGGCATGTATATGCATCACGAAGGCATAATCGGCAGGTTGAATTTATCTTGGATACATATAAAGGCCGGGCAATCCAATCAGTGAGGCAGCGCCTCGAATACGGTTCTGATGGCCTCAGCGATAGCCTCGTTGCGGCAATTTTGATACTCACGGTCGCCGATGTTGGTCTCCGATGAAATTACTTCTGAACGAATTGACTCGAATCAATGCTAATAGTGAGTCCTCAAACAGCAAGTGTTGGGCAATACCGAAGCATGGAAAATCCACATCTCCGGGCTTCTCCAAATCATCGAAACTCATTCCCGAAATTTCCGGAATCCTCGCGCGGATTGGATATCAAATGCAGTTCCACGGTTAGTAGAGTACCTCGTACCGTTTCTGACCGGTCTCTGACTCTTTTACAAAAAGCACAACAATACAAGGACTTCTTGTCTTGGCTCGACATGATGCGACCGTGTTGAATACCGTTGAGAAAACCGGCATGTTCGACACGATGTTCTCCGCCCCCGCCAAGAGAGCTGCCTACCTGATCCTCGAGAACGCCGAACAGGTGACTTTGCTTGTACAGACGCACGTTCCAGGAAAGAGTCTTGACAAGACTGGTCAACGACGCCTTGATAGCATCATCAAGTCTCTGAACGAAGCTATCGAGTTGGGCTCTGCCGCTTACCCAAGAGAGGCATTTCTCACGGCCATGGCCTGGTCCATCAAGGTCTTCCTGGGAATTGTACACCATGGCAGCACAGGTACAGGAGAGGATCCTGGTGACATGGCTGTGCGGTTGATGCATGTTTTTCAGAGACCCGAACAGCAATTACCGTCGTCTTTGGCGTTGTGCTCTTCATTAGAGTCACTCTTCTGGCAAACGATGATGGGCGCGATAGCTGCGCCGAATGACTCAACCAGAAGGTTCTTCAAGTCAAGGATGGATCGAATAACCGCGGCGGCGGGGCTCTCAGCCTGGGACGATGCCTTGGTCACCTTGCAACGATTCTTTTGGATACCTTCCATTTTCTCTGACCCAGGCCACCATATCTTCTCAGAAGTCATGCAGTCACAGGGCCATGCTACAAGATGACTGGGGTTGGATCCGGAATATCCAAGAACCAGCCCCTAATACCCACTTTTGTTAGCTACATCGTCCTTGTTATTGCTAGCGGGAACGTCTTACATGTGTACCTAGGTATGTGTTCAAGTATATTGCCCTGCTCCCAAACCGGCATAACGCTGCCTGTGTGCTGATGGGCCCTCTCTCAGGATGATAGTTTGGGAAAGAACCTTACAACTGTCGACCATCCTCTCTGTCCACCCAGCCTCGGAATGTTTATACTGCGTACTGGAATCTTATCAGATGTTTCCAATTGGGCGGGTCGCGGCCCGAGGCGCCGGTCAGTGGGCCGGGAGCCGCTAGGCCCGAAACAGTCTCACCTAATTTTAACCGACAAAGCTTAATCTCAGATAATCTCCTGGTCAGACAGGATTCTCCCCTCAAAGCACCGTGCAAATCCTCCGCGTCGCACACGACCGCGTGGAGTCTGTCCGGAACATACACACACGCCAACACGAGCCGCACACGCGGCGGCAGGGTCGATCCTTAATGCCCTAGTCAATCACTTTTATGCGAGTCGCCAAACTCGGAGTCAATCATTTGATAGATACCGGTACTATTATCGATAACACATATGAGCCAGCCACTCACGCAACGGCCATGATAACAACGCTCTCGCACCCCGTGCGCCTGGCCCTGTGCCTAGCCGCGCTCGCTGCCGTCGCCGCGGCAGACGGCACGGGCATCTGGGCGACCCCCCACGACAGCTACTCGTCGTCGATCGGCGTGCTGGGCTGCAAGATCAACACGAACCGGGTCGCCTACTGGCCCATGAGCGTCGACTGCAACAACATCTGCGTCAAGCTCAGCTACGGCGACCGCTCCGTCCACCTCCTGCGCGTCGACCAGTCCGGCGGCGCGTACGATGTCAGCTACGACGCCTGGAACTACCTGCAGACGGGCAAGTCTGCCTCCAAGGAGCCCATCGCGGGAGGCGGCGTCGCCATGACCTGGGAGACTGCGGACGCCTCCGACTGCAAGGACCTCATCCACACCGATGGGCTGCCGCTGAGCGCCGCAAACAGCATGAACTTCGTCGCGAGCTGCCTGGGGGAGTCGGATAGTTGGGTCGGCAAGAACTACGTGCTGTTCAACATCGCCGATTCGGTCTGCTCGCTGGGTATTGACGAGAAGTGCAAGCTGGACTGGGAGTCTGGGCAGAACCAGCCCACTTGTGATCACACGCTAGGCTCGCAGGCCGAGCTGACGTCGGATCCCGTTTATAATATTCGATACCCGACTGGAGAGAAGGTACTGGCCTCCACTGGCCAGGTGGTAGATAGTAGCGGCGCTGGAAGGATTCGGGAAAGCTTGGAGGGCCTTTCTTTTTGGCGATTGGAAGCACTCACAGGTCTTGCCGCCTTTTTTGTTGCTAATGTATATTTATAGCATTGTGCTGAATTAATTCGCTTCGTTCGTAGCTCAGTCGTTTCTGTCGTCCCGTTCAACCGCTTATGATCGTAGGGCGTCCAATAGACGGGCCCAAATACTCCCACGGTCGATCAAATGTGCCAAGCCTGTCGACGGTCACTTGCGTGGTTCGGGTAACGAGTATCGTCAATATGCCATCGCTTTCCCAATTTATTCTCTCCGATATTTCTTCTTTGTACGACTCTTCGTGCGCCGCCTCTTCGTCGTTCTGCCCACCGCGAGGCTCTTCAATGCTTCTGCCTGGATGTGTCCCGTCCCAAGGCCCACAGTCCTTGAACTGCCCTTGTGTGATGCTATTACGCGTGACCATCGAAGGGAAGTCGTGGTGATCGTCATTTGTCGGGTCCTTGCTGGTTGGGCTGGAGTTTGCACCGTCTGAGACAGTCATCATTTTTCGTGCTTTGGCCAGCAGCCGGGCTGGGGTAAAGAGCGGCACCAATGGCCTAAGTGCTGGAAGACATGCCGTTATAATGTACGTCCCAACCTCAATGATCGACCATCCGCATAAGTCCACAGATGCCCCTGTTCATTAGATCAGCATCAACTAGACATTGAGTAAGCGAACCGGGGAAAGGACACCAACAGGTTCGATCTATAAATGCAGAGGTCTCGAAAAATATTTGCACACGGACAATGGAGGCTATCAATCCAAAGCCTGCCACCCCAAACACCAATATCAGCTCGACCCTTTTCCGCTCTGGCAGCTGCAGACCCCAGATGGACCTCATGGGCAACAAGAGTATCACCGCGTCCAGGATGGGGCTC
This sequence comes from Diaporthe ampelina, assembly GCA_023522825.1. Taxonomy (NCBI): domain Eukaryota; kingdom Fungi; phylum Ascomycota; class Sordariomycetes; order Diaporthales; family Diaporthaceae; genus Diaporthe; species Diaporthe ampelina. The sequence goes on along the minus strand of JAMFTM010000057.1, from coordinate 226,431 downwards.
GTGATAGCTTGCCCGCGGAAGAAAGCCTGCACGTCGAAGCATGTACCTCCTCTTATCGTTTTGTCCCACCAGAATGCCAGCGGCATACACTGCAAGCAGCCACCGATGGTGCTTCCAAGCCAGGTCGCGACCAGCAGGCCCATCGTCGTGTAACACATCGCCCGCATCCTGCCCCTCCAGTTGAACACCTGTATGTAGAAGAAGAGTATTGCAAGCTTCGGTAGAGCCACCCCGGTGAAGTGGAAGAATTCGAATATTAGGACGAGCTCGGCCCAGCGGACGATCTGCGTCGGGTTGCTGAGCTTGACCCAGTCCTCGTGACGGCCCACGCCGGCTATCTTGGTCATCACTATGCGCGACAGCATTAACCACAAATGCAAATTTGCAGAATTATCAAGCCGTTTTCAAGCTAGGGTCACCTACCAATAATTACAACGCAGGAACCGGTGTTGCAAATATACGCACCCACGAGAAGCAGATCATCCCAGCCAGACCGTGAGCGCATCAGCTTCTTGGCGTAGAACCGAAGCCCCAAGAAGATAGTAGTCAAGACAAAGAAGACGATAGAAGTAGCTATCACCTTGTTGCCGGAGTAATCGTCCAATTCCTCGACACTGATGCGCTGGTCCACATGCCCCATGGCTGCAGGCGTGCGGAGAGGCAAGCAATGCAGCCTGCTGATCTCCTTCCCAAATCAAAGGGTGCACGGCTGCGAATATGTAAAGTTGTCATCCCTCAGGTCGCGGCGGTGGATTCGGTGTGTGGAGAGCAAAGAGGGTCCAGACACGACAAAGTGGCCCGCGGAGATGGGACCTGCGGGCTGGGTGCTCTGTTATAAACCCATGCGTCGTGCGCTCAGTTACACGGAACTCACCATTTAGGTTGACATTTAGGGTGCCATCCGGCCAACAGCTCCCGGCCACACAATGGAGGCAGGACACATGGCAGGCCGAGCATGCGGCAGCATGGTTCCGGCGCGGAGGCACCGCATGGCCCTTTTGTTTATACTTCGATTGGCGGGTCGTCTGATGTAGCGTTCCGGCCAAGAGGTGTACAGAGCTCATGGCTGTGGAGAAGCACGAGGTTTCCCGAAACGGGGCCGCTTACCATCGTGTCCATTCAGCTGGGGGAGGGCATCTGTGTTGGCGCCGGTATGACTCGCATGTTGAGTGCTCGAGCAGGTAGCTACAGACTATCTGAAGCAAAATGTCAAAGCATAAAGCGAGATCTCTGACTCGAGGCCGTCTAGGTCCGTGTTGGGCAGGCTTACGGCAGTCTGATTTGGTGGCCGCGGGTATTGCTGTTCCGGGACTTATATGAGAGCAGTGGTACTTTTACTGCTTATTTGCTATCTGAACGCCGCTGGCGTGACCATTGACGTGGAGTCTGAGATATTCTCACATAGAGCAGGAGAGTCTCATCACTGATTATTGAATAAGGGTCTTTTGGCTGTATTTTGATGCGATCAGTAGGTTTGCGCGCCATTTTTAGGTGATGATATTGCATTTTACACCATTCTCGGTGGCTAACTTGATCGGCAGGATATGCTCTCCCGCGTCCCTTTCCGCACGCCCGGGTACCTAGGTAATGGCATGACCAATGCTTCCTAGTTTGTCGGGTTGTCCGTTACGAGTCGCGTGAATGGCTGGCTAGACAAGTCCTCACACCACCGCATCGAGTAACAAAATTAGAGATGCAGCGCATCGGGCAGATCTTCAAATTCTCTCGACGGTGGCAAATGTTTCGAGGGGAGCTCGTCGTGTCATACTAGCGGCTTGACAAGCAAATTCGGGTCCAAATGTTTGCACAAGTGAGCGACGGGACAAGCCATGGACCGAGTAAGCCAACTTGTTGACCCGACGGTAATCAAAATCTAGAGGATTCTGTCATGGGAATTCCTGCGCGAAACAAGCTTCGAGTGATATTATCTTCTCCACAAGGTTTCAGCATTTGTCCCTCACGAGCGGCGGTGCATGTGTATTGCAATCTTCGGGCCGAACTCTTCTAAAGTTCGGCATGAAATCGGATTCAAGGCAAACGGAGTAGAATCAGCAATGTCGGCGCTCAGGCTTGCCAACAGAACGTTTTGCAGTCACGGCCGGAATCAATTCTGAAACTTATGTGCCATGTAGACCCGTCCAGCGATGCCCATATGGTATCCTGTACCGAACGTTTCCTGTAGCCGCCAAGCATGCCCTTCGAAAAGGCTGTATTGATTCATGGCGCGTGTTACGCTCAGACCCGTCTCCATGCTAACAGACACCTGCCATGGCCTGTAGACGTGAGCTAGCCGAGCACGACTTATAACTCACCACTGTTGGATCACGCACCTGGGCATGTTGCGTCAGGTTTGTTCCCGAGTATTTGAGACAGAATTATCTGTCAAACTCATACCGCTATTTTTCAATGTTAAGGAACGAACCGCGTGAAGTGCTTAGCCAACGTCCCAGATCTCGCTCGCTGTGATCCTGCTGCCGTGGAAAGATCGAGGCGGGAGTGTTCTACTGCTCATGCCGTTCTCCCCGGGCATACTCTGTCAGGCGGCCATGGGCCTCTGCCTAACCTGTATGTTCTTCCTCACTTAGTAGGGCCCGGAGCTTAGTAGGGCCCAGAACAAAGAGAAAGAAAACGAAGCTAACGTCTGAACACAATTGAATTTGGTATCTACACATTGATTGCGTCCCTCATTGCAACAGGCCAGGATCCTTCTGGGGCTTGAGAATCAGACCGTATGATCAAACCCAGCGCACTGTCTCCAACTACCTGGAAATAACCCCCCCAAAGTCTCCAACGGGCTTCTGCTTCAAAATTTAATCCGATTGTACGCCTCACAGGTGCACCAGAAGAGAGTTTGCAAATAATTTCACGAGACAGGCATGGTATTGTTGTATTATTCAGCATTTGATTTGTCACGAGAGATACAGACAGGCAAACATGTCACTGCCCAACGGCCCAAGAAACAAGGAGCTGGAGCCCCGGACGAAATCCGGGGCCAGCCCGGAGCAACGTTTACTCGACGCCCAGAATCGCTACATTTATTCGTTGTTCTACACATCCCGTGTCTGTTGGAGAAACCGAGAAGTCATATTCATTCGCTTGTTTCACTGTCTCCCCGGTCATCTTTGGCTCAAAGCGCATATTTTCTTGTCACATGGCAGCCCAAGCACTTTTCAAGCCGCTTGCCTTGAAGCGCGGCCCGGCTTTCAAGAACCGCATACTCCTGGCACCTTTAACGAACTGGAAATGTCATGAAGATGGCACCGTCTCGGACCACGAGGTCCAGTGGCTGACACGCTGTGCCGCCGGCGGTTTCTCAATGGTCATGACGTGCGCCGCCAACGTGCAGCCATGTGGCAAGGCATTTCCGGGGCAGATGGGCATCTACGACGAGAAGCACTTGCCAGGTTTGCGATGTGTGGCCGAGGCTATCAAGAGCCACGGTACGCTCTCTTCAGTCCAGCTGCACCACGGGAGCCTCCGCGTCGACCCGCGCCTGGCAGGTGAAGGAGCCCCCGTCGGCCCTTCGGACGTCCCGGAGATGGGTGTTCCCGGTCTCTCGCTCGCAGAGGTCGAGACTCTTGTCGAAGACTTCATCGTGGCTGCAAAACGCGCAGAAAACGCCGGATTGATGGCGTCGAGGTCCATGCCGCCTTCGGTTGGATATTCATGCAGTTCCTCTTGCCTCTTCATAACCGGCGGACGGACAAGTACGGCGGATCCTTGGAAAGCAGATCACGTCTACTTTTCGATATCATTCATGGTATACGATCTGCCTGTCGAGCAGACTTTCAGATCGGCCTACGCATCTCGATGGAGCGGTGTGGCGTGGTCCTGGCCGAGGTGCAACAGGTCGCCGCGCGGGCGATGAGAGAAGAGGAGATTGACTACTTGGATCTTGCCTTATGGGACTACACGAAGATTGCGCAGGAGGAGCCCTTCGTGGGCCGGACGCTACTTAGTCTGTTTACTGAATTGTCGCGCTCGGCTGTCCGTCTCGGTGCATCAGGTAAAATCATGTCTGTTGAACACGGTCTGGACGCGCTTAAGGCCGGTTGCGACTTTATCATGTTGGGCAAAGCCGCAATTGTTGACACAGACTTTCCCCACAAAGCCAGGGGCAATGATGAGTATGGTGCATCGAGTCTTCCCGTGAGCAAGGACTATCTCAAGCACAAGCAGGGTTATAAATTTAATCCTTAGTTTCTTAGTCAGACTAATTAGTCTTTAGTTTTAGTTAGTATTTTAGTCTTATTTAAGGGTAATATCTAAGACTTACTAACTAAAGAATAAATAATAACTAAATAAAGTAACTAAAAAGGTGGATTTTTAGCCTAAATTTAGAAAAATCCCTACTTAAATTACTTTTATTCTTAGTTTTTTAGTCTTATTTATACCTATCTTTTAGTCTTTAGTCTTTTAGTTACCCCTTACCCTTATTTTAGTCTAACTAAGACTAAGGGGTTTTTAGTCTTAGTCTTTTAGTTAGGGTCTATGACTAAACTTATTCTAACTAATTTTAACCCTGAGCGCAAGGGGTTGAGTGATAGTTTCGTTGCATACCTGAGAACATGGGAAAACTTTGTCAGTGATTTTGATCCTCAATCCAGGTAAAGTTTAGTTCATAAAACAATAAAAAAGAGACTTACCTGCCCTTTTGGGTTGCGGCATGTCACCATCAAAGGCCCGTGGATTCCATGTTGCGTTCCAACGGAATTCATCTCAGAGCGGTGGGGAATCGTCCTGGTAGGACAGTATGAAATTGAGTGTTTGAAAACAGCGAAGAGCGTTGTACTCAATGGTTCTGGGGCCAGAACATTTGCAATGCCTATCAATGCTGTTTGAACCACACCGGTGGAAACAAAAATGGCCGAAACGTGTGTATGATGCATTGAGCCTTTTTTCTCGGTTCATCTATAATCATAACTATACCTCATGGACTTCATTTCCTCATTAGCCTGACTTGGCCACAATCTGTACGAAAGGGCTTCTACTTCGTAGAGGCTCGCCATCAAAGAGCAAGACCCAAGAGCCCATGCATAAAATAACGGCGATTCCCCCAAGCAATCTCGACCCGGGTCTGTATCCCAGCCCGGTGTAAAGCTGTGTTGTGACCAGGGGCAGGACACCACCAACAATGTTCCGACAGGCACTCTGACCCGCGAGTGCCGAGCTGGCGAAGCTTCGATAGCTGTCGCTCAGATAGTCGAAGACGGATAAATAGATGGAGAAGATGCCAGCCGTGGCAATCCCAACGGCAATCGTTGGCGCAATCCAGTGCAAGTCGGGTCTCGCGGTCCACCCAAACATGAAAGGCCCAGCAGGGAAGAGGAAGCTCTCGACGCAGGTGAAATAAAGTCTGTTCTCTGGTGGCTGGCTCTGAGTCTCGCTCATTGGTCGCTTGCGCTCTAACCAGCGATCCTGAGCGATACCTACCACCGTCGCCAGCATGAGGCCAATGCAAGCAGCAGCAAAGACGGCGTCGGCTTCGGACAGGGAAACGTATACGTCGGTGAACATGAGTGGTATCGCCGCCAAAGCAATGTACAGCACCGACCAGCTGAATGTGGCCCAGAGGGACAGATACATAACTATCGGTTCGCGATAGAGCATGACGAGCGGTCGGGATAGCGAGGTAGCGATAAGTGTCAAGATATGAGTTTTGGCACTTTCTCCTTCCTAACAATCTAACAGTCGGCAAGAGCTTGTATAATATCATTTCACGATTCTCATGTTTGGACCCGAGGAAACGGTGCCTCGAAATACAATGTCATTCACTCTCTCCCATGAGGTTCCTATGCAGACTGACACCTTACGGCTAGCTTAAGAGGCATTGACACCGCCGCGCAAGGCTGGTGGTGCCGACAAGAAGTCCGCCACATCCGTTGCATTGCATCTCGTGGCCCATGCCAGTGGTGTAGTGCGGTCCGCCTGTCCCAGATCCTGCGCCGACGGGATGGCACTCTGGACAAAGTCTCGCATGCGGAACCCCCAGACATCGTACAGCATGTAGGCAGCGATTGAAGGACTCTGAACGACCTTCGATTTGACGTCAACGGGGGCGCCGCCATCGATGAGAGTTCTCGCAAGATTTGCCACATCCGCCTTGAGATCCGGCTCCTGAACTGCTGGCCATGATGCTAAGGCGTGAAGGGCGGTCCATCCCTCGTCCGTCACGGCACCGGCACTGGGACCGGCACCATGCTGAAGTAGAAAGTTGGCCGTCATGCACATGTCATGCGTGGTCTTGCGCGCCGTCGGAGACAGGGCGCAGAGCAGAGGTGTCCATCCGTTGCTGCTGGCGGCGTTGGCATCCAGGCCGGCTTTCAACAGGAATTCCACGGTGGCCTCCTGCCCTCCTGCTGCAGCGTAGTGCAGTAGTGATTCCCCGTGAGAGTTTCGTGCCTGCATGATCTCGGCTATGGGCGTGTGGCAGTGCGAAAGTAAGAGTTGTAGCTGCTCATAAGTCCCCGTCTTTGCGGCGGCGTGAAGCGGTGTCTCCCCTGCTTCGTCTGGTAGCTCGGGAAGCGCGCCGTGCAGAAGAAGAAGCTCAGCAGCAGTATTGGCAGGGCCTTCGCGACTGAGTGGGCTGAATACGAGGTGAAGAGCCGTCTTGCCTCGAGCGTCTGACCGATTGGGGCTTGCCCCCTTTTCTAGGAGGCCTCTGAGGCCTCCGTTACATTCAGGTGAGAGCACTGTGATGTGAATGAGGGGCTGGCGAGAGCGGCGGTCCTCGCTGTTTGGGTCCCCGCCTGCGTCGATGAGACGGGCGACCACTTGCCGTTGGCGTGTTGTGTCTGCAACAGTTGGCCCTGGTTCTGTTTCGTACTCGGGGAGAATCATTCTCTTCCCGACCGCCCTTGTCAGAGCCTCTTGAATAATTTCCTGCCTGTATGTAGCGCCGGGGTGGCCTAAGAGAACTTCCACAACATCGTTGCACCAGGCCGATGCTGCGTCAAGCAGCGCTCTGTCCTTCTCTTCATTGTCCCAGCCGTTCCACACGTCGAGAAAGTAGGCAGTGAGATCCGCATGATTATTCCTCGAAGCCACCTGTAGACAGTCAGGGCCAGGTCGGCCTCTCTTTTCGGGAACGAAGCGTCCGTCAGGGCCGACTCGTTCCCAAAATAGACGAGCCATCTCGAGTCTGCCGTATTGCGAAGCGGACAGGAGTGGTGTGAAGCGGGGGTCCTCCTTGTCACGCGTACTGGGGTCCACGCCAGCGTCTAGCATCATCTGGACAGCAGCATCGTCGGCGTGGGAGAGGGCCCAGTGTAGGGCCCTGCCGATGTCATTGTCGGGGTCGATATCGGGACTCCATGCTTGTAGAATATGTGCCAAGTATTGCCGATCTCCTGTCTTGTTTCCGTGGCTCAAGTACGGTTCCACAACCTCATAGTAGTGGTCTAAAGAAGACATTGTGGTAATGGGGTCCAAGATAAGGAGTGCGGAAGGAACAAGAGTGGCCGTGGGGATGGCTTTTAATGTACCATTCAAGCTCAGTGGCGACGCGCGCGGAGTCCTGGCGCAGGCGGGTGTGAGTACGTGCGCGTATGTGGCCCCCACTGGTTGCCTAAGTAGTTATCCAACATTATGCTTATAAAAGAACTAAACTTATTTAGCAACTTCCCCCTACATTAAGGTGTCTTCTATAAGTTATAATAAAGTAATAGAGATTTTACCTTATAAACTTAAATATATAGTTACATCTTAGTGAGACGGTTGGACCTCTAGACTGCTAGTCACTAGAGACCGCTCAGCTAAAAGACCATAATAACCAATTCAATCAATTAGTTACTCCTAGCAGTATATAAGCCCGTACCGTCACACTTAGACCAATATATACTAGTATTCTTTCTTCAATAATATTTAATTAAAATAGTTTAAAGTTTCCTAAATAAATTATTATAATAATTTTAGATTATAAGTTAAATATAAAGTTATTATTTTATTTAATATTTAATTAGTAAATTATTACCTACTAGCCCTAGGAAATAAAGAGGGTAAGCCCTGGGCGAAATCTAGGGTCACCATAGAGTAATATTAAGAGATCGGAGATTCGCACAGAAGAAAACGGAGGGTACACAGATACGTTGTTTATACCTGCGCTGCAGCCAATCAGAGCGCCCCATTCAACCACACTTAGCCACACACACCACCCACACTAGGTGCTTTTTATCCCCCCTACTTATACTCCCTCGCCAACCACCCACCGCATACGATATAGACTAAATTCCTCTTGCCTATGAAGAACCTTGTTAGTGATGAGAAAGAGACCTAGAAGGAGATTATAGTACTAGGATTACTTAAGGAACGCCCCAATAGACAAGGAAAGAAGTAGCTAAAACACTAGTATAGAAGAAATAGTAGTGACGAGTAAAAGTGATAATAGTAGTGACTATAAAGTGTATAGCAATAGATGTGAAATCAATGACCATATATTATTGTTTTGTATGGCGAGCCAGTAGTGCAAATTAACGTTGGCGCATAGGGGCTGCACTTGTACCTGTGTACCCTCCGTTTTTTCCTGTGCGAATCTCCGATCTCAATATTAATTTAACGCCTAGAATTGCTGTATTGATTCGTTGTTCTGCACATCCCGTGTATGTATGTTGGAGAACCCAGATGCGTGCAGATAGTGAGCAGCGCGCTCCCATGGCTGGCCAAACGACCCTACCCACGCTGGCCCCGGAAGCCTTCTTCTGCTCACAGTCGATTATCTAGAGCGGCGGGATATGGCCGACATGGAATTTTCATGCGTTCAACGGCAGCTGCAGTATTTCCATCTGTCCCCTTGCTTCTCCACTCGCAACCAAAGATTCTACAGTCCAGTGCTTAAATATAACTCTCTACAACAGTCTGGCTTGTTTGGAACCTAATACCACCCTGGATAATAGCCGGGTTGCAATCGAGGCTCGTAGTAGCCCCAACCAGTTGCAGGTGGAAAGCCATATTGTAAGTGATGTTGTGGTTGGTGGAAAAGATTCCCCGGTTCTTGAAACGGTCGAGGTGGTGCATAGGTATTCATCCTTGCCCACGCAGGTGGTTGATGAGCAAGAGTAAGTAGACCGTGTGCGTATGCTGCGTATTGAAAGTAAGGTTGTGGGCCAAGATACGTGTTGTATGCGGGCCAATGACTGCTTCGTGAGCTTTGCTGATGTATCTGAAGGTACGCTGGCGGTCTGGGAATCGGCCTTGTCCAGAATTGATTTTCTGTCGAATTTGGGCCCGAATCCAGTCGTCCTGGTTCACAATGATGACGACTACCACCGCTGCTGTTTCGGGCCGTTGGCGTCGTTGATCGACTGGACTCCTCTCGGGAGTGCCCGGAGACACTTTCGTTTGGCGCCCCAGTTTCTGTCTCCATGTCAAGAGGACGTGGTGACCCTGGTTCCGTCGTCATTCTAGGAACACGTGATAACCGCTCCAGTGTTTCTGTCGTCATTACCGGAAAATTACGGCTCTCGCTGCTGGCGCTCTGATGCGTTTGCGGAGTGTCGTTTGGTGGTTCTCCACCATACTCCTTGAAAAGCTCCAGGACATGGGAGTTGTCCAAGCTCTCAGCGAGCATCCACGCGGATGTGCCGTACCATTTCTTTTTGAAACTGCCCCCTTTGTCTAAGATACTTCTTAGAGTCCGAGTATCGGGACGACGGAAAGTGGGAAAGCCATGCCCGTGAGAAAGCTCCAGTTCACACCGTAGAGCCGTAAGAAGTAAAGGAGTTCTCGTCTCATCATCACCATCGGCTAGACAATATGATCTCGTGAGACGGTATTTCAGATACTGGCTGACCCCGCAGAGTGTCATAATATGAAGAAAGTTCGAGCCAACACAGCGTGAGATGAGGAGAGAGGACCAATGTTCGCCGTGCGGAGTTCTCCGTCTAATGAGGGTCTGACCGGCATCGTCGAGTGTGTTCAAGAAAGAACCAGTTTTGTCGAGCTCGTCTAGCAGGTTAATAAGCTCCTTCTTCTTGCCACGAATCCGGTACTCATGTCCGTCAAAGGATCTGCGAGCATATTTTATTACTGCAAAGACCCAATCAGAGAATTTCTTCTCGATGCCGCACCGATGGTCTTGTTTCAATTGCATCAAGTAGGCTCTCACCAGTGAAAGGTGCGGATCGAATGACTCCTTATTGGCCATTGTGAGCCAGCCCCAGACACTAGGGTGCTCGATATAGTCTCTGACGCTGCGATGAAGGTACTGGACCTCCAGATCAGCGGCGATTCCAGACTCGGAGTGGACCGCATAGTTGGTGGAGGACGTTTCCAGGAGGCCTAAACACCGACTGGTGAGCTTCCGCTTCATGGTCTTGCACAAATCAGACACCTCTACGGAAGATAGAGATCTCATTGGCGCTTTGAGCGCCGTTTGGTTGTCCTCGAGATCGGCGAGGGCCAGGCATAGAAGTGTTGGTGAGCCGTCATGGACCCGGACGATTTGAAAGAGCTGAGAGGCATGTTCCAGATACCGGACATTTAGGTTCTTCAGGATCTTCGCATACAGGTCTTCCAGATCGGGCGGAAGTTCTGCCAGCCGTTGTTGAAGGTCCCGAACACGATCCCCATTTGTCAAGCCCTCCAAAAGCGATTGCACAACAAGCTGGACCCACAGAAATACACCTTCTGCTTTTCGAGAGATTTCACCGAGTAGCTCGTTTGACGCGACCGGGTCTCTGTTCTGCAGCTCCGCAAATCCGATATTAGCGTCGAATTTCGATCTGATGTAGTTCCTGATGTCTTCGGCAGTCAGATCCTGAAGCATGAGGCTCGGACGGCCTCGGAAAGCGTCCTCAAAATTAGTCCATGGTCGACTTGCAACACAAAGCTTTTAGTTTGTAGACTGTTCAGCAAGCTCAGTAATCAACTCGATCAATCGAGTTTGATCCCCGCAACATTCGTCGAGACCATCAATCACAAGGAAATATTTCTTGTCAGGGCACACCTCAAACAACAGCCTCTTCAATCCCTTGGTGATCTCGTCCAAGGTCCAAGGTGTTTGATCGTGTTCGAAGAGGGTGGCGACCTCCCATCGCTCGGGCAAGACTTCTTGAATTGCCCACCTCAGTTGTTGAAAGCATTCATGAAGGATTGTCTGTAGTAGTCCCTCTACCGTCATTTGCATCACATCTCCGCTGTTCCAGAAGTAAAAGGCAGCCTTGATGATATCATTATCACCAGCCCAATCCTTGAGTATGCTAGTTGTCTCGGTTTGGTACCGTATGAATTTCATTAGGGTCGACTTTCCGGAGCCTGGCTTTCCTGTGACCCAATATATCTTGTCGGTCGAAGATCGCAGAAATCTCCGGAACCCCATGGTGGTTGGCATGGAATCATTTCTGATATCATCGAAGATCCATTTGAAAGTCTTCTCGTGGGCTTGACTTATCCGCCTTTCCCGGTCTGACATGTTTCGAAATGCGAGCTGCTGCAAAATACGCTTCTGGATTTGCTGTGACTGTGCCGCGAGAGCCTGAGATTTCTCACCATCAGGGCAGAGAGTTGATGCTAAATGTGCTCTTCGAGTGTCGCCTGGTTCTTGCAGAAGTATCGCTTGTATCACATCGTGCTTCCATTGTTCACCGTCTGCTCCCCTCAGGCGTCGCACGAATTCGTCGCCAACTGAAGAGCTCTTCTTTTGGCGCTCCTCGATCCGTTGAATCGACTCGCGGATGGATATTTGCTCTTCTATGGCCCGATGTGACTGATACCTGTCGATGAGAGCGACATCAGTCGAAAAATTTGACTTTTGAGAGGATAAAGTTGGCACGCTGATGGATAAACTCACCTCAAAGAATTCAGGACATTGACAACTATCTGTTGTCTGTACCTCTCTAGTCTCGCTTCCAGAGCCCGAATCTTATCTTCCTGCCAACTGGTTTGGAGAAGTTTTCGAAAGGATTCCCATTTTGTCCTGCGTCCTTTAGGTTTCAATCCCTCGAAGACGCCTAACAACTCCTCAGCAACGTCCTGGCATCCCGTAGAGATCTCTTGCAATTCCAGTTCCGATCCCGAAGGTCCCCTGTGAGCCTGTCCTGATTTGCCAATGTCGTTACTACATGTTACAAGCGATTTGGTGAGTTTAGCTAGTTCAGTGTGGTCGGCTGTCAGGCCAGCGGTTGATTTATGTATCTCTATGCCCTTTCCAACGAGTTTACTGGCGAAATCAATAAATTGGACAATAGAAGTTGCCAATGATAGAGACTCCATGAGAGAAAGCCGCCCTTTTCGGTGAAATTGTTCGCGCAGGGTGGAGGGAGTGCCACAGATGCGGTTGTGCTGATAGACCTTAATGCGAAGTGGCTGACAGGAGAAAGAGGAGAGTTGGAGGAGCGAGGACGCAGAATACCGATGATTACTAGAGATTTGCTGTCAGAATTGCTCGACTTCGCGTGCCGGGGGCCATGCAGGGAACGGACGCTATGATTGATTGAAACCTGCAGGAGGCAACCCCCAAGGCAGACCACTGGGCTGATTCGTTCCGACGTGCATAAAACGTCAGACTGCTTTCTTAACCAAGAGGGTTGCGCAGCAGACTATTCTGCAGGTAATACACCACTATATGATGAAAATTTCATATTTACGAGTTCTGCTCGGGTGTCCGCTACACGGCCGCGGTATCTCTCCGCCAAGGGGAGCACAGCTCAAAGCGTCTGCATCAGCGCTGGCTTCTCGTCAACAAGATTCCCTGCGTGCAATCTGAGCACCTCATTCCCTCAGCACAAATCGTCTCTCCAGACTTGCATGCAAATTCACAGAATAGTAGTACCGACCAGCCCCGACAGCACCATCCTTGGCGAAGCGGTTGCGCCGATCACTTCCGTCCCACGCGTCCCGCGACACGCCAGGCGCTCTGTCGAGGGTATGCACCAAGTCCCTGCACAGCTGGTCGTCACTCTGGATCAGGGTCAACCAAACAATGACCAATTGCCAACCAAAGATCTCATTGTATAACACAGACCAGCGCCGATGTGCCTGCCAAGAATTGCTGTTCGTCTGGGCTGGTCAGATGATTGAACACCCGCCATTTGTTCAACATTTGGCATCAAATCCCGAGTGTGGCTCTAGTATTAGTGTTAGGGTAGCAGCCTCCAGTATAATAATTCTCCGTTCTCGATGTCACCGGGTGGGAGATGTTTGATCGCAAAGTTGCTAGGATTGACGGCCTGCTCACTGTTCCCACCGGTGGCGGTGTACTATAGAAGCTTTCCACGATAGTTTGTGTTTCCTTTTGATCATCCCGGGGTAGCTTAGACTTGTGTTAACTCTCCGTTGTACATACTCCCGGAAGCCTAAATTGTTCTATTGTGCGACTTGGTAAATTCCCAAGGCCGTGGTTGGCACACAGCGATCGAGCCTCCGACGGACCTAGAGCAATTATTGGAGTATTTAAGTAGGTATAGTAGTAAAGAATTAGAAAGAACATCGAAGAAGATTTCTGTGAGCAGGAAACTTTTCTCCTATCCTCCCAAGTGTCAGCTTCTTCAGAGTGGCACTGAAAAGGGCTGTGATGTTTGCCGCCCGAAAGAGCGTAGGCGGCTTGGCAGTGAACTTGCTCTGCCCATTGACGAGCGACGTTGATTAATCAGGAGAGGGATTATGTCAGCGACTCGTGGATGCGTGGAGGTCGCCATGCTATTTTCGTCGCTCGCTATCAGACCCTGATGCAAGTACGGGGTTCTTAGCCGCCCCCTTTGACCACCATAGTGGGGACCCCTCCTGGGCGGCGGCGACCTTTGACCGCTTCGGCCTGCTAGAAAACGACCAGCACCATTTTGAAATGGACTGCTCATGTGGCACGCCGTACGTGCCCGTTTGAATTCGATTTCCCAGTTCACGGCCTGTCCACCGTTTCCCCCGTAATCACCCAGAACTCTGTGGAAGGGATGAGGGTTAGGGTGTGAGGTTTGAAACGGAGGCTGCGCAAGCTAGCAGCGGTACGTACCGACGGAGCGCCGTAGATTGGGGCCGAAACGGGAAATTGGCCACGTCTCATCGTCTGGAGGTGGTGCGTGGTCTGGACGTTTCTTGCCGCCTCCTGAGCGACCCCAGAGGAAATCTCGTCCACGCCCGCGACCCCGACCTGGTCCTCCATCCTCCAAAGGCTGTTTCCTTATCTAATCACACCTCACATTCACTCTCTCTTTGACCCTGACTTTTGCCTCGACTGGACTTCACTTCTCTTCGCGCCGCTGCACGTGTCGTGCTAGCACTCCCGTCCTGACTGTTCATTATCCTTCCTTTCTCCCATTGCTCGTTGTCCATATCCATATCTCCACCGTTTGTGCTTCTTACCCACATCCACACCGCGACCATGAGGCTCTTCACAAGCCTCACGCTCGGCTTGCTCGGGCTCGCCGCATCAGCCCTAGCCGAGGACCCCTCGACAGAGTCGGCAGTCGAGCTGCAGCCAACCAGCTTCAGGAACTTCATCAAGGAGAACGATGTGGTCATGGCGGAATTCTACGCGGTATGTGCCCTTGCCAAAGCCCTCAATTGGGCCCCATATCTCTTCGAGATGGACACCTGCTGACTCCCTGATATCTAGCCCTGGTGGTGAGTCTCTCCCTGAGGGTTGCTGTCCTCAGCTGCCATAGCCCGCGCTACCTTGTCTCAGCCATCAAGGCCGCTTTTCCTCTCTCGTGCTAACCCGCTGCTACAGTCGGCACTGCCAGACTTTTGCTCCCAAGTATGAAGCTGCTGCCAAGACCTTGAGGGAGCAGAACATCGACGTTAAGCTCGCCAAGATCGACTGCCAAAGGTTTTCCACCTTCTGCCAGGATTACATGATCAGGGCATTCCCTACCCTCAAGATCTTCAAGGAGGGTCGTGAGCTGTACCACGAATATGACGGACCTAGGAGGTCATCTGCGTAAGACACATGAAGACAATCTCACCCTAAAGTCGAGAACGGCTGGCTAATCAGACCCAGAATCGTCGACTTTGTGAAGAAGCAAGTGCTCGCCACCGTCAACCCCCTCGCCACCAAGGCGCTTCACGATGCCTTCCTCGAGAAGGAGAAGGAGGAGATCGTCCTGATTGGCTACTTCGACAAGGATGATGCAGTCTCCAAGGGCGCGCTCTGGGCTGCCGCCGAGAAGCTGCACGAGGACTTCCCCATCGGCGTGACCTTCAACCCCGACGCCGCCGCCGCGGCTGGCGTCAGCTTCCCCTCTATCGTCATGTACGAGCCGAATGGCGAGGGCAAGGAGGTGTACAAGGGCGAGATCGAGGACATCGAGGCGATCAAGACCTTCGCCAAGACCACCTACACCCCGCTGATCGGCGAGCTCGGCTACAGCACCTGGCGCAACTACGTGTCGGGCAACAACGGCCCGACCGCCTTCATCTTCTCCCGCACCGACGACGACCGCCGCGCCATCATGGACGAGCTGCGGCCCCTGGCCAAGAAGCTCAAGGGGAGGCTGACCTTCGCCACGGCCGAGACGCCCGACTTTGCCGGGTTCGCGGGCTACCTGCACCTCGACAACGGCGCCGAGAAGGACTTCCCCGCCTTCGCCATCTACGACGGCATCAAGCGCGCCAAGCACCCCTACACCACCCAGGGCAGCACCAAGGACCTGTCGGCGAGCAACATCGGCCGCTTCGCCGACGACTTCCTCGCCGGCCGCCTCAAGCCCGTCGTCAAGTCTGAGCCCATCCCCGCCGCGCAGACCGGGCCCGTGACCACCGTCGTGGCCGACAGCTTCGAGAGCGTGGTGCTCGACCGCTCCAAGGACGTCCTGCTGTACTACTTCCGCGAGGACTGCCCCTACTGCAAGGCCCTCGCCCCCGTGTACGACGCCCTGGCCAAGACGTACGGCAGCGGCTCGGGCGGCTCCAATGTCGTTATTGCCAAGATGGATATCATGAAGAACGACCTGCCCGAGGACGTCCCCTACGTCCCCTGGGTGCGCCTGTACCGCGCCGACGACAAGTCGAACCCCATCTCGTACGAGGGCCAGCGCACGCACAGCGACCTGGTCAAGTTCGTCAAGGAGCACGCGCGCCACGGCGCCGAGCCGATTGGCCAGGACCAGCAGCAGGTTGTTGACGGCGGGGCGGAGCAGGTGCCCATGGGGGCGGAAGAGCAGCAGATGCACGAGACGCCCTTGCAGGGCCACACTCCTGTCAAGCATATCCATGATGAGCTTTGAGTTATTCTAGGTCGTCTTTTGTGTTTCTTTACTACTCTGGGTATCAGCTTTATACCAGGCAGATCTATGGGGGGCCCGTGGCCACGCACGGCCGTCCTTGTTGAGCGGCGTTCTACGTGCCTTTTTTACTTGCTTTTGAAGTGTACCATACTGAGCGGCGTTGAAGGATAGGTCTCATTGGCATACCAGTTGTCAGTTTCAAATTAGAGTCTCATTTATTTGCTACATTACTGTTACAACTTTTCAGCTGTGCAATTGTTTCTCCGTGACTTCCATGGTTTTCTTGGATGCAATGGGCGGTTTCTTCTGCAGCCACTGATTACAGAACATCATGTCTGGATTCGCGTCACCGACGAAAGTAGTGCAGACTAGCACCCTGGCCTCGTCAACGCGATTCGTAAATACGTGAGGCATTCGATGGCAGGTTGTCTCTCCTCGGTTGGCAGCACGCCCAACTGCTAATCGTAGCGACATGTGTCCGGACTCGGGCCACGAAAGGCGGTCGAAATCATCTCTGGAGAGCCCTGGCGACGGTGTGTTCGAGACGAGCATTGCCTACTCCTTGCGGGAGCGGCGGGCCTCCTCCTCGTCCTGCTTCTTCATACCAGCCTGCACACCCGCCATGAGGAAGCCCCACTGGTTGTCGATGAGCTGCTCGTCCTCGGCAAGGCGCTGCTGGATGCCGGCAAATGGGTCGTACTTGGCCTCCTCCTCGTCCTGCTTCTTCATACTAGCGTTCACACCCTCAATGAGGCGCTGCCACTGGTTGGCGATGATCTGCTCGTCCTCCGCCAGGCGCTGCTGGACGCCGGAGAACGGGTCGTACTTCGCACACTCGGCAGCCTGCTTCTCACGAGCACGCTGCTCTGCCTCCTCCTGCGCCTGCTTCTTGCGAGCCTCGATAGCGTCGGCCTCCTTCTTGGCCATCTGGACGTACTTGATGATGTCGGGGTTGCGAGCAGCCTCCTGCTCGCGGGCAGCGTTCATTGCCTTCTCGGCGGCCGTGCCGGAGAAGGGGTGTGCCGCAACACTCCATCGTCGTCGTCGTTCCTGGGCTCGACGCGCATCAGGATCTCCTCAGTGTCCCAGTAGAAGTACCCATGAAAGAGCTGCGTGAGGCTCTCCACGTTGACGATGTGAGGAGGGCCGGTGATCCAGAGGACTCGGCTGGTAAACAAGCCGGTGTCGTACTTGGCGTACTCTGCCGCCTCCTCCTCGCGCTTGTGCTTCTCGGCCTCCTCCTGGGCTCCGTTCGACCCCCAGCATCCCCAGCCAGCCGGGCTTGTGGGCGCCTCTGTGCCCGAAGCCGGCTGACTGCTGCTCGTCCGCCAGCGACGACATGGGGGAGTGTGGCTCCGCCATGTGAGTCAAATGAGGGATAGTGGTGAGAACGCTGTTGAAGGGAGGGTAAAGCAGGAGCTGACAGTACTGCTGCTCCTGTGTGCCCGGGAAACTGAGGCCGAGTGGCGAATCAGGCCCGCAGTGGAACAGCCAGGACAGATGATGCGAGAGCGTGGCGGAGTGACCGGAGCCTCGAATGAAAGGAGGCCGTGAACCAGTCGCGAAGTGAATCTGACCGATTGAGACCCTCTGGTCTCAGGCACAGGTCCAAGCTTCCCTCTGGAAGCCTCACGAGGCTGCCTCAGTTGCCAGAGCTGCCAGAGCCTGGAACAAAATTGCATGGAGCTTCTCACAACCACACGCCGAGCATCCAGGGCAAAGGATTCTGGGTCGCGGCCAAGTGACGGGAGTCTCCTCAGAGGGAGAGTTCTGGTTCGTGGGAGTCTCGCTGCGTGCCGACATGATGATTTGTATGGCGGCTTTGATTTGCAGAAATGATAGAAGGCTGGTGAGCAGGAGGGAGGAGATCTGACCAATTGAGACCCTCTGGTCTCAGGTGCAGACCCCCAGCTTCCCTCTGGAAGCCTCAAGAGACTGCCGCAAGTCCCAAGGCTGCGTGATACTAGTACAACATTTCGTAGGGCTCCTCACAACTACAGCGCCCCCGACAGCATGACCCTGCGACTCTACCTGAGGTCACATCCGGTTTCGCGCGAGCAACTCCTTGAACTCGTGGTCCAGCTCGCTCGACAGGCCAGGAATAGGCCGCAGGTACTCCGTCTCCGGCAAGAGTGACTCCTCCTCAGCTGCAAGCCGCTGGGCCGCGCCCTCTTCCGGACTGAGAGACCACGGCATGTAAGCTCCGCGGGAGAGGCACTCACGCACGGTATCGCGCAGCTTGCCCGCGAGGAGGTACTCGTCCACCCTACTGGCGGAATACAAGCCCATGTATTTGATCAAGCCTGGGAAGGAGTCGACGGCCATGATGCGCGGCAGCTCCGCGGCCAGGGTGGCGAGGACTGCGGACGGGGGAAAGCCGTGGCGGTGGAAGAAGAAGTCGCGCTTGGCCTTCAGGATGTCGGCAAATGTGATTGGGCTACCATCCTGCCGAGGCTGAGGCTTGCCTAAGTCAGCGGAGCGGACTGTCCGCTGGAACAGGTCCAGGAACATGAAGCCGCGGTACCTCGCGTCGTCGGTCGCGAAGGTGTGATGCAGCCTGTACGGCGAGGTCGCGTACTCCATGCACTGCAGCTCAGGGTGCACCCTCAGTAGCTGGGGCACGTGGCGCGTGACAGCCTCGTAGAAGAGCTTCCGCAAGAACTTGGCATCCGTCTCAACGTCCGAGATCAGCAGTGCGGCGAGCAAACGTCCCGGGCTGGGCATGTCTTTGAGGCGAGCGTCATCGGCCTGGAAGTGCCTGATCATCTTGTTTGCCTTCTCGACATACTCGGGGTTGTCGACTGCCACACAGAGAAGGAGGTGGAATAGGAAGAACAACGATTCGATGCCCTTCTCGGAAACTCTCAGCCGGCCGATTTCGTCCAGTTCGTCCCACGGAGTCTCGCTCGCGAAGAGCTTGATCACTTGGTCCTCCATGAAGGCGGTCAAGACGTCCATGCCATCCACCAATCCTTCATATGGGATATCGTGGGAGAGCTGGCGCAGGGATCTGTAGGCTTCGTCCTTGACTCGGTCCCAGTGTGCTTCAGACAGCGAAAGTGGCAGCCAGTGGCTGAACTCGCAGCCGTATGCGGTCTTTCGGATGCCTAACTCGAGAAAGGCATCTGAGGATATGAGGTCAAACTCTGACGCCATACAGATCCCGGCCTGCTGGTTCAAAGGCGGTAAGCAGACGCCGATTCCCAGAGAAGAGTCTGTGAAGTGCTCCTTGGTAACGAAGCATCGCAGCTCACGGTCGCGGATGATCGCGCCGTCTTCGATGACGTCCATGACCTCCTCGAATGCCTGTCCGAGCCGCAAAATGTCTTGAACTCCGAGAAAGTCGAGAACTCGCGTTAGCAGCTCTACAGGGATATCGAGGATGAGATTCATGGAACGTGTCCGGCCACGTGTCACTGTGGTCTTGGGGTGAGAATGTTCGTCGGCGCCTTGGTCTACAAAGCTGCCATCCACTCGAGAGTGCCATCCGCAATTGTCGCATTGGTAGTTCTTCAACACCTCGAAGTTCCATTCTGATGGAAGCCACACTTCTTTCGCTCCGTCCAGGCCGGTCTTGAGCTCAAAATCGCCGTCAAACATGCTTAACAGATGCATCGCGAACGTCTTGAGTGTGTAGGACTGCGTTCCTTCCGGCTGAAGCATCAGCGCAAAAGCACAGCGGCCTTCGTCGTCGCCGCGTTGGCCAGTGATCCCCCAGAAAGGGCGGTTCTTGGGGTATTCATACGGTAGAACCATGTAAACGTGGATGACCCTAGTGCCCGTGTTGAGAAGGAGGCACAAACGATGGAGTGAGTTGTGGAAGGGTACCAGCCGAGTGTTCGGGTACGGGTGCTTCATCATTTCGGCGATGTCGCGGGCTATGAGACGGAGGGACACTGGATTCTGTTCTTCTGCCATTGACTCCATTAAGGATAAAAATCTGAGTTCGAAGGCCATGCTTCTGTTTGTGCTGCATGGGTCGTTAGTGTCAGAATCTTTGCGCTGGACCCGGGGCGGAATGGATCTCGCGTACCTATCAAGAGATCGAGACACGATCACTTCTGATGTCTTGGAAGATGGCCGACGTGGGCGTCAAACGGAGGGGTGACGAAGGTATCGTAGCGTCACAGTCGAAAGCAAAAGGAAACAGTGCAGAGCATATATCTGAAGAGTATTTGCTGCTGAGTTCTGCAAAAGAGACAGATATACGCACGAGAGTGAGATATCAGGAGGATGTGGTCAGCGTCAAAACAGACGGCGCAGAGTGTGTGGCAAAAGAAAAGTTTTCAAGAGCTTTAGAATTGGAAATGGAACGGGGTTTTGAAAACGGATTTGTGGTTTTCTTCGGGGTCGGGGTTATCAGCTGGGGGAAAGGGGGGCGGGCTACGATCTTTACAGGCAAGGCGCCAGCGCCTTGCGTCCAGCCGTGTGGGGCACGGCGCGGCTGAGTCCAACCCAGTGCCTATCGTGAGCAACATTGAATGATTCTGCACAAAAAAGCAAACACTCCATTCAGAATCTGCTGCCTGATGGCGAGGATCTCAGATGTTGGACCGTGAGGGACAGCACATGACACCTATTTCAGAAGCCTGGATGCTTCAAGTTGTCAACCTTGGACTAATAGCATCTACTGATTCCCTTCCCCAACCCAAAGGAAGAGGCTGGAACAATCTACCAAGGGATGAGCAATTCGCGGTGTCCAGTAAGCGCTCCGTTGTACTTGGGCAAATAGACAAAGAGCCATGACAAACGCGAACACATCACGACCTCGAGATATTCGCCAAAGGGTGCCGGGCCTGTCCGTCAGCGGCAAGCTGCTGTAGGGCCTCCACCTGGGGCGTCTTCCCCCATCCATCTTGTCATGGTACTCAGGATGCTCTTCTCTTCTCATAGCGTGATGACTGTTCGGTCGGGATGAGGTGATGTTGTATTCTCGGGCTTGCCGGTTTGTGATTTGACTGTCATGTGTGTGGTTCAGGTTTCGTGCTCCTGATAGTCGGGAATTTTGGTAAATTAGGTGGGTGGCTACTAGACTGATTTGCTGTGCTAAAAATTCCATTCCCAAAGATTGTATTTTCGAGTGGCCGCCTAGTGTTACTGTTTTCGTCTATTATTTTCTGTAGGGTATTCATCTGCCTAGGCAACAAAACTGATAAAGACACCCACACATACTTTTACCAGAAAGATAAAATCAAAGCGAGCTCACATGAAGGCTTTCAAGACACATGGAGATGCATGCTGATGATGTGACATTTAAGCACTCAATTGCTTGTCTAGAGGGTGCACACTTTCGTTCACGATCCAGTAAAACATCAGGTTTCCCAGGTCATAGCATGTTGACAAACAGACAGCATACAATCTAGGCTGCGACTTTACATTTACTATCCAAGCCAAGGGCGAAATTCTCTTCCAGTACCTAGGGAAGTTGGCCACCAACAGACAGACAAACAGACGCCACAAACAACAGCAACTCCCACCCCCAAACTCAATCCCGTCTGAAAAACCAGACGAGACAGGCCCACAGTCCCGGTAGAACCGTATCAACTAGAACCGCACGTTGATCCAGCTTGGCTCGAGGTTGTATCCGTATTTGTTCATCTCCAATTGGACAAGAGGCCAGTTGGTGGTGGCAGTGGCCGTGGCCATGGTGCTGGTGCCAGGAACGTACCACTGGCGGAGAAGTCGTCCTGTTTCAGGATGATATACCCCTCGCCGTACTCCATCCAAGATGAACGAGGCGGGTCGAAAAGACTTTGAGTAGGTAGCATCCCCTGATTAAGCTTCTCTTTCTTTTTGTAATTGGTCAACGTACACCAGGCTGTCGTTCAGCTCATAAAAGCAGTTGTCGTACGTCTCCGGGTTCTGCACCGCACAGAAGTCGTCTTCCTCCTTCGGGATGACGTATCCCTCGCCGTGCTCCATCCGACCTGGAAAGACTCGTGATAAGAGACCTGAGTAGAAGCTACAGCGTTCGATGCCTAAGTAGCAAGTACAAGGCGTGCAGCTCACAGACCACGTCGTCTGTCAATACAGGCAAGGCGTCGACCATGCCTCCAGCACCGCCCCCATCAATCGCCCAGTCTCTAGCATCTGTCGGTACCGAGGCAGAACAGAACCAGATGAAAGCTAGCCATATGGGGGAGCAGATGGAGGCGGTTGCATCCTGCACCGCACCGTCAGGTCAATCCAGGAACGCCTCTCCGCACGCCATACGGAAAGAAATTTCCCTGACAAATGGGAAACACCCTTGGGCTAGTGTAGGACTAGGAATAAAATGTATACGCTTTTATTGAAAACTGGTATCTTCCGCACGCTCTGCCTAGGGGAAACCAAAACCAACGGCTTAGGACTCTGAGTCTTTATAACTACCAAACCAACCACATACTGTACGCATTCTTGGTTCAAGAGACCACACATAAATGCAGCCGCCAACGCCCATGCGCCATAATACATACAGGCGCCGCTTGGCACACAGACGCAGCCGTAGGAAGACTACTCCGGCCAACAAAACAATCAAGGATGCTTCCACCACAACACGCCCCTAGCCATGACCGTCACCGTAACCACCATGCTTATACGCCCCCAAGACCGCGCTCCACTCCGGGCTCCACTTAGAACGGCGGGAGTACTAGTCCGTCCAGTCCTTCTCCACGCGCCACGCGTCGCTCGGTCTTAGGCCCGCGCCCGATATCAGGTCACAGTCGCGGTGTCCCCACTTGCGGCGGAACACCTCTCGCCCTGCCTCGGTCAGGACGTCGATTGCCTCTGCAAAGCCGGCGGCAGAGTAGTAGAACGGTTCTCCTATCCCGCCGTGCTGTCCTTGTTGCCAGGTGTTTCGGCCCCGGTCGCCGTGTTTGTAGTGGAACATGCGGTCCGAAACGTGGCGGAGTGAGTGGTAATATGCCAGGTTCGGGTCGTCTGCATCGGTGCTTTCAGGACTCGGTGCGCGCTTTGATTTGGTGTCCGGCTCTGGAACTGGCGCAGGTGGGTTCGGGTCTGTGAAATCTGGGACAATGGTGGGGTCGCGGTAAAGAGCAATGAGATCGATCAGTGCGGTACTGGTATCGGTGACGGTCCCTGCGTGTCTATCGATCATGCTCAGGTTCGACATGAGCAGCCGGCTGTGCATATCGCAGTCGGTCAAATAGTAAGGAATGAGGGTGTCCCATCCCCCGACTTCCTCGTACGCCTTTGGATTCACCAGCGCCAGGTGGTCATATGCAAAGAACCGCACGGCCCACCTGTCGTCGTTCATGCGCGCCTCGTCGAGCCATTGGCAGCCGAGCTCGTATACGGTCTTGTAGCCGGGCTGGTCATATGGTGGGGTGACCCCTTCAAACCCTTCCTCGAAAGACAGAGTGAGCACATCCTGATGAGACCAGAAGTAGTAAGGCCAGCTGTGCGTATTGGCCATAGACAGAAAGAAGTTCTGAAGCTGGGCGAAGTTGAGGAGCACAGGGGTCTGGACAACGTTGACGCCGAGCTTCTTCAGCTGGGTGTGGTTCAAGTAGAATGGGTTTTGGAGGGACAGCTGGTCACGAAAGTTGGCCATCTGAACGCCGGTGTTCTCAATGACGTATATTTGCTCGGGTGGCCATCCTGCCGTGATGTAGGAGACGACTGCTTGCAGTAGGATAGGCCAGGTGCGAGTGAAGCCGATCAGAAGAGGAGGTGGTACTGGCAAGTCATAATCTTTGTGGAGATTCGCTCGGGGTCGATTCCACCGTGGGATAGGAGGTGGTGTCGAAGTTGCCAGGAGAGGAAATGGATCTCGGACGGGCGGCGGAGTGTAGGTTGGTGTTGGTTTGTATTTTGGGGTCGGTTTGGGTTTCTCTTTCGGCTTCTCTGGGTCACGCAGGCCTTCAACCCAACTCTTGACGTCTCCCTTGGCCTGTTTGGCGGCATTCCTGCCGCCCAAATCAACGCGTAGGAAGAAGATCACGAGTATGAAGATGCATGCGGCGATGAAGAAGTTGAAGTGTCGGCGACTCGACATGATGGCGGACATGTCTGGGCCAAGACAGATTCAGGATCGAGTGGGCAGCTCCAGTTGACGTACGGCCGACGAGATGAGACGCGCAAGACGCCTCGTCGGAACTGAAAGCGTCTCAAGAAGAACTGGTGCCGTACGAGGCTGGCAAATTGAGAGCTCACCAATTCTGGTGGCGACCTGGTCGCGATGCAGGTGTAGCCTGTCGCGTCACGCCCTCGTGTTTTGGCAGGTTACGCGAAATGGTTCTGACCGGGAGGAATGACCAGTATCGTGGGTAATGGGACCGCACACTATGATCACATTATTCGATGCGAGAAAAATAAAACAGGAATACGAATGGTAGCAGTGGCGGGCAGATTGTGGCTGAGAGGTGCCAGGTCCAGCGTCGTACCTCGAGCCGCGCAAGATAGCTGTTGAGTTGGACCCGAACTCCTGGGCAACAAATTGCTCCCACCTGATGACGCAGAAACGTGTAAAGAGTGCCGAGCAGCAAGGACACAGCAGTTGAAGGAGGGGAGAAACGGCGAGTGAGATGCTTGGTATGCGTATGGGTCCAGGACTGGGCGGAGAGGATGCGAGAGGCGCGTCACAAGCAACAGCGGAGAACCCAAGGCCGGAAAGAGCTAGGAAGGTACGAAAGACGCTGGGCTAAGGAAAAGGGCCGAGCGAGGAGGAAGAAGGAACCAGGAGAGGACGTGAGAAGAGGCGGAGGAAGTTGAGAAGAGAGCACGAGGGGCAACTACTTGTGCCCACCAGTAAGAGCAAGGAAGGCAGCGGAGGGGCAGGAGGAGGAAACACTCGTCCTACTCTCCTTCTGTCATCCCAACAAGTTCCCCAGTCGGGTAGCTTGGTGCTGGGCAAGTTCAATGGGAGAGCTTGCTGTGCAGGTCAATCCAGGAACATCTTGCCTGGCTCGGATGGTGCTCCCGCCACAGCACAGGAGTCCGAAGGGGTTGGGGACAGAGTAACCCAACCCATCACACAGTGTCAGAGCGAAACCAATCGAGAGACTTCGAGTGCCGATTGATAAGAGGCCCATGGTACGAGTGGAAAATACGGTACTGTGCAAGGAAGCACAGAGCCTGAGGTGCATCTGTGCAATCATGACGCAGGCCGACGGCTAGCCGGCAGTGCTCGAACAAGCAGACCAGCAGGACCAGGCATGAGCTTGTGGGCGATGGGCTGGGCAGATGGCGTGGTGACCAGGGATGCGCTGAAAGTCTAGACTTTCTGAACATGGTGGCTGTGGCTCTTGTCAGTGTACGATAGACGACAAAGATACGACAGCCGGGCAGCCGGGGAAACGATGTATAGCAATGCCGCGTGTCGCCGTGTCATAAGGCTGATGACAGATTGGGGCTGAGGCTGGATGGGTCATGCTTGTCCTGGTCGAAGCTTGCCTCGCTGGTGCTGCAGGTGGCAGCTCATCCGATGTGACGCTGCCACCACACTGAATGCAGAGTGGGTAGCCTGCAGGAAGCAACAAGACGTGGTGTAGTCAGTTCTGTTGTTGGACTTTGCTGTTGCTGGTGAGTGTGTCTCGGCTTTTGAGAGAGGTCATGGGGGCGACAGCTCTTGCTTTCCGCATGCGTCTGACCCTGGTCCTCTCACTGCTTGGGGCAGGGGAAGATGGGCTGGATGGAAGGAATAAGCATTGAAACGCCCGGGCAGCGCCAGAGTCTGTGCTAGCTCCAGCCAACATCAGACGGATCGGATGGAACGGCAAGCGGCAGCCAGTCGAGTGGTGCACGGCGATCTAGGAACGAAGACGCTATGGCTGCATCAAGAACGGTACCAAGAACCTGGGATTGGGAGAACCAGGAGAGCCCATCAGGAGTCAAAGACGCACAGCTGGGGAAGAGGCGTGGAGCAAGACGACGGATAAGATGGGAATTGTGGATATGGATGCGGGTGCTAGGAGGATGGCAAAGATGGATCCCTGTGCCAATCTTTCTTGGGGCCTTCCACACATACACCAAAACAGGATTGGAGCTGCCACGCGGCGTCGACCGCACCTTCCGTGACCTGTCAACTGCGACTGTGGCTTGTGCAAAAACATCCACGCAGCAATGGTCTTCCATCTATGGGCTCTTGATGAGACATCCATCTCTCCTGATTTGTCTGTGAGCGGACAGGTACGAGAAGGCAGGACAGCAATGAACAAGATGCAAAGTGCCTAGCGTGCAACGAAAGATCACGCTAGATGTAGCGCGGGTGGCAGGACAGCTCGAGGAACTGAGGAAGGCAAGGTTGAGGTTGAGGTTGAGGTTGAGCACGGGCCACCCAGGCCAAAAAGCTCCGGCCGCAGCACATCCTTACGTCATCATGGCATTTCCACAATTGCACCTGCCAAAATGCCGAATCCACTCAGCCACCTGGGCAGTCAATTCGGTCGTTGAGCGAGGCGTCGATCGATCGCTGGTGGGGCAAGCCATTCCACCCATCCATCCTTCTATAGTTGTCCTAGGCCAGGCTCGCACGTAATCAGGTTGTCAGGTATTTCAGTCGAACTCCATGATCAAGTCTGGCTAGATGTACGTCAGGTACGGACACGACATATGCAGGTCAGACTGGTGGTCGCGTCGGCACATCGTTTGCTTTGCAGGTGGGTGCAGACGGGCAGGACGGGATGTTCCACTGGACGTAGATCTCCGCCCCGCCTGCCCGCCCGTGCGGCACTCAGATCCTGCCACGCTGCCGTGTTTTTGGCCTGCGGCTTCCCCAAAGTTGGCCGAATTGGTACGCTGGCCACCCATGAAACGTGGTTCCATTTGGGGAGCCCGGCCCGACCCAAACCTTGCCTTTTGGGTGGACTGGCCAGGTCTCGCTCGCCCTCGCGCCAGGTCAACGTTGCCACTAAAATAAGCACCTCGGCGGCAGCAAGCAGGCAAACAAGCTTCTGCACACTCGAGTGTCATCAGCCATCATCGCACCAACTGCTCCCACCCCATGCGTAGCCGGCCCTCGCAAAACGGTCAGCTAGTCTCAATGAAGCATGCTACCTCCAGCTGCTGCATCTCCCCGGTCGCTGTCCCTGTGCGTCCTGCTGCTGGCAGCTCTGCAGCTGTTCGTGTCTCCTCCGGTCACCAACGCCCTCCTCCATGAGCAGGTCGCCTTCGACAACTCCGACGTCTGCTGGTGGAGCCTGATCCCCCCAGATCTCGTATGCCCCGTCCTCAGGCAGCAGAACCTCACCGACATCGTCAACAGCCTCGCAGGCCCTCCGCGATGGACTGGTGGTGACGAGTGCGTCGGCAAGTACTGCCTCTACAACAGCACAAGGTTCGCCGGCGGCAGAGGCCTCGCCGCCATCACCACCGCCGAGAACCTCGCCAAGCTCAGAGAGGTCGGGGATCTCCTGCACGAGTTCGAGGTGTCCTTCAACAATGACGGCGACAACCTGCCCTTCCGTGTTGCAGAGGTCGAGGGCAAAGGGAACGGCGTAATCGCCAAGCAGCGTCTCGTCCGCGGCGATCCTATCATGGCTCACACCCCGGTCCTTCTCGTCCACCAGGGCTTCAAGGAGGAGCCAGACCAGGCCGGGCAGCACCGCCTGCTAGACCTGGCCCTGGGATCGCTGCCCCAGCGGACCGCGGACCTCTTCATGAGCCAGATGGCCCACAACCCCGACGAGCACCCCGTCGCGGCCCGTCTCACCACCAACGCCTTCCGGCTGGACCTGGGCGGGGACAACGGCCAGCACTACGGCGCCTTCCCCGAGGTGGGCAAGACGAACCACGACTGCCGGCCCAACGCCGCCTACTACGTCGACCAGTCGACCCTGATGCACATCACCACCGCCGTCCGGCCCATCGGCGCCGGCGAGGAGATCACCATCACGTACCTGGACCCCCTGGCCCCGCGCGCCGACAGGCAGGAGCGCGCCCAGTCCCACTGGGGCTTCGCGTGCACGTGTCCCCACTGCAGCGCCTTCTCCGACGAGATCGCCGAGTCGGACAAGCGCCTCAAGGAGCTGAAATGGATCGAGGGGCAGCTGCAGGATCTCGCTAACACCTCGAACGACGTGTCGGTCGGGCTCATCACCTACCTTCTGAAGCTGTACGAGGACGAGCGGTTGCAGTGTCGGATCGCCAACGCGTACATCCTCGCGGCGCTGAACTTTAACGTGCTGGGTTATGACCAGCGCGCGGTCAAGTATGCCTCGCTGGCTATCGATGCGCTGAAGATTGAGAAGGGCGAGGGCTCGTCGTATGTCGAGACTATGGAGGAGCTGAAGAGGGATCCGAAGAGGCATCCGACCTTTAAGGGGAGAGGTAAGAAGGGTGGGAAGTGAGCGCGGAGCTAGAGCGTGACTGGCAGCCCAAGTGGTGCAGTATGCTCGGGAAACAAAATCTGGGGACACATACACCAACACCAAATGAAGACGCATTATGATACTTGACCGATCTGGCCCAATGCCATGATTGCATAATATCGTACTAACACACAATGCTTTGCTCTTCATGCTTGCCCCACGCATCTGCCAGCATGCCGGCAGAGTCATCACGGCCTCCCAAACGCCATATTGGGACCAGCGTAGATCATCAGAAACGACGCCCAAAACCCACCATCGCCGTCATCGTCATCCCCACAAGTGCTTCCGCCGTCCTTCCAATCAGACGAACAGAATGATTCCTTCCCTCAAACCTGCGGGTCTGTCCTCTTGCTCGGCGCCTTCGTCTGCATCTTCTCCTCCGAGACAGCCAGGTTCTCGGGTTTGTTCGGCGCGTCGCCCGGAAGATCAGCCTTGCTCTGGTCCAGCGCGCTCGCCGTCGACCCTCGCTGCTCCCGCCCGTGCGTGAACTCCCCGCCGGCCTGCGCCGCGTGGTCGTTGTGCTTGATGGCGGAGGATTGCCCATTTGAGATGGTGTAGGTCGCGCCGCCTACCAGCAGGGCTGCTCCTCCTATCAGACTAATCGGCCGCGGTCTAATTTAGCATCTCCTCGGCCTTGTATCTTGAGATCGGGGATGGCATGGGAGGGAGTGACGTGTCTGGTGTATGCGTGCGTCACTTACAGTGGGAGGTTGCCGCTCTTGTTTGGCGTGTCCATCTGCCTGTGCTCCTTTGGCTGCCCCTCCTGCCCTGATGCGTAGCTGCGCCGCTGCTGTTGTCGCACTGCGCGGCTTAGTTGGGCGGGCTGGGTGGCGCTTGTGGTTCGTGGCCGGCAGCAGGCTGCCTGGCAGGTCGAGCGGAATGCTGATGCGCGCATGATTGCTGTATGTTGGAGTTTAGGGGCTGCCGTAGTCTGCTGAGTTCTGCGTTGCAGTGATTAGGTGTATCAATTGACTTTGTGGCGTGGTGGTTGCTTGCAGATCAAATTGCCAATTGGCCTCGTGTGTGGACGCTGTGGAAATGCGCTGCCGTTTGTCTGGCCCGGTCGTTTGATGGGATGTAAATGACAAGCCTTCTACGCAAGCTGAGCGTCATATTACCGTACGTCGTAGAATATTATCGATTTTCATGAAATTGCAGATCGTCTGTTTGGGAAACTCGCCTGCGGTGGAGAGAGGGATCTGGTGCAGGATGACAGTCTGATGACGTTTGGTTAACCACATGCACCCCGGCTTCTCACTCCGGTACTGTGGGGATCTTGTGTGCCTAGGTATTAGCAACTCATGGCAAGATGCATTTCGGAATCGTGTGAGGCTACGTGATAGGGCACATGCAGAGTCCTAAAATGTTCGAGACTCTATGCAAGCTAGATGCGTGCTGCAAGACCTCAAGCATCGCTCTAACCGGCTCAGCAGCTGAGATTACAACAAGAACCTCACAACTACAAGATTCGACTCGAACAATTTGTGGCACCTGAACTTGAAAAGTTCCTGTCCAACTTGAGATTCAAATTTTAAACAACAATTTTGATCGCAGTAGCTAACTGAGCACATACTTTCCGTCCATGGTGAGCAACTACCGTTTCACCGCAGAGGTCATTTGGCCCGAGGCGACCATGATCACTAGGAGGTTTCCGGAATTCCAATGCAAAAATATCAATCAGAGTATTTAATGTTTTGATTTATGGTTAGTTCTGCTGGATTTGGGTTTCGCCCTAGACCTTGACTTCTTCCGCTTGGCTGGAATGACAATGAGCGTGTTATATTTCCAAGAAATGGTGTATAGTTCCCAATGCGTTTAGCTCCCAATGTGTACTATAGCTCCGAATAGAGCACGTTGTAACGACAGATGAATAGCTTGGTATAGTGCGTCCCTATGTGCGCAGAAGTGTATGGAAGGCTGTAAGTAAAGAGACCACACGCCCTAAAACTATGATTAGACGACAGTTCTATGTGCTTCAACAAGCTCTAATTCAAGTATCAGAGATTTCATGGGCTTAAAGTAGAATTATATGCAAGATTCTGCGATACCGGGGCAACATATACGCGGAATCATGGGCCCGTTGACAAGATACATTCATGCTTCTTTTCCTGTTCTTTACTAGTGACCGGCTTCCTTTTGGGAACTAGACCGGAGCCGGTGTCCCCTTGTGGATTGAACAGTCATTTGGTTTACGTACCAGCAATGACCGGCGTGCCCAGACTCGGGAAGTCCCGCTCGAACCTTGAGGCGCGTCGACAAGATCTAGAAACATCCGATGTCCTCACCCCTTTAAAATCCGCAGAACGTGATGTCGGGCTCGAACACTACATCAAAAGCCTCTGGGTAGAACATGTGTATGGCCCTCTGGCGAGGTATTGACTGAAACAATATGCCGAATTCGTGACTCTAAGCCCTCTTCGCCGAACGCCGAGTCGATTGCACCCCGTCCTGAGAGCTGACCCGAGACAGCTCCCGACATGGCGGATAAGGTTGTCAACACACTTTTCCCCTCTTACTGTCATGGTGTTATCCCAGTCTGCTAAGACTCGATGCATCATAGAGTCTATGGAAAAATGGGAAGGTGGCATGGGAGAAATTCTATTGTTCTTCCGCGGGAATAGGGATTGGGTGGGTCGTTAGACCCGCTGCTGATAGCTGTTGCCCAGCCTCTTGGGCTTGATGTCTTGGTCATGCCGAGAGCCTTGTCGCCGTGGCACGCCCCTTCAAATACTCTAATTCGATGCTTAGTGGCTTAGCCTAATTCAGTCGATCTCAATTCTATGCGCTGTTGACAAGACCCGCTAATCAGTCTCCAAGTCAAACAAGTCGGAGATTAGGTGGGAAGTGCCAGCGCGGCACCACACACCCGGTTAAGTTCAGTGTCGAGGCCGCAAAAACCAAGCAATACCAAGCACGCCCAAGCACGCCCAAGCTTCAGGAGCGATCACGACTGCGGATTTCAATTCTTCTCATAGGGTCTTTCGACATTTCAGGACCATATATACCGCCATATATTCACTACACCTTCTATTTGAGGCTTAGCCCTGTCAACAATGATACGCTCGATCGTTCTTGTGTTTATATGGGGGCCACCATCAAGGCGACCTTCTCAATTGAGAGACTCCGCCCGTAGTTATGGACAAAGGAGAACGTGAATGGTGGCGTGCCAGACGTAGAGTAGGGAGTAGGGCGCGTAGTGTACCATTGGG
Source organism: Diaporthe ampelina (assembly GCA_023522825.1). Classification (NCBI taxonomy): domain Eukaryota; kingdom Fungi; phylum Ascomycota; class Sordariomycetes; order Diaporthales; family Diaporthaceae; genus Diaporthe; species Diaporthe ampelina. The sequence continues at coordinate 194,760 of JAMFTM010000057.1, read as the reverse complement.
AGTGGCCCCTAGCCGAGAAACCGAGATGGTCGCAGACATATGAGAATGAAGTCTTTGAGTATATAATATTCCTCATGGACGGCAGGATGTATAGTGGTGTCACGCTTGCATCCTGATCTCATCCGCGTTTCTCTAACTGAAGTCATCCTTCTGTTCTCATCCCTCGCCTTTCAGTATGTTTGTCCAGTCAATTCTGAGTGCCCTCGTGGCCGCCCCCCTGCTTGCTTCTGCCCTCCCACACCAGAGCAACAGGCGAACTGAAGGCCTCTCCGTCGAGCTATCCCAGGCTAGCGAGACTGAGGTCAAGGCAACTGTGTCGAACACTGGTGCTGAGTCTCTGCATTTGTTCACAAGTGGCACCATTCTGGACAATGCCCCCGTTCAGCAGCTGGACGTTACCCAAAATGGTATGGAACTGAGGTGACCAACTCTGATTAATGATGGTTGGCTAATACGATACAGGCGAGAATGCTGAGTACCTCGGTCTGATCATCGACTACTCAGCTGAGGACCTCGACGAGGACTCATTCATCACTCTCGCCCCTGGTGAGACTGCAGAGGCTCTCGTCAACATACCAGCTTTGTGTAAGTCGATTGATGCATGGGATTCAGGCCGGGATCACAGCTGACCAGAGCCTTTCAGATGCCATCAATGGTGGTGACTACTCCGTCTCTCTGAACGGCGAGATCGCCTTCGCAGGTGTCCACAACACCCAGCTCGAGGGAATCTACGAGTTCCAGACCAACACCCTGGATTTCAACATCGAGGAGACTGTTGCCGCGGCCGTGCCAAAGGCAGTGAGCATCGACGTCAACCCCCTGGAGAAGCGCACCCGCATCGTCTCGTGCTCCGGCTCCCAGCTGACAGCCCTGACGAACGCCGTCTCTGCTACCAACCGCCTGTCGACTGCCGCAGCCAACGCGGCCGCCAGCGGCTCCTCGACCAAGTTCAACGAGTACTTCCGCACCACATCGGCGACCACCCGCAGCAACGTCGCCGCCCGCTTCAGGTCTTTCGCGTCCGAGGCCTCGTCCACCACCTCGGGATCCAGCTCCTACTCGTGCGTCGACTTCCTCGGCGTCTGCACCTCCAACACCATCGCCTACGCCCAGCCCGCCACCGGCCGCATGGCCTCGTGCCCCATCTTCTGGCGGCTACGTGCCGTCTCTACCGGCTGCGGCCAGCAGAGCCAGGCCTCGACTGTCCTGCACGAGTTCACCCACATCCTGGCTGGCACTACTGACCACGCCTACGGATACGCTGCTTCAACTGCTCTCTCTGCCACGCGGGCCTACACCAATGCTGATAAGTATGTGTTGCTACTTTCTGATTAGAAGTTATTCACCTGTGGACTAACCATATTTGTAGCTACGCTTTATACGCTGATGCCATCGCCAACGCATGCTAAATAGTATCACCTACACTGGTGAGAGTAAACCCCACTGAAGACGGGAACGTCGAGAATGACATGGTGGGAGGTTTGAATCACATGTAGCAAACAAAACAACATTTTCTAAATGTATATATTCCCTTGGAACAGTGAGCCTAGTGGAAATAAGAAGAATAAACACCTTCATGCTCGGTTGGAAAGGTTTTGAAATATTGCGGCCTATCCATGACTGCTTATCCGCCCTTACGCCCGCAACTTCTGGTCTCTACAGGCTCTATTCTATTCTAAGGCCTCGCTTCTCTAAATATGCATTTATGATCTATGATACATTGCCCTCCCAATTCTTGCTGGTCGAGGCCGTTCTGCTAGGCTCATTCCGAGTCGTCCTTGCGCTGCCAAATCCTCAAGTTCCATAGCCTTTCGACAGTAATGTAATAAGCTCTGAAGGGAACAGAAACCCAATCAGATCTTTGCTCCCCCCTTCAAGCGCCCGGGAATATTACTTTTCATGCCGGGTACTGGCCACTGAAATCCATTGTCAGACTCGTCTTCTTCTTCATCGGACTGGTAACCATCGTCGGTCAATCCCGAAAGATAACCGCTATCCCTCGCGTCCACATCCACCACGTCATCCATAGGGTCATCTTCAGCAGGGCCGTCTCCACCATGGTACTCCTCAGCAGTATCGTATTCGCCAGGATCGTTCTCACCAGCATCTTCTCCACCAACATCGTCGCCACTAGGATCGTCCTCACCAGGATCGTCATCCTCAATAGAACCCACTGGCTCGAGGTCTTCTGGTAACTGCTTCCAGAGGCGGAAGCCCTGCCAAATAAAAGAGTCCACTTCCACCCGCTTCACTTTGCGGTTAAAACCGTCGGAGAAGGCCTTGGCTCTTTTCTTTCCCGTTCTTAGATCGAAGCGCATCATAATGTCATGATGATCACGATGTGAGACCTTGGAAAGCCTCACCATGCGGAATGGGGCCTCCTGTCCAAGTTTCGAAAGGTCCCCCCCTGAAAACCCAGATGCAGAGTAGAGCCAGTAGTAGCACTGATCGTCGATCTTGTCAGGGACCGGCCGTCCTGTCCTTCCCAGGAATAGGATGACTGCACACAAGGCATTCCCATACTGTCCCTTCGGGTTGCGCACGGCCGCGTGGCCAAGGTGCTCCAGGTTCCTCACATGACCAGGCTGGCGGAATTTGTCGATGGTTATCCGCATTTGCGCCTGCCAACGCGTGCACCACTCGGTTTCGTCACTCCCGCTCTTTATTTGAGCCACAATATCCCGGCCTTCTTTCGTGAACCTGCGGTCCTCGGTCCACATGTTGGCCCCTGCAACGGTGATATCACAGTCGCAGAAGAAAGTGGCAACGTCTTCCAACATAGTGCCAGTGATGAGGGCAACGCCTGGCCCGACCGGCTTCCAGAGCTTGTCCAGAATCCACAGGGTAGGAGACTCGGCAACAGCACGTTCGATGCGCTCGCTTTCCTCCACCCATGCTGCCTCTCTTTCCTCTTCCTCGGCTGCGAATCTGGCGTCCAACTGTTCTCGAAGTTCCTCGTCCCTCCGGCGCCACATCAGATTCGTCCCCATGCTGTGTTTGGAGCATGCGATCGGAACTCGCCGTTTGCCGCGGTACATGTGAATAGAGCAAGGATCAGACTCCACGCAATCAGCTTGGAACTTCTGGAAATCGAATTCACTCTCCCAGTCGATCTTGCAGTACTCTTCAAATGTCAGGGTCAAACTCCTGAACACAAGCATGCGCAGTTGCCATGCCCAAGTTTTGGGCTCGTCTTTGCCTGGACGCGGTAGCTCGTAAAACATTTTGATGGAGGTTGTGAAGTGATTTGAAACATTGTCGTTGCGCTGTTCGGCTTGTTGTTCTGGGTCTTGTGGTTGCTCGTTTTGGGGCACTACTGTGATACTCGAGCCTGCAAGACTGTCGTTGCGCTTCTTAGCCCGTCGTTCTGGGTTTCGACGTTTCTCTTCTCCGGAATTCACTGTGATGCAGCGATCCGTCTGGTGGGTCCCTGGATGCTTGGCTTTGAATCTTGCTTTGCGAGCTTGTTTCTCTTCTCTGCGACGGTCCGTATCTGTGGTCTTGGCCGTTGTCCCGGATTCTGCGATGTTATCACTGCGTTTCTCAGCAGATCGCTTCGGTCTGGGAAAGGGACCACTTCGAAACGGTCGAAACCTTGACATCGTGGAGTAGTCTGAATTGCCGTCGTTGTGATGCTCAGATTTGTGTTGTATGATTCAAGGCTGCTGGGTTTCGACGGAAAATTGAAATTTTTGGAAGGAAAAAGTTCAAGAGGCCACGAATGGCTGGGTTGCCCTCTGCAGATTTCATATAAGGTGAATTTCTGATTTTCGTCAATTTTCCACAGCCGCCTGTCGTAGTACTCACCTAGTCTCTTTAAGCGCCTACATAGTTTCACTTAGGACTCAAGTAATATTAGTAATTTGGAATTTTATATAATACCATTCTACACCGTGACGGTAGGTCTTCTACAATTGAATTATGCGAAGACAGATCACTTCAGCCCCCCACCAAAACATCCCGGGGTGCCGGCGACATACAAAACCTGGGTACTCCGATAGCCCCACGCCACGAGAGGCACTGTCGACACTGAACCCATATAACATTTCTCAATGATCAAGCCCATGATAACTTTATTAGTATGACTGGTACCCGAGGAGAGTGAGTGATCAGACAGCGCCAGGGCCACCATCAGCACCTAGGTAAGTTGTATCAACATCCAGTGACTTCAAGTTCTAGTGTGCCCACGGTCTCTCATTCAACCTTGGAATGCAACCGCAAATTCATTCTTCACGACTAATACAGAGGTCAGCAGTATCCCTCATTTTCTATTGTAACATTCTGCTATCATCAGCGGGCCGGCTTTTGTTTGGAATGCAATATTACTTTTGTGATATCAATCTTCAAAATATGACATTCGCCCAATGATTTAAGCTGGCTTTTACACCACAACACACGATATTCTATCTGTTCCCAATTATCTCGATGCGTAACGCTGAAAACGCGAAGCCTATCAAAACCTCCAGATTTTGCCAAGTTCTCGCTCGGCACTTGCAGCGCCACACTCAACTCATCAAGATCTCCCCCAGCCCTCAAGTTCTTAGTACATGTCTGTGTCTCCCTCAAAAGGAAGCGCAGTGCCCATACGGCCCTGTTGACTACGCAGCGCCGAGTGATTGGCGCTGACTAGCGGCCGAACCCAGGTCTCTTTCTCTGCCTTCGCCGCCTTCTCACTATCGTCCGCATTAATCCTAACATTTGCAGCGCCTAGCAAGGTCGGCGGGCAGTCGACGTAGATGGTCTCATAGTCCCCAGAGCGCGTGACAAAGGTCTCGTGGAAGATCCCAAGGTGCGAGTTTCCCTCCTTCTTGGCGAAGCGCAGGTACCAGTCCCAGCCGTCCCGGTGGACCTTGTCGTGCGCGAACTTGTTGAGCCCGTCGATGTCGCGGAAGTACGCGATGATCATGATCGTGTTGTTGGAGCTGCGCTCGGCGGCCCGCCAGTTGGTGATGTGCAGCATGCCGAACTCGTCGCGGCGCTGCTCGAGCGCCTTTATCATGGCGGTAAAGTAGTCGCCAATCTCCTTCGCACCGGGGCTGAGGAGGCCCAATGGGTGGTTGAAGCGCACGCCAAGGTGGAAGACGACGAGGGGCTCGGCGGCGGGTTTTGTGCCGAAGGCCCCGCTTGTGCGGGACGGGAGCTGAGCTGACACGCGGCCGGGGACCACGTCGAGTGTGAAGGGGTTGTCTTTTGGCGATCTGGCTTGGATGATGGTGGAGATGATGGCGCGGCCGAGGAGAAGGAGTAGCGGGACCAAAGCATAGCGTGCGGGGAGGACCGTGATCACCACGGTCTGGAGGAGAGCGCCGAGGGCCAGGACGGTGGGAAGCTTGAACGAGTCTTTGAAGAAGGCCTAAGACGATGATCAGTATTTGCACGCTGACTGTACAGCAGATGGGATTCTCGACTCACTTCCAGTACAGGAGGTGGTCTTGCTTCCACGGGTGAGTTAGTCGTCGCAAAGACGGGTTTGAAGTCTCCTGCTGTCATTGTGTTCGATGTTGAAATTGGTCTGGTGTGAGTGTCTTCTGATAGAGAATAATAGATTCGAGAGAGATTTGAAGACAGCGGCCACTTGGGGTTTTATGGTTGTTGTGGTTTCAACTCCATGAGATCACCACCAGGCATCTTCACTCATGGCCATGAGGCTCTGGTTGGAGTGAATTGGAGCCGCCGCGCAGAATGGTTCCCATTTGGGTTAAGCTCACTTCACTACGATACTAGGTATTGAATTGGTCCGCTAACACTGCCGGCTTACTACCAACCTTGACTTACATAGGGTAGCCTTGTTGAGATGAAGCGGATTCGATGGCGCGGGTGGAGGAACTGGAGGGCCGCATTGGAAACTTGGGGGCCTCGGGCTGAGGTCATTGACCCGCAGCGGCACACCAAAGGTGTGGCTGCGAGATGGGCGGCATGACCAGGAGCGAGCTTGGCCAAAAGGGGACGGCCTAAGCCTGCACCGAGAAGACCGGACCGGCACCAAAACGCCGACGGCTCGAATTTGTGCCGCTCGTCATTGGGCATAGACAGACAGGGAATGGCCGTCCCGAGTCCCGAACGCATCCGAGTCCATCTTTGGGGCTAAGGATTACTGAAAAGCGATTCTAATCGCGGTGCGAATGCGAGGGCTAGGGCACTGCTTGTCACTGAGTGTCATCGCCACACTAGGCTTTCACGTATCACTTCTCACTGTATCTGTTCAGATTCATGTGCAACCTAGAGCCAACGTGCATGCGTGGCAAATATTTTGGCATACATCAGCTGTTATTCTGCCTTAGACGCAGAGCCTTCCACGAACGAGTGTGTCCTCAGGCAATTAACGTTGGCACTGTGCCTCAGATAGACTCGGAGTTGGGCTAGATCGAGCTTAGCCCCTGGCCGACTTCAGGGGCACCGGTGGAAGAACAATTTCGCACTCATTAAGCTTTACCAGGCTATTGGGCTCAGCGGACCTTCAGCATGCAAGGCAGGGCCTTCGTCCCATGCATGAACGAAAGGAGATTAGGTCTTCCATTGTTCCTGAGAAACAAGTCAATTGTTTACGGCATTGGAATATCTTCATCGGCCTTTTGCCTTTCAATAAGGGATATGCCTAGATACTTCCCTTCTTTGCGGTAAAAGACCCCGTTTTCCCCGCGCGCTTTCAAATCACTTGTCATATTCAACATTCGTTGTTTCATGCGTGGACGGCGCAGAGTCGATGACATACAGTTAGCAGGGCGCACGGGTTCTGAGTGCTCACATCTCAAAGGCCGGAAATGTAGATGGTGTTTTAGCGGATGTGGACGAGTTTGTAGCAAATTGAATCTGCCTATTCGTTGCGGACAGAGATACACTGCCGGAGGTTACCGAGGAGAAGGTTACCGTAGACGATATTGTAGACTTAGGAGGCTAGTCCTCAGGAGGTGATCCAACAGGAGTCCATGAGCAAGTTATTCTATACGAAAGTAAAATGCAGAAGACCCCTAGGGAGAAGGGGATTTACATAAGTGGACTAACGGAGTCCGAACCCGAACATTCGACTTCTTGGGCAATTATCCGTGAACCACAGGTGTCTGTCTCCTGATTCAAGTCATGCATCAAACCCTGGATATCGGCGACTAGTAAACCTTATCTCAGCCGTATCATAGAAACATTTTCTACAGCGAACAGTGATTTTACTTCATACGCGGGTGGGAACCTTCTTGACCTGGTCCGTACTTAATTTTGAGTTACTCAGGACCCCTATCTGGCTGCATCAATGAACTGTACGTGTATTATTAGAAGCCTCCATGGTGCCTGGCTGCAAGACTCTCTGCTATTGAGCAATGCAGCCACCGTTCTCTTAGACTTTATCCAAAGACCGAGGATGGGAATATCTTGGCAAATTTCGGAGCAGGCCCGATCTGCTCAAACTGGGTGCTGTCTAAGGACAAGCTTTCCACCAAGGTCCGGCTAGCCGTTAATTCCAGTGATCGAGGCCTGCTCTTCCCATCAGCAAGACCAAGATCTCATGAAGACATGCAGAGGTAGCAGATATAAAATAGTCTCCACACACCTCCTTTCCCCCAGAATCCCCCTGATAGCAATTCACTCCTTCATTGTCCGTCTCTGAAAATTCCTGTCTGCAGGACAGTGTCATTCACTTAGTGTGGCCCACCTTGTGAGGACATCTCACTACCATGGCGAACTTCAAGTTATTCGCGCTTTTGCTCTCCGCTGCCCTCCTTGGGAGTGGCCAAGCACAGGGCATTGAGAGGACTTATATCGTTCAGATGGAGTCCCCTGTTTCCCAATCTTCAGTCTCCCGCCGCTCGTTGCACGAGAATTCACTCCGGGCGGTGACATCCCGCGACACTATGCTCTATTCATACAGCTCAGCCATGAACGGATATGCCGCGAGGCTCACTGATGCTCAGGCTCGCGAGCTGATGGCCCAGCCCGGAGTCAAGTCCGTCAGCCGCCAAAAGATCTACCAGCTTCACACCACTCACAGTCCCGGGTTCCTAGGCCTGGACAAGGCTGAGCTCCTGGGTCAGCAGGCGACGGTCATCACCGGCAACGCCACTGCCGACAGCGAATCCGACCTTATCATTGGCGTGTTCGATACCGGCGTCTGGCCTGAGAGTGCCAGCTACGACGACACTGGGATGCCGCCAATTCCTAGCCGGTGGAAGGGATCCTGCGTAGAAGGAGAGGAATTCACGGCGGCGAACTGCAACAACAAGCTCATTGGCGCCAAGTGGTATAGCAAGGCGCTCGAGTCCGGATGGATTGACGCCAACAATGGGACCGCATACAACTTCACCGGCACCTATAAATCTGCGAGAGACCCAGATGGTCACGGAACCCACACCTCGTCCACGGCAGCCGGCGCTGCTGTCGAGAACGCTAGCATCTTCGGACAAGCCTCTGGCACAGCTCGCGGCAGTAAGTACTTCTTGACACAATAGTCCACCCAAAGAGAAAAACCCTCACTGCACTCTCTTTGCCGTTCGATACGCCCATGCCAAGAGTGGGGTTTCCCCAGGCACCTTATAGCTGATTTCCTATTCTTCAGTGGCTCCGAAGGCGCGCGTGGCAATGTACAAAGTGTGCTGGCCGAACGCCGGATGCGCCGAGGCAGATATTCTTGCTGCATTCGACGATGCTATTGATGACGGTATCAATGTGGCTTCCCTATCGCTTGGGGGTGCGCCGAACCTGGGTCCTGACCCTGTGTACGTCGGCGCGTTCTCTGCTATGGCCAAGGGAATCTTTGTCTCCATGTCTGGCGGCAATTCTGGACCTGGCGCAGGCACGATCTCGAACAACGTTCCTTGGATTCTAACCGTGGGAGCATCCACCCAAGACCGCGGGTTCCCCGCCACTGTTGTCCTTGGTGATGGACAAAACTTCACGGGCAAGTCTCTCTCTGTCAACGAGGACAGTACGCTCCCCGAATTCCAAGAGCTTCCTCTTATCCTAGCCAGCGATGCGGCCAACAGCAACATCACCAACACCACCGATGCGTCGCTGTGTGGAGCTGGATCTCTGTCATCCGCCAAGGTCACGGGCAAGATCGTGGTCTGCGTGCGAGGCGGTGACGTTGGGAGGGTCGAGAAGGGCCAGAACGTGAAAAACGCTGGCGGCTTGGGGATGGTCCTCGTCAACACCAACACGACTGGTGGTGAGGCCGTCCTGGCCGACACGCATGTTCTCCCTGCCGTGCACCTCGGAGCTACAGACGGTGCTGTCGTGCTTGCGTATGCGAAGTCTGCAGATGCCACAGGCGGGTTGGACATCCAGGGCACGGTCTTGGGCGTCGAGGCCCCGTTGATGGCGGGTTTCAGCTCGAGAGGTCCTAACTATCCTGCTCCGGACCTGCTCAAGCCTGATATCACCGGCCCGGGCGTCGAGATCCTGGCTGCTTGGCCTGACAACGTCGGCACCACTGGTCTCCCCGAGGACACGCGCCGTGTGAAGTTCAACGTCATCTCCGGCACCTCCATGTCCTGTCCCCACCTCAGCGGTCTAGCTGCTTTCATTATGGCCAGGCGGCCTGAGTGGAGTCCCGCAGCCATCCGCTCCGCCCTGATGACCACAGCCTACACGAACACCAAGGGCGGTGCGTCTGCGTTCAGAGACGAGGCCTCCCAGGAAGCAGCGACACCGTTTGACTATGGAAACGGCCACGTCGACGTCGCCGCAGCCCTTGATCCTGGTCTGGTGTACGACATCAAGACCGAGGACTACATCGACTTCCTGTGCGCGCTCAACTCTACCACCGAATACGTTCAGGGCATCAGCGGCACCAACAGCACCTGCTCTTCCGACAAGACCTACAGCCAGTACAACCTCAACTATCCATCATTCGCTGTCGGCTACGACACCAAGGCCGACTCCGGGCCCAAGACGGTGAATTTCACACGCACGGTCACCAATGTCGGCGAGGCTGGCACGTACCGTGTCAATGTGTCGCTGAGTGATCCGGCCCTGGTCCAGGTCTCGGTTGACCCCGAAGAGCTGACCTTTACTGAGGAGCAAAAGGAACAGAGTTTCGTTGTGTCTGCCACACTCGCGGGAGCCGGCGCGGAGGCTGATTCGGGAAAAAGAGCGTGGGGCAGACTGGTGTGGTCGGATGGGTCGCATACTGTTGGCAGTTCCTTGGGATTTGTCTGGGGAGACTTGGCTGCCCTATCTTTCAATGCGTCCAACACGCCTTCTAGCAACAGTAGGGTCTACTAGTTCGCGTCTTATATGAGCTTTTTCCGACAAATACAGAAGCGTTTATTCTAGGAGAGGCTATATGAGAGGTAGTCTTTGGGGAGACATCCCACACCTATATAGGATTTTAAAACATTTTATCTACCAAGCAGGAAGACACCTTACAAGAGCTCCTTAATCAGACTGATTTTTGAGATCTTAACCACACACATATGAGATGCGTTATTATTCCGATTTCCATTGTTCATTACCGTTTCCCATCCTCGTGAATCTTCAAGACCGGCTTGTTGTTGACCATCTTCTCCCAGAGAGAACTTCCTTGCTGTCTCAGCTGCTCATCCTGACGCCCCAGGAATTCTTCTGCAGTGCTGATCCGTCCCGGGAAGATCCGATCCAGCTGCAAGTAGTCCCTGCGAATGACGCCGGAGTTATATCCCGAAGCCCTCCAAAGATTCCACCATCCCGTGAAGTTCTGCTGAACAGTCATTGTGGCGGGGTCTTCAAGGCGGGCATGGACACCGACCGGCATGTCCTTTGTCTGAGAGAGCGAACCCTCCGTCCAGTACGTATTCCAATCGACGTCGATAAAGCGCGCTTTGTGACCTGTGACCCTCTCGAAGGCCTTGGCCAGGTCGGCATAGTGGATGTGTGCAATAGAGACCTCGAGATCCATCCCATCCGCTTCTCCCGGATTCTCGATCAGCCACTTCACGTAGTACCCACAGTCGTCCAGCGCGACGTGTGGGATGGCTCCGTCTGCCGTAAGCGGAACCCTCCACGTCAGAACATCTTCCCCTTGCTCGTCTTTCTCGATTTTAGGGACCATCGGGCCTCCACTAGAGATAGCCATGTCGATGTAGGGGCCCGAGGTGAACAGGGAAACGTTCATATCATATCCCTCAAGACTTCGAACCTTGTTTCGTCTGTGCTGGTCAAGAATCCACTCCCCAACCCTTCCCTTCCCATCGTAATGCGCCGACCGAAATTCAGACCGATACCCGCTCTTCATGTATCCATAGTCCAGGTTCGCATATACGAAGCTCTTGAGGCCATACTCGACCGCGAGCTCGTATGTGCGCATTGCCCAGAATACCTCCGACTTTTCGCCCAACATGAAGCCATCGATATTGATGAAGGCGCCCCAGGAACCCTCGAAACCTCGCCGGAGAACCGCTTCCGATTCCAAGGTCCCTTCCTGCAGCTGGATCCTGTCGGGGGCCAGGGCGAGCAGTTCCTGGGCTCGGGTGCCTGAGGCATCTCGGGTGAGGATGCGCAGGCTGTACTGAGAGTCCGCGGCGAGATCCCTCACCACGGGGATGCCTTGGGCGCCGGTGCCGCCGATGATGAAGATCCTCTTATTAGGTGCCATACGTGATGAGTTGATGAGTTATCTGCTGGTAAGAAGTAATTGCAAAGGTTGCTGTCGAGGCTCTGATTGCTTTTCAAGATGCTTCAAGTTTCTGCTTTTGAGAAGGGGAGACCCCTCGTTAAATACCCATTTGATTAGAGTTCCTGCTAGTTAGACTACTTCCGAGGATCTTTGATTATTCTTCCAGTGATTACTCGAGGCATTTCGTGGTACTAAGCTGTGCCAGGATTTCCTAAGCCTCGGTGTGCACCAGCGAAGCTTGTGCTGGTGCTTTCGCAGATCCCTGCCGCCGATTAGTGAACATTCGCGGTGGCCGACGCCCCAGACTCGGATGACCTCATTCCCAGACCAAGTGAGAATACCATTGAAGCAACGGCCAATTCAGCGACAAGCTTGCTATCTATGTCTTGGACAGTTCACTGCAATTAAGAAGGGTCCTAATTTTGATGAGTGTATGAGGCGCGCATGATATTTGGATGAGTATTTATTCATCACACACGAAAAAGCTATACGCTAATCCGAACATCTCATTCCCAAACAGACAGCCCGTAAGTTCTGATGGCCGTTCCTATTATTCATCAACTGCGACATTGATTTCCCTTGTTCACACAAATATACCGGGTCAAAAGCTTCCCCTGCTTGAATAAAAGCTTAGTACTCGTCTTCCTCCTCCAGCTTGCAAGGCTCGTTGTCAGTGCCGAGAACATCTTTTCCACCGATGCTCTGGCAGGCGTCAAGCAGCTTGTCGGTGCCACTGTCACCGTACGGCTCCTGGATAGATAGGGCCTCGTGAGAGATACAGCAGTCCTGTAAAAATAAAAATAAAAGTCATTCTTAGAATTTTGATCTCTAGCTATTGAGGGACTTGAGTTCTGTGTGAAACTTACGCCGCTGCGGCCTTCGAGACTCTGCATCCCCCTTTCGGTACACAGGTCAACGGCGGTGTACTTCACACCGTCGGCTTGGTAGCACCAGTATACAACGCCATCGACAGCAGGCTCGAGAGCAGAGACGCCGAGGGCAAGGGCCATGGCGAAGAAGGCGGTTGAGAATTGCATTTTCAAGGACGATTATTTCGTTGAAAATAAATGAAAACGAGAGTTCTGTGGTACAAAGGAGTGACTGGAAAAATGCAAAGAATTATGTAAGGAGTGACTGAAGTGGTGATTACTAGGAGTTGAAAGGCTGCAGAATAAGGAATTCCAATGCCAATGAACTAGACACTTCGAGCACCTTATATACTTTCTCGAGTGCTCTCAATTTGCTCTTCGTGCTGTTTTCTTTCATCTCGTCCGCACGTTCCCCAACTCGTTTGTGGATTGATCTTCATGTGTTGACTCTCTCACCTTGCTGCTCCTAGCCCTACTGTACTTAGTCAGTGGCCAGCGCTATTCTTGGTTTTCGGCCGAAATGATCTCCATCGCCTCCGACTCGACAAGCGGGGCCTCACCACATGTTCAGCTTCCACACAAATGCACGCTTATGGCAGCTTTCAGATGTTTTGATTTTGTTTTCTTTTTCTTGCGCCCCCCACCCCCACCCCTTTTTATAAACGAAGAAGGAAGTAAAAGAAAACGGCCATTCAAAATCCTAGAAACTCCCGCAGTCATCACATACAGACCTCACGTGCGTGATAGCAGCACTTGAGTGTTGGTCAATATGTTCGGCTGAGACCAAACCGATTGCAATTGGAGACATTGTAACACGACCGTTGCCAAGACACACAGTAGATCAGAACTATCTTGTGTCTATATTTGCACTGATCTTCTTCGGGAAGTGGGCGCAAGACTTGTCGATCTCCATTTGACCTCACTTAGAACTATACTGGTAGCATCCCTACGGGAACCTGGTCCCAGCGAGGCTCTGATAGATTCTTGCTAGAAGACGTCAATCGACGGAGAACCTGCCTACCAACGATTCACGAAGACATCATCATGCACCTGTCTCTCAGAATCGAGACCTGGCTGATCCATAAAATCTATTCATAGATTTTCGATCCGTTCCCGACTCGCATAGTTGAGTTGCCCTATTCACGACGCTCAGAGGCACCAGTCGACGCCGTCCTTTCTGAAACTTGTCCGTTACTAATACTATGATAGAAATCGAATTTCACACATAGAGGAATTTAAAAACGAATTCAAGATAGAGCCCACCGAATAATTCTATTGCTCGTGCGGGTAGAAGTGCGCTCGGCCCTTTGCCACGTCAAGCCACCACAGCGATGCAAACCCGCGGCGCAGAAATTGTAGCCACCAAACACACCTCAGTAGGCAAACTAGAGCACGATCCCAACGAAACAAAATCTGGCCCCAGGATAATCGATTACACGGGATTGACAGAACTTAAAGATCGAAGCTGGCCCCTTGAACTGACTCGGAACAGGAGCAGATCGGCGCTGATCTCCCGCTGACTCGGGCTGCCCCCCATTCGACCATCAAAAGCATCCGCACGAACAATGCCGCACAGGATAATCCTTGAGATTGAAGACACAATGAAGATAATCATCAAGATTAAAGGTCGAACAACGAACGCGAGACATTTGAGAACAGCAAATTGGGTGCTCACGACTGGAGGGCGAAAAGAGACGAGGATTACGTTTCGAACAGGAGCCTTCGAGAGATATTCATCAGCTGTGCCTATTGTATATATACTTCCTCTCGGTGCTTCCTATTGGAAGCGCCTTCAAGGTAGCAGTGAGATACTGCCGGATTCATGCTCCATATTCTGGCGACATGCACAAGTCGACAGCCAATGGGGCCAGATCGGTCAGTATCTTACCATCCATGAGAGGCGTAGGCAACACCTGGGCATCCCTCATAACCAATGTTCTTTTATAACACATATCCTGTTGTTTTTGGGCAACAATTAGGAAGCGGATGGTAACGATACACCGTCGTGGGTGTGTTCGCGATGTGGATGCTCAGGGGCACAGGGCGCTGTTCTCCCCTTGAAAAGTCCAATTATCACGTGGCCGAACACGTAACGCTATTGGGCCTAGGGAAAGTATATTCAAGGCCGGGTAATAGGTGAGCGAAGAAAGAGTCAATTAAAGAGATCGGATATTCGCACCTGCAGAAACGGAGGGTATGTCCAAGGACCAAGGGATAACCTCTTATAGGACAAACTCCTGTGGGACAACCTCCTACCCTCCTATAGGACAACCTCCTTTAGTTTGTCCTCCTATGGGATAATATCCTATGGGATACTATCATATATGAAAAACCTATGAGATAATTGCCCTTGGTTTGGTGCTAAACCGAGCAGTTTGATCCCCGAGTTCCCTAGTATGGTTGTACCCTCCGTTTTTGCAGATGTGAATATCCGGTCTCCAATTAAACATTTGAAACCACAGTGTTGCTCAAGCCTTCTTACTTTCTCACAGCCTGAGGTAACGAACCCGCCTGCTCCTCCAGGTAAACCCCTCTCTTATCCCTCCTAAGCTGTAACTGCAACCCCTTTACTACTTCATCCCGCCGGTCATCTCTCGGACTGACCCTCAACACATCACGCGTGTGGCCATCGACCAGCAACATAGAGGAGACAATGTCTCCTTTGACATCATTCAGCTCAAGCTTATACGACTGCACCACCGCCCCCGCTGCAAAAACAGTGACAGCGACAGCAAGCACCATGGGGAACAACATATAATCCCATCGCACGTGGATGTACGTGACCAACTGGTGTGTCTCCCCCATCGCAACCGAGGAGCCGCCAGCCGCCTCGCGCATTTGGTAGCTCATGAGCTTGGCCGCGCGCTCAAAGGTCTGCGTGATGTTGCCCGACGACGACAGGAAGTCAACCAGCCGTGGGGCGAGGTTAGTATTGAGGTCGTGGATTATGGTGTCGATCGTCCTATGGGTTATGTTGAAGGTCGTCTGGACGTTGATGGCCGCGTCGACCTCGTGAGACATGTGCAGCTGGAGGTCTGTTCGGTAAACTAGGGGCTGTAGGCCGCTCGATGGGGTGCTGTCTTCGTCTTGTCCACAATTGTCATGGGCAGGCCTTCGGCGTGACAGTGAGATGCTTGGCTCATCCTCTGCCCAGGGTCCGTCGTGTGGGTCCTTGATCTCGGTGAAAGAGTCAGGATCCCTCTTGTATGCTGATGGCAACAGCTGCTCCGTCAGCTCTCCCAGCTTCATCTCGGCCTTGTACAGCTGGGTGCAGAGGTTGAGGCTGCACTCCGTAGCACTGGCAGAGGAGGCGTTGAATGGTGTCCTTCGAGCCCAGTAGTCATCCGAGATGTGAAGGAGTGCGGCGGAGGCCAGGAGAGTGTCAGATGTTTTGAAATGATATGTATCTTGCGGGCTTAAGACCAGTCCGGCCGCCAGTCGCACCTTTTTCGTCCTCCCGAAACCAGACACCTTAGGTAAATCAAGATGGCGGATTGAAGGAGGGCCAGCGGTCGGATAGTCTTGTAAAATCCCCTCAGGTGCACATAGACTCAAGTTGTAGTTCCCTCTAAGACGACGCCTCAAGTAATATCTTTGATATGAGTTTGCCTGGATAACACAGGCCACAAAAACAGGATTTAGTTCGGGATAGTGAGCTCTTGGCGGTACCTGGATGTTTGGCTCAACGATATCGGTGGTGACCCGGGACGTAATGTCCTCGCATCTGCTGCAGATAGCTAAAGTTGAGTAGGTCCAGGTGCAGTTACCCGTGGCACAGCTGAGCCGGGGAGGCTGAGACAGCCGCGATGTGGACCCATCGATGAAGCCGAGCATAGTCGCAGCGGACATGCCCCTGTCTTGATAAGGGATGACGCATGCGCCGATTGTTGGATCACCGTAAGTCTGCCCTGTATAGAACCAGTCGCCGATGTCCAGGCGTGTTGCAACTCCCACGGTCGCATTAAGGAGGTTACTGCTCACGACTTTGGCCGGGTAATCAATGATGGACTGCAGAAAGGGGTCAATGGCGAGCAGGCTCATTGTGACGAAAGCACCTATCGACACCCATCGTCTGAATAATCTGCGGCATTATCTCGGTCAGCCTCCCGGGTGTCTCAATGTATCGTTTAAAAGTAGAGACAATTCAGAGAAGTCTACACACCCGACTCCGAGCAGCCACAGCAACGATATGCAGCCCATAGGCCCCCGTCCTGCCTCATGTATGGTGGCAAAGGTAGATAGCGGCCCTCCTTTGTTTGTGAACCAGATCCATTTGGTCTGGTCAACGCATGACCCCACAAGATATGCCAAGGGTTTCTTGAACAGGGTAGAGAGGATAGCGGCCACTGTGTTGAGGGAGAACGTATAGGTCCAGGCCGAAAGCAGCTGAATATCCCACATCGCGAGCATGAGTATTAATGCTACCAAGGAAGCGGCGCTGATACATCCTGCGCATATTTCGCCTCCCCAGCTCAATTTTGGCAGCGCTCCTTTTTTCGGTCCGAGCGCCTGTGACGAAAGAGGAGCCGAGTCTTTGGAGGAAGGGCTGGGCTGACCGACCGAATCTCGAGAGGATGTTGTGAGAAGCGAGTCGAGGTCTGGTGGGCGTGGCCTTGGGCTTCTGCCGGGGACCTGGGTTGCTCCATCAATCGAGGGGCTGTGTGATATTGAAGAACAGGGCATTATGCCTGTGCGAGGAAGGATGAAGTGTATGGTTACAAGAAATGCTGACCTGCTTCATCTCCAGAGCGAGGGCTGTTATTGATAATCTATCATGTTATACCTGGGACCAAATGCGTGGGATCGCCCTCCCTACTGTAAAGTAAGCAGTTGGGTACCTAGACACCTAAAAGGCACATGTTTGGTTTCACTCGAGCACACCTGCAACAGAACCGAATCTCACTGAAGTGCGCAGTTCTGCGACATCCAGCGTGAAACGGTCAGAGCCTTGTCAATCAACACCAACGAGCTATCCGTAGGTATCCAATCCATGGCCACAGCTTCTATGGGGCTCACTACCAAAACCTCCCGTAGAATAAATCTCTACCTGGGGATGATAGAAATTAAATTGTGTTAGAGCCTGCACAGGAAACAGATCCTAAGTCAGCCTTCTGTATGACGACTTCTCACACAGTATGTATTTCACCTCAGGCTCACTTCCAAGGTTGAGAAGCTTTATCGGGGACAGGAGAACCGAGGTAGACAAGAAATAGCGGCTCCAGAGTGACGATTCGGTTTTTCGGTGTGGCTATGTTACGATATTATTTGATTTGATTGGAAGAGTTCCGGGACCTAGTCTCATGTTGTACGAGGGTAGTACGCCGCTTCTGCTATGCAGGGTATCTTATCGGTGGCCAGTCTTGGTTGACTGGTAGTTGCTTTTTCACCTGCGTGTCTGAAACAGTGCGTACATCACTGTCGAGGCACTGCCCCTCTGGGGTTGACAAATAGACGGCCCCCACGTAACATTTTGTATACTGAATGTCTAAGGAGGCGGGGTCAGCAGTATTACGAGGTTTTTGCGTATCACGACAAGGAGGTCACCACGGCACGGCAATTCTTTGGTCCGAATAATCCAAGGAGTAGGCAAGTGATTTCACCGGCAGACTGGATTCGATATCGGTAAAGATGACTTCAGAGGGTAGCGCATTAAAGATTCATAATAGATATATAATTCAGTAATTGTTCAAAACAAAACTTCAATTAATTCACACTATTCATGATATCCGACATATATCTCATCTTGCAATACAGCAACGCCTTACGTTGACCAAGCACGAAATCCTCACATCGGAAGTCTACGCCAGAACAGGCGATACGGTTGCTCTTCACCCGGCATTCTCCGGGGGTCTCGCCTAGTATCCTCCCAGGAGCTATCACTGCTAGAACTTTCGCTGCTCGGTGAACTCGAGCTGCTGTTACCACCTGTTCCAGACCAGGGTGTCGGAAAGGGCATTCCGGGTAAAGGTGGCCCTGGCATAGGCATAGGTAACAGCGGCGGCAATATTGGGAACGGCACTGTCGGAGGCGTTGGGAAACTGGGCATCGACCTATGTCCATGCCTCCTACTTCTCCTGCTCGTATCCTCACGTCTGCGGTTATCATTGTGTCTCGCATCGCGGCGCTCCCGCCGCTGATCTCTTTGCCTCGCCAGCACGCAGCCGCCGTCTGTACACCACAGGCACCATCTAGCTGGATTGGGACAGCCGCCTCCGTCATGGCGCCAGTGATACGTTTGTCTGCATTGGCATGCTACCATTTGTGGTGTCTCCGGTGCTTGGGCGGGTACTGTTGCGGTGCCGTCTGGTATTTCTGCAACTTGATTGTCGGCCATGTTTTCTTCTTATCTGATTCTGATCACCTTGAGAGTCTGTGGATTAGCTTGGGAACTTGCACTTCTCTTCCTCTTGAAATGTGGCTGGGAACGAGAGAATGTGTGGAATTGAGTAGATGAAAGCTTTATATATGTTGGGCCGAGCTGCTGTGGCAGTCCCGACGTGCACGCTCCACCTTATAGTGACGAAGACACTTCTGGTAATAGCAACAATGGCAATATGACCAAACGCACCACTCATATGTTGCCGTGGTTCACTGTCAACATCCCGTCACATCACCAGTCAGAAAATTAGGTGCACAAATTTCAGGATGGGGAATGAAGTGCTTTGAAGCTACCTTTAGAATCTCAATTTGTATCTTACATGGAAGGATTAGGATTCACATGACACCAATTGACTCAAGGGAATTGGAAAAGGAGTGCAATTTTAGGTCATGCAAAGTTTTGTTCGATCCTGAGAGCCGAACAGGCCAGCAGCACGGGTGTGCTGACCTGTGGCTTCATGTCAGACCACAACTGAGCCGGACCCACCCGAGGAGGATCGCCCAAAAGCGTGTCTACGGCGGTGTCAAAAAGCGTGTTCAATCCGCCGCAAAGAAAACTTGTGCTGTGTTCTCAACTATGGAAATTCCAAAAATCAGACTTTCATCAGCGGCAGCATCACAGGACTGGAAGATGGCATCCAAAATACAGAATCCGCAGCTCGAGCACGCGATGCTTCTCGTCCAGAAATATGTGCCGGACACCGTCATAGACAACTGGCGCGTCATCGGCACCACCGCAATAATGGTCGGCCTCGCATTATGTCCTGCCATCGCCTGGGCCATGGAATCCTACCAGTCATATTTGGACGTCGGACCAGGAGGAATGCCCTACAATGTTTTCGGGTGGATGCTTCAAGGCGTAACACAGCTCGTTGCGAGACATGACACGCGCGACCACAAACCCTTCTCCGACCCGAAATTCAGACCAGCCCTGGGCGAGCATGCAACCAAGAGCTTCCTACCGGGACGCAGCCTTCCGGGCCGCAAGGGCGACCGCCCCGTCGTACCAGGCTTCGTAGCACCACAACGACAGATGAGCGATCGTGGACCCCGGAACGCCGAGATGAGGGAAAGACTCGTGGCCTACCAGGAGGATATCGCCCGGGCCAACCCGTCGCTGGTGTTCGTCGACGTCTCCCGGCTGGAGGGCGAAGGATCGCCGAGCGACCACGCCGCGCTGTGGTACGCCGTAAGCCGCGATCGGGTGTTCCCGTCATACCTGAAGAAAACCAAGGGCGAGTTTGCTCATGTACACCCCGAGGCTACGATGCATGCCACATTGAGTCTAGCCGATGCCGAGGAGGTTGTTAAGAAGGGCTGGGGTGAGAGGCATCCCCTCAGTGGGGTTAGAGGGTTTTGGCCTATCACCTATGTCATGCTTTATGCGCCGAGGGATGATGCCGAACTGGAGATCTGCAAGAAGGTTGTTGATGCCAGTGTGCGTTTCGTATGCTGTGGTGGTCCTGAAGTGCAAAAGATCGATTAGCTTAAGCAATGGCGAAGCCCTCCGGGCTACTCTATCAAAGAGGTACCTGGAATTATGTTGTAGGTACATTCTGCGCCTAATGGCTGGGGAGGTAGTGAGCCTGGGGACAAAATTCAGCAGCAATGCCACAGTGATACCGAAAGGCTCATTCATGATATGTAAACATATGCAGATTAACTGGTTCCAATTCTATTCCTTAAGACAGCCGAAGCCACACACGGTGACTTCAGACAGTAGTACTAAACGCTCAAGACTCAGCGCTTGAAAAACATGCAATGCCGATATGTAGATTTATTACTCAAGTGTTGAGAGTCCAGGCGAAAGCACTGCCAGCGTAATGACAGGTTTATACAGAAATCGGTATTGTTGGCTGGGCTTACGATCGTGAGAAGTGATGGTGTTGGAATGTGATTTCTTATTTGCACGTCTATGGAGGGATTGCCCGAAGGGCCTGTATGTAGGTGTCTACGCCTGACTAAGCAGACAAAGTATTGCCACAAGTATCATCATACTGACTCATAGCTCATACAACATGGACAACAGATCAGCCTATCAGCACTTGACTAAAATTGAATAGCCATTTACCTACCAATTGTCCACACCTAACAACTTCGGGATTCAGGTCTGCATTTAGTTCAGTGGTGTCTCATCTGGTACCTAGGTAGAGATCTGACTATAAATGACACAAAATTAAAAAAAAGTCGGCCATGTGCGCAAGCTCGCGACTCGAAATCAGAGTCATGAGGGGCTTGTTCCACAGCCTCCTTAGTGCGCATCTTGGTCTCGGAACCACCGGCTGCCGTCCGCTTCTTGAGAATATTCTATGTGTCCTAATTGCCCCCTTCCCTGGCCGCGGAACCTTTTGTCGATAGGGGCTTCGTGTTAACCGGTTGACATGAAGCCATGCGTGCGCTCGGCCTGGAATTTGATTTTTGCCCGGATGTGAAATTTGGAGGTCGCTTAGAATTGACCTTGCTGGCCATGGCATGCATCGGCTTGGCAGGAGATAGTGAAGTTGAAGGCGAAGGAACGTTTTCTACCGAGCCCGTCCTGCCCTTTGCAGAAGTCAAAGACTGGATTGATGACGGCTTCTGTCCGAAACTGGATTTCGGGTATGGGGATGGCGCTGCAGCACTGGCTACTTTCAAAGACGGACCTGCCCCAATGGCTTGTATGTTAGAGTTCTTAGGAAGAGCTCGGCCATCATGTGTTGACAGGGCCAACTTCGTCGATGTGGCGATTGCTGGGTGTGGTGAGGCTGGCACGGCGCCCGAATTGTGAGATAGCTGAGTGGTCCTTTGCAGTTTTGTTCTGCTTTCCTCCCGGGCTTCCGTGCTCTGGGCAACCAGCGAATCCTGGTAGAACAGGGTTTCCAGTTTAAAAGCTTCATATATTCTCTTGGCGCAATCTGAGCGCTCACGATCAATCAAGGACTTCGAGTTGCCTTCGTTGTACGGCAAGGGTAAATGTATCGTTTCTGGCACCTTTTCCCTTTGTTCCTCTTTCGAATAGAACCAATTGGAAGCGAATCGGCCGCTGATGATTGGCTGATAAACTCCCAAGACCCAGTCCGAGCTCGCCCAATTCTTACTCAATGAGCGGCGGTCCTCGACTTTAGAAAAGAACAAGTTGCCAATGACTGCGGAAAATTCTATGCTGGAAGTTTTCGTGTAGGGATATTCGTGCTGCTTTGTTTCAACTTTGCTTCGAAAACCAAAAGGCTCATCACAGATTACCGATGTGCTTTTAAGGAAACCCTCGTTCAGTAATCGGATAAAAACCTGGCAACTGTGTTCTGTCAGAATCTGACTAAATTTGCATGTGAGAGCTCACTTATACTCACATAAAGTCACGACTATCGTAATATTTGTGTGGCCTGCTTTTGTCAGGTTGATGGAACTTGAACGTCCCCAAGTCCGAACAGAGTGTGAACAACGAGCGATGGTAGCCGTAGTCATATTCACATTTGCCGAGGCCCAGCTGACGGTCGCCATTATGGTCCTCTATATCAAGGTAGAATTCGGCCAGAGAGTCCGGCGCCAAAGCAAAGCTGGGCACATTAGAACCATCTGCGTTATGCCGCTGAAGGACATCAGGCAATCGCTGAACGCGAACACGGCCTCTTTGGCCCCCGCGCTCTGGCTCCATGAACAACCGGTGAACTGTGAATGTTTTATTGGAAGTCTCCTCCCCTTCATCCCTCGAAATGTTGCCCACGGGTAGAGATTTGATGTTAAGAACAACGGGTGTTGCCTCCCATCTGCGCTCGTGGAGATACTCCACGCTGACATAGGCAATATCAAAAGGGTCGTTGGGAAGGTCCCCTGGATAATACTTGTGATCAAAACTGCACATCTTAGCCTGGTTAAGTTTTTTTATGTAGACAAGAAAGCGCTATTGGTGGGTTTCGGGCAAATTCTAAACAAATGTGATCGATATGTCCCGATATTTTTCAAATAGGCATTTCCTGTCGTTATTTAAGACATTGCAAGTTTCTTCACACTGGCAGACACTTGTGCCACTGCAGCGCATTTGTAATGTTGTCATTTATTTTTGGATTTCTCAGCCGTGCCATCAGGATTTTGCTGGCCCATTGGTCCCTATGGCCTGGCCACTGCGGCCTGCGCTGGTCTTATGCCCGGCCTCTCTCCATCTACGGCTCTCAAGATGTGTCGACCGTGGTTGTTCGGCCTCTCACGGCTCTTCGCCGAAGCGATCACATCGCCATCAGGAAAACATGGGAGAAATTTTCATGTGTGCTTCAGGCGACGCAAATAGTCCTTTGCCCTTAATTGCAGAGTCAATCAGCCCACCACAGTGGACACGAGCATCAATAAAACACAGGGCGCCAGCCATGCCTCACATGCCATCACTCAAATTCCAGGATCGGAAGAAATAGGGTGTACTATAAAGCCCACAGCCATGGACACTCGGACGAGAGTATCTGAGGAGCCCCCCACATTGTTGTCCAAGGCTTGTGTCCCTCGACGCTTCTATTATTACGAACATGACGTGGCCAAGGCGGCCAAAGAATTCCACAGTCTCCAATATTTTAACTTTATTTGCATTCATCCTTCATCGGCCAAAATTAAAGCATCGTTTCAAGTGCAAGTGAAACTATTTTTGGGTTGCTATTTTCAGAAACATTGGCCCCACGATGCTTCAGACCTAAGACCCAACAGCACACGCCGACCCACCAACCGACGTTTAAGACGGCTGCACTGGTGTGGCGCGGCCACCGCTCCGAATGTAGTTTTGGTACCTACCTAGGTATGCTTCCAAATCTGAGCTGTCGTCATTTCCTTCATGTCCTGCTCATATTTGCGATGATCGTGTGATATTTGTCGCGAAGGTACCTAAGGAAAGTCGCCTTGGTCCAGGTACCGGATTTGAAAGTCTACGCCGTACTTACTGTACAGTCAAGCTTAACAGGAAACAGAAAATATACATGGGAAGTTGTGGTTAACATAATGGCTATTTGCTTAGAGACGCCGTCGCTTTGCGTTTCGAATATCACAGTATTGTAACTCCGCAATTTTGCCACCATGCTCTGGTACAGACTCTGGAGACAGTACGGCGATAGCCCTGTCAAAATCGACCTCGTTCAATAATGCCGAGGCGATAATGATCTTTTTCCTTATCGAGCCATCCTCGCGCAGACTTGGTGAGTGTTTCAGACACCATTGAAGGACGCCTGCCAGCCCCACCGCATCATTTTCGTAGTCTGGACCACTGTCCCCCATATCTATGAGCAGCAACCTAGGCACAGCCGATGGTGTAAGCCCAGGCTTGGGCTCCTCAAGCACGATATTCCAGTAACAGATATCGCCGTGAGTGATCCCACACCTTGATAATTCCCTGACCCCTCTCATGAGGTCCAACAGCTGCTCAACAGTGATGGGAACGTTGACTGTAGTATTCGGTGATCCGAGTGCAGGCATGGAAGGAAGTTGGGCTTCGCCCGATCCTACACATTCAGTGGGATGGACTGCCCCGAACAGCTCCAAGCTGCGGCCCATGTATGGTGTGATGAAGCCTGCAACAGTGTGGCTCTTTTGTACATCCTCTCCGACTTCTTCCATGGAGGCTACTGGGAATGCTTCCTCTACTTCTGCCCCACTATCGAATCCCTCAACACCTCCGCCCTCGTCCACGGAAAGCTCTGTCCGCCTTTGTACCATCCACTGACTTGTGTCGTCATGCAGCACAACGCCAAGAATGGGAACGACATTAAAGCGCCTCATCATCTCATTGTTAACATCGAGGGGCTTAGGAGTCGATTTTTCAGCAATTCGTTGGATCAGCTGCTCTCTCACACGAATCTCTTGCTCATGGGATTCATTGTCGCAATCGAATTCGATACGCTTGAAGACACATTTCCTTCCTTCCCAGTCGCAGTAATCGGCGCCTCGACTGAGGTACGTCTTATTGTTGAGGGCTCGGAACCCTATCGTTGGTAACAGATCTGATGATTTGTGCCCGTAGAAGAAACATTCCGAAATTGCAAAGCCGACATGGCGACCGTCCCTCACTTGCTCAAAGGTGACTGGATAGCCAGCGCAGGTCGTGTTGATGATGTTCCAGGCCGGTGGCGAGCCTGTGGACTTGTAGTAGTCGCTGACATGCTTTCCGACCGTTGAGCTCAGCCAGTCGTCGTCTGGAACCTGGAACGGATTCGTGGCAGAGCTTCGATTGTCTTCACCATGGCTGCTGTCACCGTTGGGTGACCACGCCGTACCACGAACATTGAGCTCGTACCATCGTCGGTTGGCAAGGTCGTAGGCCTTAGCTGAGCAGGACACCCCCGGCGAGATGGCATTGCCGTAGATCTCTACAACCGGCTCATGCCATAGTCTGTTTTGCTCCATGCCTGCACTAGACCGTGTTCCGCCTAACAAGAAGCTCAAGACTTAAGGGGTTTCTGGGGGTAGAACACAAAGACAGATTGAAGAGTAATGCCAAAATAACTCAAGAAGGGGGTCAAATTTATTCTCACAGAAGTTGCGCAACATTTCAGGTCGTAAAAGATGGAGACAGCCAGTTTTTGACAAGTTGTGAATGGGCAAGTTGGTCTTGTTACTAATTTGGTAGTGCCTGGGTTTATTCTCCACCTGGAAGAGGCACAGCGGGCCGATGATACCCTGCCCCTGCGGCCAGACGGATTTGTCATCCATGTTAGCAGCCCATTGGAGTCACTCCAGGCATACAGTTTCCATTGTTATGAGGTTCTATGTTCTGTATTGCGAGGTTTCTCTATTGGAAACACTCCCCGACAAGATTCTACTAATTAGACAAGGAATGCGAAGGATTTCTTCACTATGACTAAAGCGGCAGCTGATCACTCCTAGCACATAACTAAAGAGATTGGATATTCGCACCAGCAAAAACAGAGGGTATACCAATACTAAGGAACTCGGAAATCAAGGTAATTAGTTTAGTACTAAACCATAGTAATTATCTTATAGATTTAGTAAATAACATATAATTTTTCTACTTATATAATATCTTATAAGAGGGTAGGAGGGTATTTTATAAGAGGATATCCTATAGGAGGTTGTCCTATAAGAGGCTATGCTATCCCTGAGGGCTTGGGTGCAACATCCGTTTTGGTGGGTGCGAATATCCAATCTCTAATTAAATCGAGTTGCTTATTTATGTACCTGAGTTTCATGCTTTGTGTCATTTGTCACCACATAGTCAATGAAATACTCAACTAATACGAGCTCTACATCGTACACCTGACTTGCAACAGATTTCGGATTACAATCGAAGGTTAAGGGCAACTTTGAGTCCTGTATAATTTGAAGCTAAACTATGCGGCCAATGTCTATGTGCTGAAACGTACAGAGGTCTGGCCATTGCCAGGGCGCCCGAACACAGTCACGCCCATCTCGGGTTAACGCATAGAGTCTGGGTGTAGCTGTGAGCGTGCACCAAGGTAAGTGGTGTGAGAACTTCCCGCAATGTGGAAAAGATGGACGATGTTCTTGAATCGGGAGAAATGATTGAAGTTGAAAACAGTTCCACGTCAACGGTCAACATAGAGCCAATTTGATATCACCAAAATGTGACTAGCAGCCTGTCCAATTTATTCGCCCAGCGGTGTCAGCACTGTGGCGCAGCTTCTCCCAGGTGCAAGCGGAGACGCCTCAGCCCACCTCCGCCACGGGCCAATCAGAAACGTGAGAATACGCAAGAATACGGAGGCACCGGATGGAACGCGAGAATGTGAGTGAAAAAGGCTGATACGGTCAAAATACGATTGGTACGAGTTAGTACGAGCAAATGCGACATCCCGGGAACGCGATGAACACGAACCCAGGACTAAATGGTGCGGCACCTGTGAGAAAAGATAAGGATTTCTCCTATTTCCCCGTCAAACATGGATTGCGGCACCGCGGTTCTAATTTCGCTGGTGTCTGAAAATAAGGAAAGGGCTGTCTCTATCGCTAATGGAACATAATTCTATTTCCTGCGTCCTCGCGCGGAAGACATGCAGATTGAGGCCAGTGACTCCGCCCACCTCGAAAACGCCATGAGCTGCAAGGTAACATCGCGGTCTAGACTCTTTCGACGTGTTTTCTGCTGCATTACGAGTGGGTCGTGTCATACTGGCACTCTCGGTGACACAGGGGCCAGGGACACAGCCCGAGCATTCATTGTCCATAAAGGTCAACGATCCCTAGATGGCATCAGAGTATTGTGACAGACCTCAGGCTGTTGGTGAACATCTCGACTACCTTCATTGATATCATTCCTTTAACTTCATACCAAATTCATTCGTTCCTTTTCATACTATCTTTGCAACAACAACTCCGGCCCATCTAAATCGGTGACCAGAATGGCGGGACCGACCTCTTTCGTTTTCTACCGTTACCAGCCGTCGATGGTCGCGGCCGTCATCTTCATAGCAGGCTTCGGGATATCAACCCTCCTTCATCTAAAGACGCTGTTTCAAAAGAGAACCTGGTATTTCATTCCGTTTATACTTGGATGTCTGTGTGAGTAGTGGGACCCTGCCAGGCAGGCACAGCAAAGACGATAATGTTTCCACAGGCTGCACCCAGTCCAAACTTGCCAACCCGAGCTTCCCTTTGAGGTCAACTACTAATCGATTTGACTACATAGTTGAAGTCATTGGTTACCTTGGACGAGCCATGTCTTCAAACGAGTACCCCGACTTCACCAAGAATCCCTATATCATCCAGTCCATCCTTCTGCTCCTCGGCCCAACACTCTTTGCGGCGTCGATCTACATGATACTGGGCCGCCTCGTCGTTCTCCCTGAAGCGGACTCGTATTCCATGATCAGACCCCGCTGGCTGACCAAAGTTTTCGTTCTTGGTGACCTTCTGTCATTCTTTGCGCAGGGCGGAGGTATGATCACACTATTACTCAGCATAATCCGTGATGCTGACAACGTGCACAGGAGGCGGTATGTTGACGCAGGCCAAGTCCGCCGACGATGTCAAGAAGGGGGAGAATATCATTATCGGCGGGCTCTTCATCCAGATCCTATTCTTCGGCTTTTTCATGATCGTCGCCCTAGTCTTTCATCGTCGAATCTCGAATCGCCCAACGCGAGCTGCGATGTCGATTGTCGCTCCTTGGCAGCAGCTCATTTATGTGCTGTACATTTCCAGCGGCTTGATCATGATTCGGTCTATTTATCGCGTGGCTGAGTATGTCATGGGCTCGGAAGGCGTTCTTATGTCCAAGGAGTACTACCTGTACTGTCTGGATGCTCTTCCCATGCTGCTGGTCGCCCTGTCCTACAACTATTTCCACCCTGGCCGCGTCATCAACAAGAACTCGCAAGACAGGCGTCTTTCTGTTTCAAGTCTGGAGGTCTTTGGTGGAAACCATCCTTAGTGTAAACTTTAGGTGGCTCCGTCTTTCATACGCACACATTCGAAGGGATATGAGGTCCCTACGTACAGTGGTAGTCTACCTAGGATTGAGCTCGACCAGAGCCGGAATAGCAACTCGATTGCCGCACCCAGTGAGATTGCCCCACCTGTGGGGCAATGGTTAGGTGAGCCTGAGAAGCCCTGCCTCACAGAATATTTCCACCATGATCACACGCAGGGCTGAGGATCAAATCGATGTGACATATGCCATATGCTAAAGCTATCGTCACAATCAGTCTTTTTGTATTGTGTAGTCTGTTTGCTAGAGCATTGCAATGAAAGCAGCCTGGTATTGGAGGGTACGCCACGGCATCATGGGGCCTAATCCACTTGCAGTGGTCCCCAACAACCTAGAGGCGCAGCACCGACCGTTGGCCGCAGAGAAAGTTTTGCTACCATTGTACCAGGTGTCCATAGATTCCCCTCTCACCTCATTCTGGACGCCAATTCATCAATACCCCAAAGCATACGGTTGCAAACATGGCCATTTCAACCCGATGGCACCAGGCATCCTGCGGAACGCCCCAGGTGGTGGTCAACGGCAACGTCCCCGAGTGCCGAAGCTGTGGCAGCAATGCCTCCGCACTGTTGCGGAGGGCCGCTGAAGAGCCGGCTCCAAGCTATAGCGGCATCAACCTCCCTCCGGAAGCTCCTCTCGGCCAGATGGATCTTTGGTGGCCGCCTTGTGTGCCATATACGCGTAACGGCGTACGTAGGCCTCGGCCAGCGGCTTCTTCAGGAGATGCCGCTAGCCTGACACCGCAGGCTTCGGCTTCAAAATCGTCTTTATCCGAGATCTATACCTCTACCCTTGAGAGCGAACAGTTTCGACTGCTGTACTTGTCTGGGTCGCGTCTCATTGATGGCCCGATCCATGGTGACCTTGTGGAATATCCACGGGACAATTGCCCCGAGTACGAGACGACTTCCTATACCTGGGGCGGGGAAGATGGCGATGCCACTCCGTGCAAGCCGGCCTATTTTGGCGAGTTCTGGGATGTGCTGTTCCTCACCCGGAACTGCTGGTCTCTTTTGCACTATCTACGTCCTACTATGGGGACTCGAGTTGTCTGGGTTGATGCCATTTGTATCAATCAGAACAACATCCCTGAGCGAGGCGCACAGGTTGCTTCAATGCCCCAGATCTACCGAAATTGCATGCGTGTGGTCATATATCCTGGCAATCATCTCGTCCGCAAGCAAAAGGACCGATTCCGTCAACAGATCAGGCATGACGACGTGGTGGAACATGGGGACACAGATACTATAGACGACAGTGGTCTCAATGTATGGGGCTCGGTCTTGCAGAGCAGGTACATAAGTCGCGTGTGGATCATCCAAGAGCTGATACTGGCCCCATGTGCGGTTCTGGCCCTCAAAGATATCGACCTGTATCTGAGCAATAATTTCCTGCACCTTGTCTCGCGGAAAGACGACAAGAGGAAATGGCTCGAGTTTATGGGACAAGATTACAAACTGCGGAACACCACGCTCCTTGAGGGGCTACGAAAAACGTCTGAAAGCCAGGCTACCGATCCGCGGGACAGGATATTCGGAATTCTGGGCATACTCTGGGGTAATGCCACATACTCCGAGATTGTGCCTGACTATTCTATATCGATGAGAGACTGCGTCATTGGAGCCATGGCGCTCACATTGACCATTTCAAAAGAAATCTGGCCCTTATTGCACCTTCAAGCGTCCGGTGCGATATCTGGTTATCCTTCGTGGGTGCCAAGCCTAGACGAGCTTGCAGGTTGGACGGACAAGGCTCCGCGAAGGTTGAAAAGGCGCCTGCCTCGTCCACGTAGAGAGTTTCCGGGATCAATCGGAACCGTGCCAGGATCATGGTCCACGACAGTCGGATTGTATCGAGACAAGCTTCAGCAAGACTTCGCAACCATAATGGTTGGTTCCGAGATTCCTTGGTTCAAGGATGCTTCCATAGATTCAAGCAACGGTGCCCTCTCCCTACAGCTTGTGCGCATATTCGACAAGCCTCACAAGATCAAAAGATTAGAGAGAAAGTCGGACAGAAGCGATTTGCCGTTGGACGAATACCTATTTTCCGTGGAGGGTACATCAGCTGCAGCTTGGTTCTCCAGCACGAAGGCACCACAGAGGCCAGAGCTGTCTTGCCACCTTTTTCTGGCATCCCATGTTCAAAGCCCTCCACAGCAGACAGAGGTTCGCAAAAAGGAGCCAATATTGCGAACGTCTGACATCTATATTGTGTTTGCTACTGAGGCTGATGCCTCTGAGAGATTCACCATGGTGCAATGCTTTCCCCTAGACGACGTGTTGTGGGTGTCCAAGAGCCCGCTGACGCCGCCACAGCCGTCGATACTCTTCTGGGACCTTGGGTATGGCAAGGGGAACCGCATTGTGCCAAGCCTCTTTGAAGTTCTTCACAGGATTCCCAACTACAAGTCTTGGGAACATGGGGAACGGTTCCAGGCCCGCTCGTTCAATCCTGGCACAGGCGACGTCTGGCACCAGCTCGTGTACGATCTTTGGCATTTTTTGAGCGAAGCCATGCTATTTGACTTGATTGTTCCAGGGAAAGGGGACGCTGCATCCGGAATATTGCAACTCTCCTGTTCTGTTGCTCGGGCCGGGAACCAAGCTACGGTCACAGAAGAATTCAGGAGGGCCTACGCCAACTGCCTGCATGATGAATCAGCGGAATTTCACCCAATCATCGACGGTGACGATGTTTGGTTCACATTCGCAGATGATGATGCTTTAAGTCAGTACTGGAATAGTGTGACCAAGAACTTCTCTGATGATGTTGTTGCTGCGAATGATTCGAATATCGTGCAGCAGAACGGTATACGGCGTTGGCAGCCGTGGGACTCGATCTTTCCCCCATGGTTTGACCTACAGATCCCTGGGATCGGTAAGACCTTATTTGACGGATACAGATGTGAAAAGGATGTGCCAGATGCGCTTGGAGAGATGCCTCTAGATCCTGATCGCTGCTCACTGCACGCAGACTACGAGGCTCAAGGCAACCTGAAGTTGAAGTACTGGTTGCCATGCTCTGAGGAGCCTGAAGAACTGCAGATGCCGGTTAGAGCAAGGCTTCCACTCAAGGAAGTAGTGAAAGCAATCCGTGGAACGGAACTGAACTGGCTTCACAGGCATCTGATGGCCTTTAGCGAAAAGGTGTCCGAGGATGTGGATACACTCCTCGAGAGAGGTCCTCAACCTGGAGATTGTAATATATATCTTCAAGAGTGGCCGGAGTCACTTGTAGACGAGCTGGGCTTTGTCTGGAGGAAGGAGCTGGTTACATTCGTATGAGGCAGGCCGTTGATACTATTTATTACCCCTTTGACGGGGATACCTAGGTAGTCGTCAAAAGTATGTCTCGGTCCTGATACCATGTGAAAGCACATGCCTCATGTTAACATGCCTCGTACTCTACCTAATTGCTGCGAGTCAGAGGCCCTGTTAGATATTCTACACCATCTTCTATCTAGGGGCACGGCCATTGTAATCGTGGCCTGCCTCCGCGGTGTAGTTGCCGAAGCAGTCATATTCATAGTCAATCTCGTCAATCCGCTTCTGCAGCACAGACACGACGTTGTCAAAGGAGCAAAGACCATCCGCATCGTAATCACAGCCGGGGTAAGAGCCATTTACTGGGACCACGGCGTCGTTTCTATCTCGTGTCAGTGAAAGCCAAGTCTTAAATCTCTTCCCCCCTGGAGCGATACTCACACAATAAAACGAATCTGCTTCGTAGGCTGATAGGCAGGACACTCAAGCACCTGCACGGTGAAATGCGTAGCAAACGGCACGACCTTGCTCGCGACAAAGTTGTTCGACCTGCTATTCCCAGTTGCAGAGAGCGGCTCTCCCTGGAATAGGGCAGTGAGGTTGAACGCAGTCAGCGTGTCAAGAACAACGACCTCATGTGTCGCGTCGGCGTAGATACTCTGGTTCAGGGGGAAGTACGTCGGGTTGTCATCATACGTCTCGTTGAGGGCGGACTCAGGAGTCGGATAGCTGCCCGTGAACCTCGCGACGAACTCCTGCAGGTACCCCTTCCCCTGAGCCGCAGACACCGGGGATCCGGGCCCGTTGGAGTAGTAGAACGACAGGTCGTAGTAGTACTCGTAGTTCAGGTAGTCCTGCTGGGTGAAGAGGTCGCAGAAGGCCGAGTAGCCCAGGGCGTTGGTCTCGTACGAGCAGAGCTGCAGCATCGAGATGGCGTCGGTGGGCGTGAATGTGATGCCCGTGACCAGGGAGTTGAGGCGGGCGAGCGTGGCGTTGAACGCGTTGTTCGCAAACTTGGCCGCCACGGTGCTGCCGATCGAGCCCCTGCTGGACACGTCGGCGTTGGTGCAGGTCTCGTAGGGCGCACCGGAGTTGTTCACGCCGGCGGACTCGACTATGATCTCGATGTTGACCTGGTCCAGGTACTCGGGCACGCCGAAGAAGCCCGCGGCGAAATTGTTGGCGGTCTTGACCATGCGGTCCTGGGACTGGGTCCGGAAGACGGGGATGGTTCCCTGCTCGGTATAGTTGTTGAGCAGCGACCCGTAGAGCTGGCGGTACTCGATGCCGAGGAGGAAGTTCTGGCTCCGGCCGAAAGGGGTCAGCAGCTCAGCGCCGAGCTTGTAGGTCCAGTCAGCCAGGAAGCTCAGGTCTCCGGAGGCGCTGAAGCCGTTCTTGGTGGCGTTGTGAATCTTTTGCGCGAACTGTGCGGGGGCGGCACCACTTGTGGGATACCGGGCACCGTGCCGGTAGAGCAGATGGACCTGGACTATGTCACAGCCATCCGGAATGAGAGGGCTAGCATCCGGGAGACCGTAGTCTGCGGACGAGACTGAGTACCATGGAGAGAGGTTGCCCCAGTACTTCTTGATGTCGAAATCTGACGACTCCGACTCGCCGTGCGGCACCGGAGCGACGAGGGGAAACTGGTTCGCCGGCCCGTCGTTGTACGGGTACGAAGGCGCCGTCTCCGCAGCAGCGGGCTCTACACCAGTGACGGTTGTGCCGGGATATCCGACGACGGGCTCTCCAGGAAACAGTTCACTGTTCACGGAGGCTGAGAGTAGAAAGTATTAGCCATGCAGTACCGACGCGATGTTTCCATAGACGGGCCACATCAGACGAAGATCAGATGAAATTGGAGCACCCACTAGACGAGGGAGGATATCTGTCCGACGTCGTAGAGCCGGCCTCGGGCGAGTTGGTCACCGGGCTCGCATGGGTGACGGCAGCCAGGAGCCCTGCAAACGCGAACTGAACATTCTTCATTCTGAAAACGTGAACTTGACCGGCTACGTCGTATGAGCAGTCCGTGTTTGAACGAAAATGGCGCCCTGGAGACCAAGAGTGCCAAAAAGCTTGTCCATGCTTGGCGATCTGTAGTATTTAAATACTACCCCAACCCAGTCCCACGCATTTCATACCGGTCTTCCGGAAATGAGGTGGATTTGGACATGGGATGCGTCAGTTCAGTACACACTGCAGCCATTGGCCTATCAGAAGCGCCGGTTGTTGCATGTGCCAAGCGGAAATAGGCCAAAATCCCGTGGGGCCTTCCAGTTGACGTAGTGACTCGTTGCTAGCGTCGAGTCGGGGTTCCTTCTACACTGTTAGTTCCCCTCGTGTGGCTTACCGGGTTCTTGGATCATGTTGTTTTGTCACACACAAACTTCAGCTTGCCTTGACCGAAGCTGAAGCTGGACCCCACGTGCTCTTCCTCCGGCTCTCCGGGCAGAGGATCGTATCTGTAAAGTCTAATGCGAGACTTGCACAGCAGTATATCGAGCCGACCACAAACTCTGCCGAGCTTCTCGCTTCGGTCAAACTTCAGAAGTGCCTCTGCATCCTGGCCGTAGTGGTCAAGACTGCTCGGTTGTCTGCTACGCGGCCATGATATCTCCTCCATAACCTCCTAGGGACCTTCTAGGGAATACTCTCCTATCGTCCTCTGGGATTCCCCACCATGGCTAATATTCTAAAAGTTAGCTTTGACAGAGATCACATTGACAGGAAGTAGTTCAGCCACAGACTCAGCTGTGATATAACATCATTTTGAAAGTTTGGCGGTGTTACGGTAACTGTGATAAGCCTCTTGCATTCAAGTTGTCTTGAGGCCACCAAAAGCGACGGACCGCTGCGTAGACTAGGACTCAGCTATACAGAGATCCATTTTCACCCCTCAGCCGCACAAAATCAACCGTTGTTACTCCCCATCCTCCTGCAGTGTCTCATACCGACCTAGACCCTCCAAGTCCCCCCGAGAGTACATCTCCATAACCTGCTCAAACTCTCCCTCCGGAATAGAAATCTTCCTCTGCGTGCCATCATCGCTTGTGTACGACAGAAGGTCCGGTTCACCGCACGCCTCGTCCCTCCTCTCGGGGGAAATCACGTGTGGTGGGTTGTTCGGGTCAGGACTCGGCTCACCAAAGTGCCTTTGTTACGATTGATCCAAGTTAGTAAAGCAAAAAAACAGAAGAACGCAAGAGAAAGGCCGGGTTGAGACTCACCAGTACATCGAGCACCCAGGCGTATTCTTCACCGGCCCGTTGATGCAGCAGCTCGAGCTCGTGATGCAGCGGTTCCAGGGCTCGCCGTCGAGGACCTGGCAGGCGTCCGCGGCGCTCAGGTAGATGGTGTGCGTCCAGCCGTTGGACTTCAGCAGCGCGCCCCGGGCGCAGAACGGGTCCCGCGATTTGCAGCAAAAAAGCTCGCTGGAGTCCTTGCAGGCGATGTACTACGTTCTGGTGTTAGCTTGACGAGAAAAAGAGTTGACAAATGTATGGACAGGGCTTAGTATGGGCTGCGGTAGTGGTGGTGGTTTGGAGCTTACCTCCTTCACGGCGCTGGTCGAGCAGTGCTCGGAGTTTTCGCGTGGAAAGAAGACGAGGTCCATGGCGGAGGCGAGCATTCCGAAGAGGAAGAAGGCCAGGATGGCGACGTGCAGAGACATGAGGGACTTCATCTCGCGTGATATGCTTTGGTATAGTGAGGTTGCGATGGATGGTTGTCGAAGTCTTTGGTTTGGGTTCAAGTTCGAGGGAAGGTGGGTTTTATGGGCCGAATGGAAACAACCCAAGAAGGGTGCTTGTCCGTGCTATGGTCTGAAAAGTGAAGCTGGGCCTCTATATCACCACGCCTGAAACGCGACAGGCCAAGTTCCGTTTGGGAGGAGCACTGAACCATTCACTGCAAGAAGGAGCAGTTACAGTAGAAAGCATAGCATCCGCGATGTGACATAGCCATCACTTCACAAGCACTTCAAGTCACCGTCAATTCCAACCACCTCCAGGTTCAAGTGCAAAAAGGCCGAACCACAATCCAAATGTATTCACGCGTATATAGTGTAATAATTACTTATGCAACCGCCCAACACACATCCCAGAACGGTGGTTCCGTTCTCAACCCATGCCTACACACCCAAAAGCGCGTACACCCACCCATGCACACACCCTATACATTCCCCTCAATCCACCTCCACATCCTCGCCACATCCTCCCGCCCCAAAGGCCGCACATCCCTCATACTCCCGCTCACCCTCTCCGTCCGCCTCGTATCAAACCTCGCCGTCGCCGCCGCGGAACCCTCCCCGACCCCAGCCAGGCTGCCACGCCTGCTGCCGTACGCCGCCTTCCACAGGTGCAGGAGCGCCCGCGCCGGGTGGTCCTGCGTCTCGAGGGCGCGCTCGAGGCGCTCGATCCACTCGGGCGCGGGGACGATGCTGACACCACCTGTGCCGTTGGGGCCGCCGCCGGCCTGGTCTCCGCCTCCGCCGCCGTTGCTGTTGCTGCTGGGACTAGCGTTGTCGTCGCGGATCCAACCGAGCATATCACTCCATTCCGGCTCCTGGTGCGGATTGAGAACATGATACACGGGCGTCTTGTGCAGGTGCTGCGAACGAGTCTGCGAGTACCGCTGGCCAGGTGCGCGGGGCGGGTCAGGGGGGTCAGGAGGCGAGGTCGCGATCTCGAGCACAGAGCGGGCGGCAATGTCGACGGGCAGCCAGCTGAGGGCCTCGCCCGGTAGGTCTGGCAGGCAGCCGGAGACGCGCGCCGAGGAGAGCATGATGGGGTACGCCTCGGTTGCGTTCCACGCGCCGGTCCTGGTATTCCCACACAGCTGCCCGACGCGGATGATGATTATCGGGGTCCGCTCTTCTCCGATCCCGGGCGAGGGGAGGCCTGACGTGCTTGAGGATATCGGTGTTGCGAAGCTGCCGCTCACCCTGGCTGAGGCGAGGATGTTCTCTGCCACCCATTTCGACCGCGAGTAGCCCAGGGGCGAGGCGTCGTCTGGGTCGCAGCTCAGCACCTCGCTGATCGGGCGGTCGCCTTTGGCTCCGGCGATCACAGATGCGGTGGATGAGATAAAGACGAATCGTGCCGCGGAGCTGCGCGTCGAGTTGCGTAGCTCTAGGAGGTTGACCAGGCCGCTGAGTTGGTCCTGGAAGGACCTGAGCTTGAGGCTGAAGTTTACTGACCATGCCGAGTGGATCATCAGCGTCGCCTCGCCGGCTATCCTTTCCCATTCAGAGCCTGACAGCCCAAGTTTATCGTCTCGGAGACTGCATGGGAGTGGTATCAGCTTCGAGTCATTGCCGATCTCGTTCGAGGGCAACGCCAGGTCGCGAGACCGAAGTGAATACAATATTCTCTCTTCGGCTTGTTCTGGGCTTCCAGCGCGCAGAAGACAGTAGACGCGCGAGACATTGGGGTCCTGAAGTAGAATTTCTAGGATGTGGGCTCCCAGAGCCCCGGTTGCTCCGGTCAAGACGACTATGCGGTCCTTCTGGTGGTCGAACGAGCCCGCGGGGGCGTGTATCTCCCGTCTATAATGCTCGACTAGGTCCAACATGAGCTGCTCGTCTGGGTCCTCCTCATTCAGACCGTCTGGAATCGCCGCTCCGGACACTCGACACCGGAGAATGTACTTCGATAAGCGTTCTATCGAGCCTTGGTCATATATGACGTTGAGTGGCAACGATATATCCGAGTCAGGAAAGAATGCCTTGGAGATGGATTTGCGAAGCCGTGAACAGGCGAGAGAGTCGACGCCCTGCGCAAAAATGTCGCCCCTAGGGTCGATGTGCCTGCCCACAACATCGTCGAAGAGAAGACCTAACTCTTCCATTACTTTGCTGTCGGGTATCCTTGCCCTCTTGCCATTTGCCTCAGGAGTATGGTCGGCCGCCCGCTCGATTTCCTCTGCGAACATCTTCTCGGCCTGGCCTCTCAGGATAGTGCCTTTGCTGCTCTTCGGGAGCAGCGGTATCTCGCCATGTTTGCCCCGAACGACGACCATGCTTCTTTTAGCCAATCGTGCATGGTTTTGCGTTTCCTCATTCATAAGTTCCACAGTAGGCCACAAGTGTTCAACGATCTGATCGTCGTCGTCGGAGTTCGTCCCCTTCTTGGGGAACAGGAGAACTCCAGGCATTTCTCGGCCGGTCCCAAAAATCATGACATCGCACAAAACTCTCTTTCCCACATCTGATGCCAGTAGCTCGCCTTCCACTGGCGCCGGGTCAAACTTCTTCCCATTGATAAGCGTGATTTGCGCATCCCCCCGACTGTGATAGCGCCACGCATTCGCAATTGTTGGATGCCGCTCGAACAAATCCGACGTGGCATAGGAACCATCGGGGCGATTTGTCTTGCCACGGTGTGGCCATTGTGGTTTGACGACAAATTCAAACAAAGACGACTCGCCCTCTTGTTCTGTTTGTGGCTCGAAATCGTAGTATTCCGGCTGCAGATCCGGGTCAGCGCGGAGATAGGACCACGCGCGGTCTTTGCTATAATCCCGATGCGAGGAAAGCAGAAAGCCACATTCTGCACTGCCGAAGCGGGAGACGAGTTTAACATTTTTCGAGGCAAGGTAATCACCAACAGAGGCCGGCAGGGCGGCTCCGCCGACACCGACCAGGTCCATTTCTTGTAGAAGCCGTAAGCCAGACTCATCTTCGGGGTCAGCCGGATCGCCTCCGAGCATCTGGAGGATGTATGGAACGCTGGTGAAATATTTGACTGGGCACGCATTTGCGAGGTAGCTGTTGGCACGCTTGACAGCTCGCTGGACATTTGTGGCTGTAATGGGCTGAGTACCAGGGAATAGATGGATAGTGGCTCCGCTTGCCCACGCACGGAAGCAGTCGGCGATACCGCCGTGATATAATGGGGTTGTGGAAAATGTAGCGGCGCCGCCGCCGCCTGGAAGACGCGGGAGCACGCCGACGGCTGCGTAATGAGACTGTGGTATGGGTTTTGGAAGGCCGGAAGAGGTGCCTGACGTGTGAAACAGATAGGCTATGTCGTCCGGCTTGGCAGGTGAGATTATGGCTGTCGGTACCCTCTCAGGCTTGAGGTTGTAGAGTATGTTGCTGATATTGATTGCAAGACTGCCATCTCTCAGGCCCTTGACCCTGTCGTAGTTCCTCGCGTCGGCAAAGATGACCGAGGCATTACATGTTGAACACAAATGCTTGATAGCTGTGCGTTCTAGCTGGGGACTGCAATAATTAGTGGTATTCAGCGGTGAGTTGAGTACATGTCACGTACGCCAGGAGCACAACAGATATGCCCAATCGCATGAGACCCAGCCATGTCAAGATGAACTCGGGGGTGCTCGAGCAGAGCAGGCCAACCGTGCCTGAAGCATTTCGATCTGAGACCTGGAGTCTCCGTCGCAGACGTGTTGCTGTGGCCAGGGAGTATGACCTCAGCTCACGATAGGTGAAGTCTAGATAGGTGAGGGTGTAAGCAGGGGCCTTGAGCGCCAGGGTGAGACCTCCATCCCTCAACCTGGTTCAGGATGACGGGGAGTGTGCATTCGAGGTTACGCACCCGACTTGATCTCCCTTCCGTCCTCGGCAAAGCAGCCTCCTGGGAAGTTGACGGCAGGTCGTTGTCTCAGATCCTCGGCCTGCTCGTCGATGAGGTGGTTCACGGTGTGAAAGGGGTGAGGGTGCTGTGCGTTCCATGCGGCCGCCTCGCCCAGGGTGCACGTGAAGTAGTTGAGGCCCGAATCGACCTGTGCCATGTTGGCGGGTGTTGGATCTTGCCTCCAAGCATGGACGTTGAACCGCACCCTCTTGATCATGGGCGTGAGGGCCTTTGCTGGGGGCCTGAGGGCGTGAATGTCGTACGTGGGGTTCATTCGGGTACGGTAGCAATCAAGCACGTCACGGCACTCTGCCATGGATGATGGATGCGTGCAAGTGGGGGTGGTGTCCTCTTCGGTGTGCCACCACACACACACACTGCCCTCCACGCGTGTGCTGGTGTTTCTTCCAAGCCGACC
Organism: Diaporthe ampelina; assembly: GCA_023522825.1. Classification (NCBI taxonomy): domain Eukaryota; kingdom Fungi; phylum Ascomycota; class Sordariomycetes; order Diaporthales; family Diaporthaceae; genus Diaporthe; species Diaporthe ampelina. The sequence goes on along the minus strand of JAMFTM010000057.1, from coordinate 155,235 downwards.
TGCCTTGTTCACGATTGTCAGCGTCGGCATCAAGTCAGACGAAAAAGTCGGGAGTCTTGAACGGGATGGAGGGAGGTGACGGCCCTGCCAGTCTGCCCACCCCCCCGGATCGATCTCCCCCAGCTCTGGGTGGGTGCATTGTGAGGGCTAGGGCCGATGGGATTCTAGACCCCGGGACTTTGAGACGGTGTCGGGGCTATCTTAGCCTGGTGACAGATATGGTGGCAAGTGGCAACTGACAAGGGGCGTGTCTGGGCGTCTAGAATCCGAGAGCCCTTAGCTGCCCAGCTGCCCCGCGGCAAGAATGATGGCATCCACCAGTAGCTGGCGGTATTCGAGCTGCTGCTTCTCTGCCCCTGTCGACGGGCCGGTCCAGAACTAAAAACCAGTCCATGAGGTCATGCTGTTTGCAATGGGAAACCACACCAAACCACGCCAGTCAATGATTCGCATACCCGCAATTGGCAACTGCTGCCCCTCCTTTCCTCCTCCCTTTTGGATCTGGCAGCAGGTACGCTTTCCGCGCTTGCGTGCGAACGGAAGGAAGCAACAAGTCAACATGTAGGCCATGCGCAGGAGTGCATGTCCCCCATCCTTCTCTTGGTCTCCAAACATGGTGCAGCTAGACAATCGATCGCCTGCAGCCTCACACACATCGTCGCCTCAATTACGCCTTCATCACGCAGGTACGCGCCCTACCCGCCCACACTAAAAACACCAGAGATTCACACCTGCAACAGCAGGAGGGTGCAGCCAACCCCAATGGGACAACATCCTACGGGATAAACTCCTGCAGGATAACCCCCTATAGAACAGTTTCCTATGGGATAACATCTTACAGCATAACCGGTTCGACTCCCATATACACAAAATGGGCGTAACCGATCCAAGCGTCAGCCAACCTGGTGGCACAACATCAGGCCAGCTGGACGACTCCATCCCCATCCCCAACACCACCGCAACCAACCACATGCCCAAGCTCGGCCTGGGCACCTACCTCTCCCCGCCAGAGCTGACCATCCAGTCCTGCCTGACCGCCCTGCAGGCGGGCTACCGCCACATCGACACGGCGCAGTACTACGAAAACGAGGAACAAGTCGGCGAGGCCATCCGCCAGTCAGGACTCGCGAGGGAGGACGTCTTCGTCACCACCAAGATCCTGACGCCGGGTGACACCCCCGAGGCCACCTACGACAGGTGCGTCGAGAGCGTCGAGAAGATCCACGGCAAGCTGGGGTACGTGGACTGTTTTCTCATCCACTCGCCGAGCGTGGGCGAGGCCAAGCGGGAGGAGATGTGGCTCGCCCTCGAGAGGCTGTACCTTGAGGGCAGGGCGAGGTCCATCGGGACGAGTAACTTTGGGAAGGGGCACATCGAGGGCTTAAGGGGCGTCGGCAAGATCTGGCCGCCTCATGTCAACCAGATTGAGGTGAGTTGTCTGTCCTGACGATCCTGCTGCTGTTTCACAGAGAGCATCTTCCATCTCACATGGGCCACGATAAGAAGCTAACGCGTACCCCCCAACCCCCAGCTACACCCCTGGCACCAGCAGCGCGAGATCGTCCAGTACTGCCGCGACAACAACATCATCGTCCAGGCCTACTGCCCCATCGCCAGGAACCAAAAGGCGCACGACCCGACCCTTGGCAACATCGCGAAGAGGCACGGCGTAACGCCCAACCAGGTCCTGATCCGGTGGTCCCTGCAGAAGGGCTGGGTCTCGCTACCCAAGAGCGACAACCCGGACCGGATCCGCCAGAACGGCGACGTCTTCGGCTTCGAGCTGGGCGCGGAGGACATGGGGCTGCTCGATGGGCTGGACCAGGGCGCTGCGGGGTGTCTTGTGCAGACTGTGGATAATGAATGATGGGATGTGGTGAAGGCTGAGATCGATAGTTATCTTGTATGAGGTTGTCTCGTAGGAGGTTGTCTTGTAGGATATTGTCCTTGCCAAGGTCAGGTGGGTACCCTACAGGAGGTAATCCCATAAGAGGTTATCCTGTAGGAGGTTATCCCGTAGCAGCTTTTCTCGTAGGAGGTCATCCCATGGGGCTCAGGTGCAACCTTTGTTTTCGCCGGTGCGAATCTACGATCCCGCAATACTTGCAGTCGCGGGAGTACTGTTCGGAGAGAAAAGGCGAGAACAAAACAGCGGTGGGCATCTATGGTATCGCTGCACAGGAGGGCATCGGGCATCCCACATACAGTTGTTTCACGCGCCAGTACGGTTTTCTTGGGCCGTTTGGGGATTACTCAAAGTCAAATTCGGTCCATCGGAGGCTTATGTGTTAGAAGGCGCCTCACTGGCATGGCCAAATAAGACCATAACGCTGCTCACGATCACGGAAGACAGCTCAAAAGAGTCACGGGCACTCTGAGTGCATGGCACAATGATGTCAGGGGGGCAAGCAAGCATCCGTACCTAACCTTGGAAGATACGTTGTTTCTACCCTGGTATCATTGCCAACCAACCCGTCTTACAAGAAACTCCCCCTTTTCCACCTCCAAACCAGCCTTTACGCCCTACGACCCGGGCAACTCCCCACCACACGGGCTGAACCCTGGATGGGAGAGAGCCCAACAAGAATGCCCCTCCGTGCTCCCTTTCGTACTCCCTCTGCTGACCGAGACGCACCATCTAATCCTCCTCTACCGCCTCAGCAGGCCAGAGCAGCCAAACAATAATGACAAACACCTTCATAGCACTCGCAGTCCACATCGCCCCCGCGATCCCAAACCGCGAGTGCGCAAAAAGCCCGCCCAGGATGGCACCCACCAGACACATGGAGGGCGCGCCCATCCGCCTGTTGCGCTCGGGGTTATCAGCCCTGAACAGCTCGGCGTCAGAGAACAAATCGCAGTAGATGCTCGTGAGCACGACACTAGTCAGCGCGTTGTACTTGAGCGCGCGGGATGTGACGGCCTGCCCGCACGCCTGGAAGGCCACCAGCGCGATGGGGACCAGCACGTTCCAGGTGATGGCGTCCTTGCTGTCGGGCCCCGCCTCCGGGCCGAAGGTCACGATGGAGGCGGCGGCGATGCAGAGGGCTGCCTGGAGCGAAAAGGAGGCGATCAGGGTCGCGCGCTTCTTGGGGCCGAAGTGCCGGTGGAAGCGGCTGAAGAAGAAGGAGCCTATGCAGAAGAAGCCGAGCGAGGTGCCGGATTTGATCCAGCGGGTTCCCTCGGTTGGGGCTGCGAGGCCGAGGCCTATGTAGACGGTGTTGCCTGGGTTGGGGGGTTAGTGATGATGCACTCTCGCTCGATCAGTTGAGACTGTGGTTTGGGTGAGGGTGGATGTTGTGATGTGTTGATGAACTTACCTGTCTGCATCGAGACGAAGGAGCCCCAGTCAGAGATGGCCGAGCTGTCCAGCATGCCCGTGATGATGTAGCAGAAGATGAGCACGACGTCGGCCCAGTCGCGCTTGACCTCCGCGGCGGCAGACTTGCGCAGCCGCGAGGTGAGCGACTTGGAGTTGCCTCCCGGTGTCGCACCGACTCCGTTGAGCAGAGGTTGCTCCTCATCTGTCGCGTTGTGGCCGGCACGCTGGCGGGCGGGACCGTTGGTGGCGCCGGGCCCAGCAGTGCCGTATCCATTGACGGAGCTCATCTTGTCCAGCTGATTTGGGGGTTGTTCCGGAAGGTAAGGGTGTGTCGCTACCTGGCGATGACCGACTTGAGTTGAACAGCTCAAAGGCCTTCACATGCAGATGAGACGTGAGATTTTCGGACAAGGCACGGGCTCGCGGACGGGGGATGTCGTCGTTGGAGCCCCGGACGGTCAGACAGTATTATTAGTATGAAGGGGCGCTGACTCGCCGGGGTGCTTGTGTGAAGTGAGAGTGAGCGCCGAGGGTCGACTGGCGTCACTGCGGGGCCCTGCCAGCTTTCCCCGGAGAAACAGACAGGCATGGCAGGGGGACTGGGGGAGTGAGCACAAGCACCAGCACCAGCGAAGAACAAGCTAGCAGCAAGTAGGAAGCAGCAACAAGCAGCAAGATAGGCCGTTAGGGCCGTTGGGCCAAGGGCATGGGGATGGGGCTTTTTTCCAAAACCCTCGATGATGCTAATATAGCGCGGCCCAGAGTTATCAGATCGGATCTGGAGGGTAAAAGATCCGCTGCGATTCGGCGGTTTGTCGCAGGACCCAAGGACTTGGCCCGGCGCTGCTTTCTGCTGCTGTAACCGCAGCGACGGCTCGCAATGGCTGGAGGACGACCGAGACGTTGCTTCATCCATCCACTTCTCTTGCAAGTGTATCCCAGCCCCGGCTCGATTGGGCCAATTTGGGCGGCACGGCACCCGGCACTCGTCCGTGCTTGTTGGGGATTGGAGTCGCAGTGGCTGAGCCTCTGAAAGGGGAGAAAGGATGTGTCATCCCCCTCGAGACCAGCCCTCCCGGTCTACCGGTTCTTGGACGACAATCATCTCTTGGCCGGCCATCACGTCTTGGCCATGCACGCTGGTGCAGGTGGGTGCGCTCAGGTGCGTGGTGCTTGGTTGCTGCTGGCCGCGGACCCGTCACAACCTCAGTCATCTGGTAGACCAGACGGTCTATATCTCTCACAACCGATTGCGATCTAACAACAAGGGCCTTGCACCTTGCACACCGAGCATCCCCTTCTGTCCTGGCGCGACCTGTTCCTGTGGCTTCTGGAAATAGCAGCACACCCAGCTTGACAGGGCCTCTCGGACGAGCTAGGCCTGTTTCAGGGCGTCGGCAGTCGCAGCTGGGCTGGGAGGCAGAGAGCTAGGAGCTGGTCCTCCAACCGGACGTGCTCGCTCGAGTTCGGTCTTGTCTCGGCAACTCGAGGGTTGCACGCCACATCTTTGTCGGCGTTGTGTTTGCTCGCGTGGTCATTCTGACAAGCTGACAGGGCAGGCGACATGAACCATTGAGATGGAGTAACACTCTGCCGGGGGGGTTAAAAGGCCGAGGAGAAATGAGGTTGCAGTCTTGCTCGAGGAGGAAAAGGCAATGGCTGGTGGATGGCGCGAGCGAGAGTGACAGGCGTGGTGGGGGTTTGGTTTTTTGGTGCACAGAGCCCAAAGGCACGTCTAAATTGATAGACTGCAGGACGGGAGGGACGGCTCTCAACGTTCTTGTCTCAGGGAAAAGCCGTGCCTGGGCACAAGCGAAAGCTTAGCTGTCTGCCTCCCGTCTTTGCCGTCCTCGTCCCACTTGGTTTGCTGGCAGGCTGGCTGTGCAAGGCTGGGCATGGCATGATGAAGGCGAGGGAAGTGCAACTGTACATGACTGCACATGTAATGGATTGAAACGGGAGGGGTAAACAATGCTTGGAGCTTGAGCTCTTGGGGCTGCCTGGGTGGGTCGGTCCCTGTCAACAACAGCTCTGGGTGGCCGTGGTTGGAGCTCCCCCCTGCAAGGTACATGCATCCCGTGCAAGCACCCAGCCTGCGGTTCCCCAGCTCCGTTGCCAGAGCCGGCCCGGAATGGTGACGCTATTAGTCGACCACCCCAGACCAGAAAGTCCATGCCTGTTCCAAAGAGGAACATGCACCGTCCCTTGGAGGTGGTCCAACCGTTTTTCTCGATTTATTGGAGTATTTGTTTTGGCATCCTCGCCATTGCTTTCCCTACGTTACGCCTGTTCCTCTCGCCTCTTCTACCACCACCACCACCTTCTTGTCTCGCTTCATACCTGTACCTCTTAGCCAGAGTACGGTACACTCTCACACACACACACGTTCTCTCCAACCCCCACTTTGACTCGCAGGCGATCAATACATCATCATCATCATCACACAAGATGCTCCTCCCACAGCTTCTCTTGGTGGCCTTTGCCGCCCTGTCGAATGCCTTGCCACATTACGACTCTCCCCAGCAGCGTCTCCAGGCCGGCCTCGAGCTGCCTGACAAGTTCCTGACCAGCAAGAAGACCTCCAACAAGCAGAACCCATATACCCCAGACTTCCGCGACCCATACGACGGCAAGGTCGACCCCGTCAAGGACGACCTCGACCCCTTGCCATGGCGCAATGGCCTGGGTGCCTCGGTTCTGGGGCCTTGGAACCCGGAGCGATCTCGGCAGAACCCAGACTTGGTCCGCCCACCAAGCACCGACCATGGCAACATGGCCAACATGCGCTGGAGTTTCGCCGACTCCCACGTGAGGATCGAGGTACGTCTGACCTATCTCCAGCTCCTCGTCCACCATACTATCACCACGTGAACAACCAGCTAACAATGCTTGCCCCCGCCCACAGGAAGGAGGATGGACCCGCCAGACCACCGTCCGGGAGTTGCCCACCTCCAGCGAGCTGGCCTCTGTCAACATGCGCCTGGGCGAGGGCGTCATCCGCGAGCTGCACTGGCACAAGGAGGCCGAGTGGGCCTACGTCCTCGACGGCTCCGTTCGTGTCACTGCGCTCGACTACGAGGGCGGCAACTTCATGGAGGACCTCGAGAAGGGAGACCTGTGGTACTTCCCCAGCGGTGTGCCCCACAGTTTGCAGGGCCTCAGCCCCAACGGCACAGAGTTCCTGCTTGTATTCGACGACGGGCGCTTCTCTGAGGAGAGCACCTTCATTCTGACTGACTGGCTCGGTATGTCATAACTACCCAACATTCTCCCTCCTGACTGCCCGCCCGCTGACTTCTGAACCTTTCAGCCCACACGCCCAAGTCCGTCATTGCCGAGAACTTCCACCTCGCCCCCGAGGTCTTTGCCCACCTCCCCGAGGGCGAGAAGTACATCTTCCAGGGCTCCAACCCCGGCTCCATCGACGACGAGAGGCCCACCGGCAAGAACATCAAGAAGTCCAAGTACAACTTCGCCCACAAGATGCTGGCCCAGGAGCCCATCGTCACCTCGGGCGGCGAGGTGCGCATCACCGACTCCAAGAACTTCCCCATCTCCACCACCGTGGCCGCAGCCCACGCCATCATCCAGCCCGGCGCCCTCCGCGAGATGCACTGGCACCCCAACGCCGACGAGTGGAACTTCTTCATCCGGGGCCGCGCGCGCATCACCATCTTCGCCGCCGAGGGCACCGCCCGCACCTTTGACTACGTCCCCGGCGACGTCGGCATCGTCCCGCGCAACATGGGCCACTTTGTCGAGAACATCGGCGACGAGCCCGTCGAGATGCTCGAGGTCTTCCGCGCCGACGAGTTCCGCGACTTCTCCCTGTTCCAGTGGCTCGGCGAGACCCCGCAGCGCATGGTCGCCGACCACCTGTTCCAGGGCGACCCGGAGAACGCCGAGAAGTTCCTCGCCAAGATCAAGAGCGCCGCCAAGGACCCCGTCACCAAGTACTCTGATGACGAGACCTCGTCCTCCGCCGGTGACGGCGAGGAGAAGGAGCTATAGGGCAGCCGTTGGGTGATCTTTTCTGAGATTGTTCTGGTGTAGGCCTGGTTTCATTTGTACCCATCACGGATTTGGATGTAGTTTTAGGCATATATCTGGGGTGTTGATACGGACGTAAAAGTTCCATGTACACTCAAAGAATGCAGAACGAGAACATGTTTAATCCAATTGCAAATGTCAAACAATACGTGCGAGCTGAGTCACGACATCTGGAGTAGCCTTGCCATTATAGTTGAAGTCACGGGGCAGGAACCTGGCTCTGGTTGCCTGTCATTGACTAGAGCAGATGAGGTGATATAGTGCGTTGAGTCTGACTGAGCCTGACAACTCAAGATCCAGCAATCCCTTGGGGTGCATTAATCACTTTTATACTTGAGGTCTTATCATACTTTGTGTCCAGATGAACGGGGGAATCCGGCAAAGCCAGTAAGACTCTCAGCGATACGATCCAGGCAGCACTGACTTCAGCCTTGTGGCACAAGCCTCTTGGTTGAACCTTGAATACTTTGCCCCCGAAAAGGAGGTCGGCTTCAAGCCCGAGCTCGGAGGACGTGGGGGCAGCTGCAGAGTACACACGTACTTCCCAGTGTCTACACGCCGAGAGGCGAGTGCAATTGCTCCGTGTGATAACAAGCAGCACAGTGCTCGTTTCTCGGGCCGCGTAAAGTCCCAGAAACTGGACGGACGCCACCGGTAATGTGCTAGTCCTCCTAGCCCACGACGACTCGCTGCATGAACGCCTGCCGGTGTTCCCTGCCCTCAGCGTGTGAGCCACTGGCAGAGCCCTGGGCTCCGTGAGGATATGAGTTGGCTCTTGTGCAAGGGACTGGAGGATCACAAGCCATATTAACTCTCTAGGCCCTTCATTCTCAGGAAACCTGTATGCACATGTGATTTTGTGAATGAGCAGTTATTCACTATCTGTTGTCTCCATGGGATGGGGCTATAAAGGCCACCGTGATTGCGCTACCTGCGCAGAGCGATGTGACAACTACCCTGATATGCTCCGTGACAAAATAGCAATTTTGGTTATTGTTGCCGTTGCTATACTCCATCATACTTCAGTTCCCAACCTCCACCGACCACGGTCAGCTCACAAAGAAGTAGGCTTGTGCGCGTTCGGGAACTTGATGTCGTTCGTCCTCGCGATCAGGAAAGACTGCCCCGTGACGTTCGGGTCCGCAGGGATGAAGTCGTGCGGGAAGCCCCGGTCGAACGGCCTGACGCCCTCGAGGAGCTCGACCTGCTCGTCGGTGAGCCTGATGCTCAGCGCCTGGATGTTGTCGCGCAGGTGCTCGGCCCTGCGGCCGCCGACGACGGGGAAGACGTTGGCGGCCTTGGACATGACGTAGGCCAGCGCGATCGCCGTCACGGAGCTGGTGCCGTGCTCCGCCGCCACCCTGGCCAGCGCCTCGCTCATCGCCGCCTCGTCCTCGGTCTGGGTGGGCGGGCGCCCGCCGAAGCTGCGCAGGCCCTCGCCGGCGCTCTTGCGCGCCTCGAGGTTGGCTTTGCTCTGGAACTTGCCGCCGCCGAGGACGTCCCATCTGGGTTCGGTGGGGACCAGCGTCAGCTTGTTGGCGTTTTGGGCGCACTTCGAGGTGGGGGAGAGAGTGTGGACACTTACGGTGCGATGGCCATGCCGAACTGACGACACATTGGGATGATATCACGTTCCATGTCTCGGATTAGGACGTTCCAGCGGCCCTGGTAGATACTAAAGGGCGTCTTCCCATGGTCTATAGCATAAGTATTGGCTGCTGCCACGACCCAGGCCGGAGTATCAGATGCTCCAAGGTACATTACCTTGCCCTGCTCTACTAGAATATGCAAGGCATCCATAACCTCTTTGATGGAGGTGGTGTAGTCCCAGTAGTGGACATAGAAGATATCTGACGGATGGGGAAATCTCAAGTTAGATGATGCGTTCCCTGATAGTCACACCGCTTGGGTCACCCACCAATGTAGTCGGTCTGCAGCTTCTTGAGCGAGTCGCGGGCACTGACGTGAATGCTGCGCCGGGAGTTGCCAGCAAAGTTGGCCGCCTTGTGGCCCCGGCCCATGGCGTGGCTGCGGTAGTCCATGGTGAACTTGGTGGCCAGGACGAGCGAGTCGCGGTTCTTGCGGCTCTGGGCCCACTCGCCGATCCAGGTCTCGGACTGCTCGTTCTGGTACGTGTTGGCCGTGTCGATGAAGTTGCCCCCGGCCTCGTAGAAGGTGTCGAGGAGCTTGAAGGCCGACTCCTTCTCCATCGAACCCATGCCGCCCGCCCACGCGTCGCCAATCGACATGGCACCCAGCTGTAGGGGCGAGACTCGCACGCCGGCTGTGGACGAGAGGACTCGCAGACGGCCAAGCTCGGTGGGTGGACCGGATTGTGCCATGGTCAATGATGGGCCTGAGTCTTTCAAAAGTTTTAAGAGGCTGAGTTTGATAGAGCTGATTTAATGTGATGTTTAGTGTTCTTTACCGCTGAGAATCAGTACTCTGTTCGACTTCAGTTGACAAGGTCGAATGAGGTTCTCCAAGCATTGAAATGGTCATTGAAATACTTCATTGAAATAGGTCATACTACAGAATGATTCACTCAAAGTTATCTACTCTTCAGATGGACAGCGTTTCTCCAAGACCCTGTCCACAGAATCACAATTTTGAAGGAGATAATAACGCTCGCCTTTCGATGAAGGGCTATCTCCGAGAGGAAGGGGGTTGGTCCAGCTCCAACTCGGCTTTGCTGAGCAGTCGTTATTCCCGGGGCATGCTCACATTAAGCAAGCCGTACTCATGTGGCACATCCATGGGTCCCCTCTCGAGGCAGCAGCTGTCCAAGTTAACGCCGAGCGTTCTTCCGGGCAGTAAAGGAGTCGGGCAGGTCGTTCTGTTCTCGGCAGAGGAGGGCGTCGACAAGCAAGACCAGGTTCCCCGGCCGCGGGCCCATGCCCTAACCCCTTCCACCTTACTAGAGCCCGTCACTGAAGCCTGGGAACGGATCAGCCAGTGGGGCACCCAGCTCGCTCAAATGCTTTCTATGAGTCCCTAAAACCATTGCGGGACGAGAGTCTGCAATAGCTCTTTCATCATTATCTGACTAGAACAGCGTAGAATTACCACATGTTGCTGCTAATTAAGCAGGTAGCTAGGGTGAAGCTTTATCCTACATTTTGCGTCTTTCCTTCTCTTTCTTCTTTTATACTTATTTCTACTTATCTAATGTTTCTATTCTCTACATTCTTTTACATATTAAAAATAAAATGCAAGTATATTTGGAGTAGACGTGACAGTACGGGCTCATATACTGCTTGGGTTCCAAGTCTGAGGTTTTACAATTGTGGTCTTTTGGCTGAGCGGTCTATGAGGGAACTAAGTAGGAGATTACAACCGCCTCAGTTTGAAAGGTGCTGTGAGATCCTGAGCCCATCAACTAACATGCTTGAAGCTGAAATGAAATTACTATTTGCTTTAGTCTCCATTCCCGTGCTCATCTAGACACCGTTTGTTGTTTCGGTCAATGCGCATGTGTCCACAAATTCCCCCTCTTCCTCCTCTCCCCTTTTTCAACTTCCTTTGGTCTCTTTACTAGGACAACCCCGCTCGGCTTCCCATCGATCAAAGCAAGCAGAAACATATCACAGTCCATCTTGCTCCTGATCTCCTGGTACTCGTTCCGGCTAACCTGGCCAACCCTCACCTCCTGCGGCGTCCCGTCACTTCGCATCTGTGGTGCTGGAGGATTGCCCCCGTGAAGGCTTGTGTACGTGGTGTCAATGACCGTCGGGGGCGATGTCATCTTGGCCATCTCCTGTAGCGCCTCGGGCGTAGAGACTAGGGTATCTGGCGAGATGATAACGTAAAAACTAGGGTTGTAGTACTTGTAGGTGCCATTCCGCACTGCTTCCCGGTAACCCTCCCAAATGCGAGGATCATGGAGTGGGCTTCGACTTTCTTGGTAGTCGGCGAAGTGCCGCTGTTTCTCGACGTTGGCCTTGGCCAGGCTCTTTCGCAGGTCTTCTCCAGCATACATGTTCAGAGAGAGGCAGGGTGGATTTTGCAGTGGGGGAAAGTGGTTGGGGGCGCGGGGCAGTCTGTTTGAAGACTTGAAAACCCTAAGTTATTCTTGAGAGGCTCGGTTGTGCGATCGACAATGGCAGATTGTTGTGCAACAATCATGGCGGAGCCATGATCCGTTGGCTTGTTGATTTTGCCGATGCTTGCCTGACAAGGAATTGGGACTCGACTCGGAGCGCAAATATCGTGGGCGCTTGCTAAACGAACAACGCGAGGTGTTGGACTGCTTAAATGCAAGGTCCAAGCTCTGTTGGCTAGGCTGCAGCATGATATGTGGAGCCTTCGGAGACCGCAATGTCCGTCTGGCCTTTTTCTCGTGCTTACTATGGGGTCTAGAAAGTCAATTCAGTAAAGCCCTTGCTGGGTGGACCTTTTCAGCTGAAGCTTTGGCTCGAATTGTATAATGTGGGCACATGATACCTGCAGCGGGTGTTTGAGAGACGAGGCGTTCGTGAAGAACTGCTAGTGCCCCCTCAGCACAGACTTCAGGTCAAGTAGAGACGATTTTCGAAAGCCCAGCGACGGCTTCTGCTCACTGTGTTTCGAGAAAAAGGACATTGTTGCAGTGGCAAGGTGCTCACCGACTGTCAGCAGCCCTGACATGGGTTCGAAAACATGGGTTCGAAACGTGTGGCGTGGACATACGGTGCATCCATCATAGAAGAATGAGATGAGACGACTCTTTTGAAGACCGACCGTTATTCTGAGGTCCAAGAGAAATACTCAGCATAGCCACAGACTTTGCGGTTGATGACCCGGAGAAGATTGTCTGCTCCAAGGCCAGTCGTGTGAGCCTCAGACCTGACATCGCATGCAAGGCCCAACGCCAATTCACCTCGAGCTCGCCCTGGTCACTCACCCCCTGCCCCAACCTGATAAACCCCTCGTTTTCAGTACCATGCAACGAATGTCAGGCAAGCTGGCGCAGTGGCAAAGACGAGCGACTTTATAAGACCCTGATAAGACCAGCCACCGACAAGGCCACACGTTCAGATACAGTGCTCACCGTAACGTCAATAAAAACACAGGCAGGTGAGGCAACAAACACTGCAAAGAAATATCCCGAAGCACCTGCCCAAACATGGCAGGGAACACCGAAAGGAGGGACGCGCTGTAGCACCTTGTAGGGGTGGCAGCGCGTGAGGAAGGGGGTGGCGACCTCTTCCTTTTTGTCTTTTTCCCCTGACCCATCTTCGTTAACCCCCTGCTTCTTGTTGTTTTGCCCTGGCCCAACGTTCAGGGTTGAAACAAGCCAAGTTGGTGTAACACTGCATGTGATATTCCCCGTCATTTGAGGAAACGCACTTAGCATAACACATCTGTGAGGTTCAAGTACAAGCATCGCAATTGAGCCATGTCAGGCAGGATCGAAATATGGCCAGCAAACTTATGTGATTGTGCATGCTGAAGGCTATAATTCTCAAATTGAAAGACTAATTATCATTACAGGCACTTTCGATGATCTTTAAGACGACCACGAGAAATACTTTGGTTTCCAACTCAGGGGAGTACGTTGAGCCATTGCACTCCCGCTGATCACTTTCAACTGGCCAATGCGGCAACCGACACTTTGGCCAACTCCAGATTATTCAGTGAAGGTCATGGCTTTGAAGCCCTATGATTCTACATTTCATCTGTTGTCTCGACTACATAGCGGCCCGAGTGTAAGCAATGCATCTTAAATGCACAATGATATTACTATTCTCGCTTCCTCAAACCTTAATTGCCAATGGTTTCAAGAGACACAGCCCAACGTTCGCTTAGCCGTCAGAACCCACAGAGATTGAAGCCCAAATCCTTTTAGGTCCTCTCCTGAGCCCACGATGTACAAGTACCCAGGCTCTCTGCCCTTTCTTGGAATCCTTTTCTGGCATGCCCATGACCATGTCTGACTCGGAGGACGACCAACCAATCAACTTCGGCTCCGACCTCAGTATCAAGGCTTGCATCAGGAATTGTTTGGACGGCGAGTGCTGCGACTGCGATCATCCTCGAGTAGATCCCGACACTCCAACAGGACAACGATCACCAGCTCCGTACCAAAACCCAACCGCCCACGAGTCGCTGGCATCCATCGCGTCTTCCGGCCGGGGCCCGAGCCAGCGGCGCCCTGTTGCCAACCAGTACCAGCCAGTCCAGTCTATGCAATATGGCACCACCTCTGATGCGCAGGCTGGGGCTGATGGAGAGCAGACTACGAGCCCGGTCGGCTCTTACGGCGGTGTGTTCATAGCCGGGCAGCATCCATCGGGCTTCACCACGCAGGCGTCATCATACAACGACGCAGCGAACGTGACCCCTTTCCAGCAGTCCATGGGTTGCTACCGGGATGGTGCAGGTCTCCTCCATAACAGTCAAGGCCAACGAGTCGACGAGAATTGTCAAGTTATTCACCCCGCCGCCAACAGCATGCCGCAGCCCTCCCCAACTTCTGGGTCTTCCGAACAGTCATTCCAGACTGCGCCATCTCATAACTCACGCTCGAGCGGTGGCGGCTCTCACGCTGGGTCTAGTCGCAGCGGCCAAAGGGGGAAATACAAGAAGCTTTAGAAAGTGGTACTTGCTTTGTCGAATGAAGTACTTGGGCAATGTTGATTTCTGGGGGGCGATGGATCTTGGCGTTCAGCGATGAGTTCTGGTGTTCACATGGTGCCTTCGGGATTTTGACCTCAATAGATTTGTAATTCAAGTACATAGCTCCGTTCTAATTGCCAGTTATCAATGTCTTCTTTCATGATCATCCCTTCATTTGAACATGCGCTACAGCAGCTGAGAGCATTTCTAACATCCATGCGCATCCGCGTTCTAATCACTTGGGCTGCGAGTTAAAGGGTCTCATTGAGTTCTGCGGCACGATTGAAAAGATTCTTATTATTACTTTCTGCAGCATATGTCCTTCTACCCAAGTGAATCTGAACAGTGAAGAGACGAGGCGGTGTTGAATCTTTGTCTCTTCGGTCTCAACTCTTCCACTGACATGTTTATTCTCCAGGAGTCTGGAAGTGCTAAAAGCAGGGAGAAATAATTTTCAACTCATGTTTCATGGACTTCAGAACAATGTCAACTATTTCAAACTACCGCCCTGCCCACATTTGAGACCCATCTCCCGAGTAGCGCTCTGGTCCCGGCTTGGCTCATTGATGACAAAAGGCCTTTTGCCCGGCTCTCTGAGCCCCTGGAAACTCTTTTCCTGACAACATGAAGAAGTAGGTGACCACCAAGTGAAATACAGGAGAAAAATTGACCATCTTTTCGGTGACGGTCATCCTCAGAACCAAAGCCTATTGGGTAAACTTTTGTGACACAGTGCTAACATGACTGTATTTCGTCAAGTACTTGTAAGCTGAGTGACCATGACCATCTCATGACGATGAGAACATCTCGAGAAGTTGGCTGTGAGATCCGATCAAAGCGGACTTTGTCGCTGCATCATCACCGGGCCGTAGTTGGTGGAGATCAAAGGCCAGCAGCCAACTGAGCAAGTCCAACCTCTCGTCCATGCCCGTGTGGGTGGGTGAGACGGGTGAGATATTCTCAAAGGGGAAGCCTGACCTCGCCTAGCATTATAAATACCCACGCCACTCGAGATTATTTCTTGCTGCTGCCTACCTGTATTACAAGTGTAGGAACACATCGGCCCACCACAACGTCACTGTGCATCGCCGAAAACACCTCTTCCAAATTATCTTTTCAGCAACAGCCCTTTGCGCATATCTTTTGCGGAACAAGCTCTCAAGGAAACATCCAAGATGTCAAACCAGCAGCCAAACGGCACGCCCCAGACCAACGGCAATCCGCCCCCTCAGCCGCCTGCCACCCAGCAGCCCTGGGGTTCCGCGCCGGGCAGAGGTGCGGGCATGTTGAGCGACGCAAGTCGCTGGGCGAACACGGGCCAGAGCCAGCCCAGCTCTGGTCCTCCGCCTCCCGCGACGAACGGCGTTGGCCCGAGAGGCCCCGGCGGCTCTCACGACGGCGGCGGCGGGACTGCAACATAGAGGGAAGCAACCGAGGTCATGGAGAAGGCACAGAGGTACTTCTAACAATCCTAAGTATGTGAAGCTCAAGACATTTTCGGGGACACTTTTGAATCTGTAGGGTTGATTTTGTTGCTCTCAGGCTCTCACCTTTTTTTTTGGCTCCCTTTTTGGTAATACACAATTTTTGGATTTTAAAGGCCAGGAGCGCGGCAGTTTTGCTTCTTAAGGAGGATACTTAGGTACTGTTGGTAACTTGCAGGGTATTATAGGCAATAATCACTACCTGAGTGTTTCTTGTGACACTGTCGGTGATTTTAGGTACCGTGATGTTGTATCTGAAATTGATGACTGCTTGTTACCCGTGACTCTGACAACCAATATTGGCCGTTGTTAAGTATCCGGTCAAAATGACATTATTCATGCCTCGTCACCACACCGTTTCCAAGAGTAGTTGCCGAAGATCAAAGATCAGTGACGAACCAACTAGGTCCAGTCCCTCTGTAAGTACGTTTGTGTGAGCAACACAAGTGACAGAGTCGGACACCAAGCACTGAGCCTTCAAAGCACTCTCCACCATAAATATTTACGTTCTGGGCAATGTGGTCTTGCTCTAATCGCCGTCCACAGCAACATGTTTCCCAGAAACAACGAATCTATGAATATCTCGAACAGTAACACATCCATCCATCACGACGAAGCAGAAACGTCCTTTAGGACTCCACCAGCACAACTACCTCTGTCGAGAAGACGTCCACACGCATATTTTAACTGAGCCACCCTTCGAAACAAGACACACAAGATGTCATCAGGCCAGAGGAGCGGCGGTCAACAGCCTATCCGAGATTTCCCCCCTGGCACTGTTATGGGCAGGGAAGCACAGACCTCGATCACACCTCACATTCGACTATTGCAAATGCTACGTGCTCAGGAGGTGGGAGCCGAGCGAGAGCGCAGAGCGAGGGAGGTGGCCGAGCGGGATCGCAGAGCAAGAGAGGCCGCGGCCGTCGCCAACGTCGTCGCCATCGCCGCGGCCGCCCATCGTCCTCAGGGCGGCGCCAGCAGCTCTCGTTAAGATGGCGTCTCCCAAGGGCGCCATAAGGGAGGAGAGCAGCGAAGGACATGGAAGAGACAACGGCGGCTTGGAACAAACCTTAGTGTGAGCCTACGAGAAGACCGAGGTATGGTCAAGGACACACTGTGTGCCATGAGCGGTTGATTCTGCCTTCTTGGGCTTCTTCACTATGTTCACAATACACATATTGCATATCAGCGACTGTCAAATGGGCGGTATTAGACCTCACAGGAGCATACATTTAGATAGATCCTGAGGCAGTACACGCAAAAAGAAAAATAATTTTGTTTAACACAACTGAATTGATGAGTGTCTTGAATTTCTTGTAAGATTGACATGGGTCCTCTTTAATTTGTGACTTCATTATTGAGTCTTGGACTATCTATGGATGCTGTGCAGACTAATACAGATGCATTGAAGCAAGACTGGATAATACTATTGGGAGTGAAGGGAATTTTACTGTTGAACGTCAAATCTACTTTGGTGACTCGTCACTCAACGACCTCGGGACACATCGATGAAGCCCGGGTATAGACTCCTCCAAGGTTGGGGGGAACGAGACTCGGTCCCGAAAGACCAACATATCTCTATACCACAACCAACTTAAAAAAATCCAACAAGCCAAGAAAACGAAAGTAGAAAAAGCCACCCCAAAGCTTCGAATTACTTTCAATCCCACCCATCCTGACCCTAAGGCAACAACAGCACATGCCACAATGATATTAACACAAAACCCGAAGGAATCCCCATCAGTCATGACAAGCAATCCGTCCATCCATCCAACCCTGGCGCCATCGGCGACCTAGCCATCCATCAACCAGGCCCGCCCGTTGCCACCCCTGCTGCCCGTCCATGCCCCCCTGGGCCTGCGGAAGCGACCGCACATGTGCAGTGCGCACAACGACCATCCATCCCACGGCCACCACCCGCCCGCCCGCCCGCCCAGCAGCCGCGGCCATAAGCGAGGTAGGGAGAGCCCCAGATCCGCAAGAACGGATGAGACCCTCGGACTCTGGGCCGCAGACAGACAGGCAGGGCCCAATCAACAAGCCTGGTAACGAGGTGCACACGGCACGGGATGGGACGTAGGCGAGCTGGGGTGCATGAGCAGGGCATGGATGGCATGAACAAGCAGGTAGGCAGGCGGAAGAGGACGACATCGGGAGAGGGACACACAGCCATATGTTGCGATCGAGGCCGGCCGCATACACAGGAGGCCCGTGGGCCGGGGGGCACCAAGGCAAGGGCACACCACATACACTGCGCATAAAACAAACCAACAGCTACAGGTTACATACAAAGAACACAAACCACAAACAACAATAGCCGACAAGCGCCGGTGGCAGCGCGGCAAAGTGGGTTTGGTTGTTGGGGGATGGTAGCACACAGACACAACACCCACAGTGGAAACACGGGAAGGAGTCGAGACATGCAAGTTCAAGTGGGCGTTGCAAGCGTCCTGTGCAGGTTTCGCTTCGCAGGCCGCATGAGGGGGGCAAGTCTGATTCGCCCGCGAGGCCAAAGGGAATGGAATGGAATCCTTCGGCCGGGTCTTGTTTCTGGTTCTGGTATTGCAGTATTCTTTCGCTGCTGGTGCTGCTGCGACCACCCTCCCCTCCCCCACGTGTCAAATATGCACGTCAAGACCTGTATTCCTTTCTTTGCTTTGCTTGCCACAGGAAGGATTCAGTGGGAACGGGGGGCCTTGTTGTTATCTGTCTGCCTAGAGCCGGGGGGCAGGGGGAGCAGGGGGATGGACCTGCCGTGTTCGGTAGGTATTCTCTACGGTCGGAGGGGTGTAAAAGAGTTCATCAGGTAGCTGCCAATGCAGCTTTAATGGGAGGAAGGATTCGGGAGGGTTTTGGTGGGATGAACGGGAGGACATGATGGTGATGATGGTGGTGCGAGAGAACTGGGAAGGCTGTTGCGATTGGCGGTGATATCTCGGCAGCGCCCGCAACAACGTCAGCCTGCTGCTCGCAACGGCTGTTGCTGGATTCTCTGTCCTGCAGGCGAGGTGAAGCAGCAGTAGCAGGAACACCGTCTTGTGGCTGCAGAAGCAAAGCTGCAGCAGAGCACGCACACAACACACGACGCACTGCAGGCGTGGCTGAACCGGCACGACGTGGGAGGGCAAAAAGGTCAGAATGGGGGATATTTGCCAATGTGACGCCTGTGGCGGACCGGTCGCATCCGAGGTACTACAGTGGTTGTGAGGTTGGGGGCCAAATTGGAAAGGCCGTTCTGGACGTGGTCCCGTAGGGTGAGCTTGAGATAGCGACCTGTGTTGGCCCCCAAATTCATTCGAGGGAGGTCTCGCCCGGTAGTGGCCGCCATGAGGCGATTGTCGTCACTGACAATTTGGTTGGACGTAATGTGCGACATCAAATCTTGAGCAGGGCGGTATAATCAAAGCTTAAAAGGAAGCCATTCATCAAGCAAGGCGTCGGCGGTGAGGCTGGACGCCATGTGCACGAGGTGTTCGCGCAATCGTTCTCGAAGGGGAAGCATCATTCGGGAAGGGTAGCTAGGGGGCGTGGTGGTAGACTCGGACTTGACAGCCCTTTTGGGCTGACCTGGGCAAGAATCTGGCCAACCACACGAGGTGGGCGCGGCTGGCTGCAGCAAGGGAATATCGCCAGCCAGCCCTTGCCCTTGCCCCCAAAAGATTTTGGGCTGAGCGATTTGCAGTGATGTGGTAGAGCGGCTGCCGGATGCTGTTGCTAGTGTATCTGGTCCCGTGCAACCATGAAGGCCACTGCATCTCGATATTGGTCTGGGCAGTGAAGACCGCTTGCTCGCTCTCTGGCAAGGCGTTTACTGCCCCCGTCGTCGCACGAGGGTGCCACAAGCGTGCGCGGCGCCTGCTCGAAGGCGTCGGAAAGAGGATCCGACCGGGCGGGCCGGCTCTCCACGCACAGCTGCCCCGCGGCCTTCATATCGAAGCAGTGACCAGGTGCGGGCCTTGTGCAGATGGCGCAGATGGGAGAAACCGTGACTAAGCCTTTCGCAGCTAAATCGGAGCCCGGTGTGGAGATGCAGAGCTGCAAGCTCGGCGGGCCCCCGGGAATGGTTCGTCGCGGACTCGTGGTTGACAAAAGTACCTTGCGTACCCGCTCAGCCCGTATCTATGTGGTCCACGTGGGAGACTAGATGACAAGAAACGCCGCGGGTGGCATGTGGCAGTCTGGTAGAGGCCTAAATGTCTCACGTCTTGATTAATGGCACGTCGCAGCAGCAGTGGTGGCAGCTTTCATTTGTCGGGGGCCCGTGAGAAACAAGATTGACGGGCTCTACAGGTGCTAGTGGCAATCGACATCGCGAATCCTTCAGAAGTATCCGAATCCTGCGGCGCAGGTACGAGGCTCAAATGCAAGCTCCCTCCGCCTTAGCAGCCGACCTGCCCCGCTCGGGGGCACTGACAGTGGCGCTGATGCAGGGGTGTAGAAAGGCCGAGAACACGGCGTTAGATGATCGTGGACGGTATTCGCAGCCAAAAGTGGATGTCGACGACTACGTTAGTCCATACCGGCCTGGTTGGCTGGCTCACCGACTGACCTGACTGGTTGGGTGATGCCGAGAGACCAGCACCGCTGGCCAACCCGTGTGAGGACCCAACTGACGGTAGGTGTTGGAGAGGGGAGCAGGCGGTGATGCCCTCAGCCCAGCCCTCGGCCGTTGTGGGCTTCAAGACGCTGCCTGGACAGGATGGGCAGGGTGACCTTGCCACCGACGGACGAGGAGGGATTCGAGAAAGCCCTACCTGGTGATTGTGCCTTGTGGCAAGATGTTGGGGCCTAGAGGGAAGTTTCACCTTTTAATATCTCCCTCTCGAGTGTCGATCCTTAGGCCAGGGCGGAGGGTGATGCTGCTGCTGATGCTGCTGATGCCCGCTGCCGCTGCCGCTGCCGCTGGTGGTGCTGGTCGTGGCCCACGCACGACGGCCTCCAGAGTCGAGACCCGTCTTGAGACCCGACTCGAGACCCCCAAGTCGACGGTCCACGATCCATCCACCCCGTCCCCGATGCGACTCATGCACCGGGCAGCCGGTACGGTGCGCATGTTGGTGCATTCTGCTGTCATCACCTTGATTTTTGCCCAGCAAAGGATGGGTTTCGGTTTGCTGCCCGTGATCGAACCTGTCTCGCGTGCATCTCGCAGGATGGGATGACGACGGGGCGGCACAAGGCATACTACTCTGGCACGCAACACCGTCTGCGAGGTGGTGTGTGTAGTGCGGCCGAGTCGCATCTCCGTATTCCGTATCACAGCACGCACAGCGTCGACGGGGTTCGGTGGGCAAAAGTCAGCGGGGAACAGATGGCCATACAGCCAGCCATTAGCCAGACGACCAGACGACCAGACGTCCAGGCATATCCCACGCACAGCAGGACCCCGATGGAGGTGTCACCGCGTAAGCCAATCTGCGAGGGGACGGCATGGTCGTTGTTCCGCTGCTTCGCTGCTTGGCTGCTTGCAGCGTGCATGTCGCTGGTCGCAGCTCACAGATGTCCGGGAGAGAGAGAGCATGGCACCGGTGGACGGCGATTGGGCCTGGCAGATGCTGTCATTGCGCAGGAGGGGCAGGGGGATCCGGAATCCTTCGCGCAGTTTTGGGTTACCAGCAGACCAGGAATGCAGCAGCAGAAGCGGCAAGCATTTTGACACAGTACTGCGTGTGCGTGGTGGCTCGTGTGATTTCGTGTGGTTCCAAGGGGGGGCCCAATGTGCGTGTTGGTTGTTAGTGGCCCCGACAATGTAGCATCGGATAAGTCAGACGTGATGCGATTTTTGGCGAGGCGGAAAAAGAGCGCCCATCGGTGTTGGTGTTGGTGCTCCAAATTGATATTGGACTGGACCGCGGTGGGGATTGATCATCGCTGTCGGGCAGGGGACTGGCTGCACAGACAATCAGACAACAATAGAGCTGACAGACAAGCAGACAAGAACGGACTCGAGCAGCAGGGGAGCAGGGAAGCAGGGTCGAGGGTACGACGGTACATTGGGCCTACCACGGTATCTGGGCAAGTGGGGAAGTTCAAGCCGCTAAGGGAACAGCCGAGAAGGGCGCTTTTCTGATTGGCACAAAAGCCTTGCTTAACCGCGCGAGGTACGTACCCTGCACACGGACGGCACTGGATTGGGCCGACACAGCCGACCTTCCTTCCGCTACTGCAGGCCTGCAGGTCCATTGGTAGCTGGGTACTGTAGTACCAGGCAAGCCAGAAATCTATCTGCCTGGCAGCCTGAATAAGTAGCCTCTGGCTGTTTTTAGGTGGCCTTCAGGGCAATCTAGGCCTGCAGGGGTACTTGGTTGACCGCAGCGTGGGCACAACTGAAGGGCTAAATTCAGAAAGGGCAGGGCAGGGCAGGGCAGGGTCAAGGCAGGGCGGGGCGGGTGAGAGACGGGCAGGGAAGGAGCTCACAGCCCCCCCGGCCCGTCATGGTCGCTGGGCTGCTGCTGCTGCTGCTGCTGCTGCTGCTCACTGTGGGTGTTTCTGTTTCTGATTTCGCTCCTCTTGGCCTCACCCGCTCCTCCCTGCACCGTGTGCTTGGGGTTGGTTACTGCCTGCATCATGACTCTCCTTTCCAATTCAGAATGGCAACCTCACCATGAGGGCAGACACAATCGTAATGATGAGTGATCAGAGTTCAGCACCTGCATCCACGACCATGCCCCCCTGCTTCGACTGACCAGCCAGCCAGGAGAGGCTGGGCTGAAGACGGGCACACTATCGTGGCTGCGACCAACTCATCCCAGCCGTCTCTCGGTCTACCCTTCTGTTTTACACAATTCTGGTGATGCTATGTTGCATCGCGCGTCTAACAAGACCCACGTCCATCTCAGATGTCGCCACAATCCACGGTCCACAGCACTCATTAGCAACTCGTCCATCAGATGCTCAGATGCTGTGGTCATGGAGGCTCAAACGCCCCCTAGCCGGCCCCGGACGCGGCCCCAGGGCTGACTGACATGTTCTTCAGTGATGAGCAGGGCCGTCGAATCGGCCGCCATTCGCCCACTTTCTCCGCCCCCAACCCGATTGCCACGTCCTTCGACACGCATGCCTGCATCTGCTGGCACGCGAGAGATTGTCTGCAGCAGCACACTGCAAGAGCCCATGTCTCCTGTCTCGACAGGGGTTCCCACAGTGGAGGGTCCTCCTCTGCTGCCATCTTTGCTGCTCGGATGGACCAGCGAGATGCGCGCAGACAGGACAATAAGCACACACGAGAGACAGGCAGACTCATTGCTGTTTAAAGTGCACACAGCCATCATCTCTGGCACATTGTTGCACACAATCGAGGCTGAGGTGAGCTCGGCCTCGATCCCGCTTTCTGACTGAGTTGCAACTCCTACCAGGCTCGAGCCCGTCTTCCCGTCGGGACAGCCACATCCTGTGCCACATCCATCCTCACCAGTTCACGCCACCGAGCACAGGAATCGTCAGACTTACTCTGGTGTGTGTGTGTTCGCGGCATGCTTGAGTGTTGCTGTTTGTGGATCACAGCAGCAGGTCGGTCTTGGGGTCCGGGCCCGGGTCATGGACTTTGTTGTTCGACCACGGCGCCACGCATCCGCCATCGACAAAAGTCTTCGCGAAGACGGTGGAATTCCGGTCTTACGTGCATGCCCAGGTCCATTCAGCGTTGAGCCTCTCCGCCTTAGGACTTTTTTTAATGCCCCTGGGTCACACCCGGCAGCGGCATCAGGAGGAGCAGCACCAGTGGCATCGGCGTCAGCAATAGACCTACTGAACGCATCATCAGAGCCCACCCGCGCCCAGCACTCGTCTCGCTCGCTACTCCATGTCCACCCACCAGTGCTACCCACCAGCTCTGCCACCCTGGTGCCTGCTAACCAGCCCGACGTGACCCTATGCCCGGGTATCCCTGCGAAGCCCGCACCACAGCTCCCGCGGTCCCTCAACGGCCCGCTGCGATTCACCTCGAGGCCAGTCGTCTTTGTCCTGGCATCTCTACCACAACGTAGCCGCCATCAGCAGATGCTATTGTTGGTGCAGGGGCGCGGCACCAACTGCTCGGCAGAGCGCAGAATTCCACAAAATTTCTGGCTCGCTCCCCACACATGTACCGCCTTGTGCAGGGTGGAGACTGCGGGCTGCAGATGGGCTCTCAATACAATTCGCCTGTGTCTGCGTGGGTGCGTGGGTGTGTGTGTGTGCGTGTGTCCTGCACTGCACCGTACTGCAAGCAGCTCAGCTCAGCACAGCACAGCTCGTTCTCCTGTCTACTGGGCGTCATGTCATCTTGAGAAATTGAGAGACACCCCGTGAGGCAGAGCAGCCACCCCGCCCAGCTCAGCAAGCACTCATCCGCCGCTGTGCATTCGTACATAACACACATAGAGCCAGCCCAGATTACATGGTGCCTGGTCTGTATCACCTCCTGCCACCACTGGAGTGACATTGACACCTCGGGATCCACTTCCACCACCCAACCCACATCGACACCCTAAGACGGATCCTTTCTCACCTCTCTGTATTCCTGCGCCGCCTGCCGCCTCTCCTTCTCCAAGCGGTCCCTGGAAATCCTCCTGCTCTGCTCTTCCCCTTCCGGCCAGGCCTCTCTCATCAGCTGTCAGTCCCTTGTCAGCCCTCTTGTCACTTTCTCTCACCAACCTTCCACCAAACCCAATCTTGCTGACATCCTGCATTAGACTTTTTTTCCTCTCTCCCACTCTCGACCTCCCTCTCCCATTCTTCCGACAGCGACTCTGCTCTGTTTCTCCCCTTACAGCCCTCCTGACGTGCCTACTGACGCCTTTTCCCTATCATCCATGTCGGCCCTATCAATTTGATAGCTAGCCGTCTGTCTCCTTTCCGTTATTTTCACCTGCGCCTAGGCCACTGTACTATACCAGAGATACCCAGCTGTCCGTTTTTGCTTGTCTGCGCCGCTCTGCCTTGCCATGACCTGCCAGTCAATACAAGGCCAGCAGTCCTCGCGTTGCTCACCCTAAAGTCGCATCACCTCGCCTGCGCTGACACGAGCACCGCTCGCCGTCTCGCCGTGGGCATCGCACGTACCCCTCCCTGCACATCCCTGTACCCTATACCCTCGTGCACGGCATTCCTCCACCTCAACACCAAGCTCTCCCGAATTCGACGACACGATTCATATTTGTCATGGCAGACGACCGGTCAAGGGCCAAGCGGAGCTCTCTACCCCGGATCGACACCACAGCCTTATCTGTCAGACAGCCCGACCAGCAAGCCGCCCCGGCGGACGACAACAGTCAGCAGCAACAGACGCGGCCCCGCACGCTGGAGGACCGCATCCTAAACTCCGTTGCAACCTCCCTGTCATTATCTCCGGACAAGCTGCGCGAGTCCTTTATGCCTGGTCGCGATGGGGATGAAGAGTCAGCGGCGACAAATGGGGGTACGCCCTTCGCCAAAGCTTTCGCGGAGGAAAACGTCACCATCCAGACCAAAGTAATAGCTGGCTCCAAGACACTTGCTGATGTGGAAACCCGCGTGATACCGTACTCTGCACATTCCCTGCAAGGTTCACTTGTTCAGCCCGACGACGACAACGAGCAGGACCAGGACGACTCCTCGGAAGACGAGGACAGCCCAGGTGCTGCGGTTGACGTCCGCTCAGCATCCGTCATGATCGCCCCGGAGAGAATACACCGAGCCAGCCGTATGGATTCGACCCGACTACGACCCAAGCGGCAAGAGCCCCAAGGACACTCGCGGAACCCGAGCGGCGCATCTGCGACGCCCTTAACCACTCTTGACAAGCCAAGCGAAGTTGAACTTTTCCTGGGTTCAGAAAATGCCGTATCAAAAGTAGTCGTTCTGAAGCCACGCGCCGGCCTCTTTGATGAGAAGCTTGTCGCCTGTCTGACACTAAGCAGTATCCCACCCCGGGAACCGGACTCCCCCAAGATCGAGCTTGTGTCACCGTCGCAGATGTTCTTTGCCGGATCCCAGATAGCCACTATCAAACACAACCTCAGATCACATCCAACTGTCGAACCAAAGGTCATACCGGAAGTCTGGGTGCCGCTAGATGACCTCCCCTCCTTGCCAGACTCTGGTGAGATCGACCGGAGGAAACTTCGCACATGGGTGCAGAATGCGAACCAAGACATCTACGAGAAGGTCATGAGCCTGTGCACTGATCAGCCCCTGCAGCCACCAGCCACCGAGATGGAGAAGAGTATACAGAAGCTTGTCGCAAGGGTCCTGCAGGTGCCACCAGACCAGGTGGGCATGAACTTCACGTTTGCGCAATTTGGAGGTGACGAGGTCACAGCAATGGCACTCGTCACAAACGCAAGGGTTGAGTCGATATTCCTAGAAAGCCATGAGATTCTGCAGTCGAATAACACGCTGGCCCATCTCGCCAACCTGGCAACCCAAAGAGGCGGGCTGGCACACAAGTGGGCCGCCGAGGAGGAAGAGAAGATCGCGGTCGACGGCGAAGACAGCTCGCCATACCATTACTTCGAACTCTCTCCGATGCAGAAGCTGTATTTCAACACCACCATGGGCGGCGACTCAGTCAGCCGTGCTGCTGCCGACGGGAGCTACCGCTTCAACCAGTCTCTTCTACTGCGCGTGGCCAAGTGTTTCACCGTGCAGGATATCTCGGCCGCTACTGATGCAGTTGTCGGCCATCACTCCATGCTGAGAGCCAGATTCTCCCACGTTCGCAACGAGTGGATCCAGAGAATATTACCCGAGGTTGACAGCTCCTACGCCTTTACGCACTATACCGTCAGCACGAACGAACAGCTCGAGTCCGCGGTCTACCAGGTTCAAACATCGCTCGACATTGAAGATGGGCCTGTCTTTGCCGTAGCACATTTCTCTACAGCGGACGGCCACCAGATGGTATACCTTGCTGCACATCACCTCGTCGTCGACCTGGTGTCTTGGCGGCTGATTATCCGGGATCTGGACGAGCTCCTCCAGAGCGGAAGCCTGCTGTCTCAAAGGTCAATGCCGTTCCAGAAGTGGACAGAATTGCAGAAGCTCGACGCACAAGTGCCCTCTGGTGGATTGCCTTTCGAGATTAGCCCAGGGGATTTGGATTATTGGGGGTTGTCCGACTCGCCGAATACTTATGGGGATGCTAACGAGGCCAGCTTCTCGCTCACTGCGGAGCTGACATCCATCCTGGAGACGACATGCTGCCAAGTTCTGCAGACGGATGCAGTGGATATCTATATCGCTGCTCTGATGCTCTCTTTTGCGCAAACATTCCCTGACAGGAGTGTCCCAGACGTCTGGAACCAAGAACATGGCCGTGATCTCTGGAGCAATGACCTCGACATTACCGAGACCGTTGGGTGGTTCACAACACTCTGCCCCCTGAACCAGCACATAACTCCGGCCAGCGACTTCATCGATATCCTACGGCGAATGAAGGACACGAGGAGAGCGGTTCCTCACAAGGGCGCGCACTACTTCGCCAGCAAATTCTTCCCCGGTGACAGCGAATCACCTAGCGGCCCTGACGGCACCCGGCCGCAGTCTCCGAATTTCTTGCAAATCGCGACGCGTGATTGGCCCATTGAAATTCTGTTCAGCTATGCAGGAAGCCTGCAGGACCTTGGAAAGGATCCGCTGAACGGCGATGGTGTACTCGAGCAAATGATACTCCCGGGACGCACCCTCGACTCGCGGACGTCCGACATTGGCCCTGCAGTTGGACGAATCGCTCTCTTCGAAGTCAACACAACGATTGATCAGGGATCCGCTAAGATCAAATTTCTGTACAACCGAAACTCGCTCCACGCTGACAAGATCACCTCCTGGATCAGCAATTATGAGCACCTCCTCCTCGAGGCAATTGGCCGTCTTCGCTTCCACGAGCCGGAGCTCACACTGGCCGACATTCCGCAGTTGTGGGCGACGGGCGTTAGCTATGAGGGCTTGGACCGGTTGAATCGAGTGATTGTTGCAGATCTAGGGTTGAGCAGTGTCAAGGACATCGAGGCCGTGTTCCCGCTCACACCGGTACAGCAGAGTGTCCTTGTGTCTCAAGACCGTCAAATGCGCCTCCAAGCCTCAGATTACGGCACCAACGATGGCTACGGCTACATACCTAACTCCAGCAGCAGTGGAAACGGAAGTGCTTGCCACATTCACACGATGTACGAGTTTGCCAGTTCAGATGGCGCGCCAGTTGACCTCGAGCGGATCTGTGCAGCATGGGGTCAAGTTGTCGCCAGGTACTCTGCGCTCCGAACCGTCTTCATTGATAGTGTCGCCGAGAAAGGGCTTTACAACGCTGTGGTGCTGCGACGATCGAGCCCTAACATGCTGTTCCTCGATGCGACACCCAGCGAAGACCCGGTCGACACCCTGAACAACCTTCCTCCTCTGACAGCTTTCCCGGCACTGAAGAGCATACCACGACACCGATTGACAGTGTGCCACTCGCCCATGAAGACCGTCATCAAGCTAGATGTCTCTGCGGCGCTCTGCGACATGATGAGCGTGAACACTCTCATTGCTGACCTAAGAAAGGGTTACGCTACCGGCCGAGCATTGCCGGTCACAAGTGGTGACGCCTCGATATTCTCGTATGCTGGCTACCTTGACATTCTCCGTGGATTGGACCGGGACAGGAGTATCGGATGGTGGCGGGATACCCTGGCTGGCATTACCCAGCCATGCCTGTTTCCACGGCTGGACTTTTATTACGGCGGTGAAAGCAAGGACGCAGCAGCCTCTCGACGATACGACAACGCGCACGTGGAAATCAGCGATGTCCCCTTCTTCAAAGTTGCTGAGTTCGGTCGGGCAAACAAGACGACCACTGGTGCGATTTTGAGGCTGGCTTGGGGCTTGGTGCTTCGGACTGTTACAGGCAACAGCTCTGTTTGCTTTGGCTACAGGGCTCCTGGGCGATCAGCCACTCTGGAGGGAATGAGGGCTGCGGTGGGATGCTTCGCGAACACCATCGCTGTAGCTTTCGACCTATCGCCCTTCAAGCCTCTCGCCATCGTCTTGAAGCAGATCGAGGACGTGTACAATGCCGCTTTGCCACACCAGCATATCACCATGGCCGAAGTTCGCCACGCACTTGCGATCGGAAAGAAGGGGGTTGCTGCTGATTTTCAGCTGTTCAATTCCGTCTTGTCTTTCACTGAGGAGCCGTCGGATCTGAGTAGTCGCCCTGGGTCGCGGAACAATTTCGAGCTGAGAAATGTGCTGAACCACGAAACGAGTGACTACGACCTGACAATCAACACCCGATTTAGCGCTGCGACAGGCAGACTGGTCATTGATGTTGGGCACTGTATCTTGTCTGAAACGCAGGCACACAACATTGCGAATACGTTCGGCAGAGCTGTCAGCGCGATTATCAAGTGCACAGTGCCATCTGCGCATATCGGATCCCTAGACCTGTTTTCCGATCGCGATTATGCACAGATCGTCAACTGGACTACCCCGGCCGACAAGGACTCTCAGAATCAGCAGAGAACACTACTACATGAGTTGGTATTTGCGCAGAGTATCACTCGTCCCGATTCAAAAGCAATTTGTGCCCATGACGGCGACCTTACTTACCTGCAGGTCGAGGTTCTCTCTCACAGGCTGGCCCACGTGCTCCTCGAGGCTGGCGTGCTCCCCAAAGGTAACTCCAAGGCAGCCGTCCCAGTCATCCTTGACAAATCCAAGTGGGCCCCTATAGCTCTTCTTGCTATTCTCAAGGTCGGTGCTGCTTTCGTACCCGTGGACGCGGATGAAATGGGCTTTGTTGCGAAGATTTCCGAGCAACTAGGTTCAAGCAGCCGGGTTGCGGTTGCGTGCGCATCAGCTGCTGAAGCCCTTGATAACTTTACGGAGCCAGCCCCCCTCTTTGACCGTGTGGTCCGCCTCGATGATGCCTTAATGAAGCGCCTCGAGCGGGAGGCGCCAGTCCCTGGACAACTGCTTCCGCCCAGCAAGCCCGAGGACGTGGCTTGTGTCTACTTTACAGCAACTTCGTCTCGATCTGTCCGTGGTATCAGCTTCACGCACTCCTCATTGTCAACAGCATTCATCGGGCAGGGTCCTGCAGCAGGAATTAACAACACGACACGTGTACTCCAGCTGTCCAGCTTTAATGTCGACGTTTCGCTGGCCGAGATCTTCACGACACTTGTCAGTGGCGGTACGATATGCATTCCGACTTCTAAAGACAGGTACAACGACTACACCGGCTGCGTGTCCAGATTCAGCGCGACTTGGAGTTACATGACGCCTTTGCTCGCCCGAAAGCTCAACGTGGACCTCCTACCGTCCCTGAAAACAGTGTGTTTCCGCACACGTGGGCTCGATGAGGACACATATGCCCCGTGGCGCGGTAGGAAGAGGGTCGTTATGGCTTATGGTGCACCAGATGTCTGTCCTCTGGGGATTTCTTTCCTAGAAATTCACGGCCCGCACCACTTGAAAGCCATCGGACGTCCGATTGCAGGATCTGCATGGATTGTCTCCGGCGAGGATCACAGAAACCTCATGCCTGTCGGTGCTGTTGGAGAGATGGTCATCGAAGGGCCGACGCTGGGCAGGACTTTCCGGCGGTCTTACCTGAGCGGCGACCACGAAGACTCACGGGATGTGGCAGAGACCCCTGTGTCACCCGAGAGTCGCAGCCCTTTCTCTGCCGCAAATGCGCAAGGTCACAGCCGTCATCGAAGCCTGGATGACGTTGTGGCATCGGACGAGCAGAAAGAGAGCAAGAAGCGCTACTACAAGACGGGCCACAGTGTTCGCTACATTGAAGGTGGACTGATGGAGTACGTCTCGTCGAAGCGTGATGACCTTGAGATCAATGGGCGCGTTGTAAATCTTGCCGATCTTGAACAGCAAATTCGTCGGGCACTTGGACCGGGCGTCGATGTGATGGTTGAGGCGCTCGCTTTCAAGGGCGAACGAAGCAGATCTCCAACTTTGGCGGCGTTCCTGGAACTGGGAAGTGATGCCAACACAGGGCTGGGCCAGCACAGTCTGGACCTTGCGAACCTCACACCCGAGATCAAGCACCGTGTTTTCGTCTCCAGAAACCTGGTCGAAAAAGCCCTCTCCGGTGTGGTACCTGACTTCATGATCCCGAAGATCTTCATCCCTGTCCGACACCTGCCGACAACATATTCCCTCAAGGTCAACCGCCGCAAGCTACAGAAGGTCATCAAAGGCCTCTCCCGAGACCAGCTTCTTGAGCTCGGCAAGGAGGAGAACGCGAAGCAAGTGGAGAGTGTCAATGCTCTCAAGACACTGCCACTGAATGAGCTTGCGGACAAGGTCAGGGCTATCTGGGCCAGGGTCCTCGGCGTTGAGCCAGGTACAATTGACACCGCAAACGGGTTCATCAAATCCGGTGGCGATGAAGTCTCAGCCGCTGAGGTTGTAGTTCAGTGCAGGAGAGAGGGAGCTCCAGTCTTCATCTCTGATCTCCTCAGTGATGTCCCGCTGGCTGAAATTTGCAGAGCTGGCAATCGCTATGAACTTGATGCTGGAGACGTTAACGTCTCTGTGGAGGACAACTCATCAATTGAACAGGCTGCAGACGCGACCGCCGAGACAGAGTACGACGAAACGAGCGACCCAAGCGCGGCGACGGCCCCAGCTCCTCAGGTCATCGACAAGAGCTTTATTGAGAGTACCCTCGCACCGAAGCTTGGAATCGAACCCGCTCTGATTAGAGACGTTGCTGAAGCGACATCAACACAGATACGCCACATAGAAACTGCCATGCTCACCCAGGGCCCTCAGCGCTCATCGTCTATCTCTCAAGGACAGGGTCCAGCAAGCATCAACTATTTTATCTTCCACTTCACAGCCGCCAGCTCAACTACCTCCGTATCGGCGCGCCGCATCGAAGAAGTTTGCCAGATTCTAGCCTCTGTGCATCCCATCCTCCGCACTGCCTTTGTCCCACATGTCGAGGGTCAGACAAGGAAGCTATACCAGGCTGTCCTGAAAAATCACAGCGTTGACTTCAAGAGCATCCCTCGGGTACAGAGCTGGCGTCTCAACGCCGCCGTTGACAAGGAAATCAAACGCGATCGCGAAAAGCTACAGAGCAGAAACCAACTAGATCTTTTCGCAAGGCCGATCACGAAGTTCATGTTCTTGGATGCTGGTAAGACAAGTACTCTCGTGCTGAGACTCTCGAGGGCGCAATATGACGACGTGTCCATTGGGCTGCTTGTCAAAGACCTCAAGAAGCTCTATGACGGTGGCCAGAACCCACCCCGCCGACCGGGTTTCGCGGATTTCGTCCGCGAGGCAGCACTTGCCAACGTTGGTGGGGAGGCAGAGAGATACTGGCGCGGGTTGCTGGAAGGCGTGCAGCCAACTTCTGTGATCCGGCACCCCAAGCCGCCAAGGCTGAGTAGTGGTGTCCGCACCCTACGAGAGACTGTCCCGGTCAGCTCTACTGCCATGGGTGGCCTTGGCATCGGCTTTGACACAGTACTAAAAGCCGCGTGGGGAATGGTCCTTGCCAGCATTTCGGGCACGCCCGATGTCGTCTTCGGTGAGGTTGTCGAGGGTTGCCACTCACGTCTTCAGCATCATCTCGGCCCGTCAAGCGTTAACCGTGGCGGTGTTCTGGGTCCCACGTCTACCATCTTGCCAGTGCGCGTGCGATTTGCCGATGCGCCCACCAGTCCACTGAATTTGTTAAAGTGCATTGCTGAGCAGAGGTCTTCCGGCGTGCCATACGAAAATCTCGGCATGTTGGATGTGATCGAAAAATGCACGCCATGGCCATACTGGACGCGACTGAGCACGGTGGTGCAACACCGGACTGACCCCGAGGCGGTGTTTGTCGGTGATGGACGGACGAAGAGTTTCCGACTTGGTGCGGCGCTCTGCAGGGTTAGTGTCATGGAAAGTGAAGTTATTGATGTGCCGGACTTCTTTGTCAAGAGCGTGGTGATGAAGAAGAAGCCCGGTGCAGGAGCAACGGGTGGTGCGAACGGCGGGAGGCTGCCAGGTGCGACCGCATGGGGGGAAGAAGAGGAGGAGCTTGAGGTGACGGTTTCTTTCCCGGAGCAGTCTGTCCCTGCCACGCTCGCGCAGGAGGTTCTGAACAAGGTATGTGGCTACGTTGGCATGTTGACGGGCTTCAGCATCATGCAGTCTGTGGTGCCAACTGCGGCCCAATACTCGACTTTGACGAAGCAGATCCCCCTCCCGCTGCCCGTTTTCGCGAACAGTCCTACGTCTGCAACCTTTGGCCACGGGGTTCAGTTCTCGAACCCCTTTGGAAGCGGAGGATCTTCTGGTCTCAATTTCGCCCAGCTCGAGGGCAAGATGTCTCCCGACCAGACCCAAACGATCCAATCGACCATCGAAGACGCCTGGCGCAGTACACTGGATCCTCGAACTCTCGGTGTGCCGGAGGAGCATGTCACATCCGCAGCGTTCTACGATCTGTGGGGCTCACTGATACCTGCCGCGCAGCTGGCCGATTTCCTGACCGAGACGGTCCCCGAGCGCTTGGTTGGCGATCTCACTACGAACGTATTTGGAGGCAATTTGGATGGGTTCCACGTCACCATGCAAGAAATTGTGAACCACCCCACCATGCTGGGCCAGTTCGAGCTGGTCGTCCGCAAGGTCTTTGGTGGAGAAGCCCGCGACAGGTCTGGCAGCTTCAAGAGCGCCTCGAGAACCAACAGCCTGCAGCACGCGGTCAGGAAGAGCAACAGCCTGACCAACGTGGCTAACGCGGCTGGGGCTGTGCGGAAGAGCACCAGTAACAGCAGCCTCGGACCAGGACAGCTCAATCGCGCGGGCACAGTCGGCACTTTCGAGCCGTCAAAACTAGGGCACAGCAGGACTCGAAGCGACTCAACGACAAACACAGCTGTGACGAGCTCCTCCACTGCATCTCCTGCAGCGAAATCGCACTCAATCTTCCCAAGCCACCCAGCTGTACATCCGCCAATTTCTCAACGAGGGTCTCAACCTGTTCATCCCGTCCAGCGCCAACACAAACGGAGTGACAGCAACGCCAGCAACACTACCCACACGACCGCGGTGACCGACGTAGTTAGTACCACAGCGGGGAGTAGCGCTGGTAGTGTAGTCACAGCACCGACCAGCGTCAGCAACACACCTCCCATGAGCATTACGAGCCCCGGATCGTCCAACCCGAGCGAACTGCCTGGTTCGGCTGTGCATGCACTGCGCTTGAAGCGGTCGAACAAGAGTCTCAAGTCTAACCAGCCCGAGTCTCCAGTCCTTGGAAACAACATGATGACTAGTCCGCCACTTGTGCAAGCGGGCTTCTCAGCAACCCGAAAGAAGACCAACCTTGGGCTAGGATCAAGTCTGCGACGGATGGCAAGTACTCTTAGGCCCGGAAGTTCGGGCGGACATAGTAGGGAGAACAGCAAAGACAACATTATCTCCCGGTCCAACACCGCCCTACGATCACCGCCGCCTCCGCCACCGATCCCTCAAGATGATCGGCCAAACCTCACCTCCAATGGGAGATCTACCTCGTCAGGTAGTGACATGAGCAAAGATGTGCCACTACCACCCGTCTCACCGTGGCTGAGGGTCCAGAGCATGGCGCCTCAGTTGCCACCGATCATCCCATTCACACCTGTGACAGAGGACGCCTTCTCCATGGATGGAAGTACCCGTGACAGTCCGGACCTGAGCCTGGGACAGACAAGCATAGGGACCTCGCCGGACCTAAGTGCTGAGGCAGCCGAGCCGCAAAGCGACGAAAGCGGAGAGACAGTCAAGGAGAGCAAGCCAGCTAGGAACAGCCAAAACAGCCAAGGGGCGCAACAAGACGGGCAGCTCTCAAGGGCGGGGTCTTGTGGGTCAATGACGGAGGGCTCGAGCGCAGAGGACGTGGACGAGCATATCGATGACCACCAAGACGCTGAAGCCGAGGAGGAAAGCACTCTCCGACCGCACCAGGCCAATAACTTGAAATATTTGTACAGTACGGGCCTGCAACCACCGCAGCCTGTGCAGCTCGAGCAGCAGCCACCTTCTCCGGATACTCACCGCCAGTCACAGCAGTCCAGCAAGGCCAGCCCGTACAGAGAGACGTTCTACATGGAAGAGGACGAGGAGACAGACGATGAGGACGCGGGAGATATGAACGAGCAGAAAGTGGAGGAGCCAAACGATACGCAATACGACTCGTACGAGGAGTTTGATGACTCACCTGAGACGCCACGGCAGCCCTCGTCCCGGCCCATCACCATGATCCACTCGCCGCTGCAGCCGAACACAAAGAGGGACGAGCCACCGATGCCAAGCTCATTCCCACTCCCTCCGCAGCAGCACCATCAGCAGCAGCAGCAGCAGCAGATGCAAGACTCCCCGACAATCGTCGAGCCAGAAGCGGCGGTGGGCGCGTCTTCCTCGGGCGGCACGGACGTGATGGACTTCGCGGCCATCGAGGCGGCCGAGATGGACGACATGGTGTCCCCGCTCACCCCCGTCGAGCGGGCGATGCTGTACAAGCAGCAGGGAATGGGCGCTCGCCACCACCGGGGCGGCGGCGGCGGCGGCCGTTTGGCTGGCCACAACGCTAATAACGTCAGCCCGATGACGCCTGGGTATGGCGTGCCGACTGCCCAGGCCCAGGCTGCTGATCCGGGGTTGATGGGCGGATTTCACGCCATGTGATGATGCCATGTGGGAGGATGGATGACTTGAGAGATTGACGTGTGTGAAGTGTTTGCATGCGGAAGAAGGGAAGAAGAAAGATGGTGATGTGTTTGTTCCTGGCATACTTGCGAGTTACCCTTTTTGGACATGTATTACGTTTGAGTTTCTTGGGTTGTCTTGTTACTCTTCTCTTCCCATCCGGTATAAGTCTGCCTGGACTTTTTTTTTTGAGGTGTATTTTCTTTAGATCTTGTTGCATATCCATGGGAGTTTTGTGGGGGGCTGCTGTGATATTGATTAATGCATTGATGGGATGATATCAAGTCTTCTCGTTTTTGGTCTTAGGGTCCCGGCCGGACCTTTATATGTCTGCCTGCCTGCTTTTGTGTCTGATGACTTTTTTTGTCTGGGGTTTTTATATATCAATATTCTTCGCACAAAATACCACTGTTGTTTGTTGATTGCTATGCGAAACGAATGTGCCCTTGCTGTGTGTGTGTGTGTGTCTATGCTGTGGGTGAGATTTGTGTTGGTTGGATGGATGCCTAGGCTCTATATACACAATGCAAATGCCGGAGTGTCATACGAGTGTCATACTTACCTTGTTATTGAGTTTCTACTGGGCGTGCCTGAAGCCACCGTGTGGTAATTGTATACTGCTGTTCGTACCTCTTACCGGGCCTCTCACTGCTCAGACAACGGGAAAGGCCCTGGGTTGTTACGACTGTTTATACGTACATCCTGTAGTTTCTTGTGAGGTTAAGTGGTGGCGTCTGGAACGCATTGATGGCAGCTTTCGGGTCCAGCGTGTTGGATTGGAGAGGGTTGAACCAGGCTAGGCGAGCACACATTCCCGATGGAAAGCAGATGCTGGTGGAGAAAGAACATGTTGTGGGGCCTACCCAGGAATGCATGTCTGCCTGGAGCACGTGTCCCTAGGACCTGGTTCGGAGTTTACATCAACGTAAATCTTGTGTTCAAATTCTGGGGGTCGCGCCTAGCTTGATATGCTTCCGATCCGTCCTGCTTTCAGAGCCCGCTGATCAGTACCCTCATGATACCCAGCCAATCTCTCCTCGTCGCAGCAAGATGGCTTCCTCCCTCTAGTCACCGACCTTTCAATGGAGACATGACCTATGGATCAGCACGCTTCGACCTGATGGTATCGATAAAAGCACCGTAGCCGATGTTCTTGACGAGAGGCATCAACCCGTTTTCCAGCGGGCCATGACCAACGTGCTCGCCACAGACCTAGCCGAGCTCACATTCGCTCAGCTTTTCGATGGCCTCCCCCTTTGGGAGGTTGCTATTGACATGTCCAGGCACAGCCATAGGGATGAGGAGGCCGTGAGCAAGCACAAAGAGTTGTGTCCTGGGGCCTTGGATCAGGCCAAAGCCCTTATTCAGTACCTCTACACATTGAGAATCGAGATAAGATCGGGGGTGAGTTTGACCCGCCCTGGAACGCAAAGTCGGGCTCATTCTGTCTGATATTATATCCAAGGTTCTTCATCTGTACCAATCTGTACAAGTCGGTTCCAAGGCATCCAAACCGCCCCTGATCGAGCTCATTGCCGTGGCTGTACACGCACTTGCCGTGCAGGTCTTTGTGGAAGCCGACGGTGGCTGCATACTGGGCCAAGGATTGAATCTTCGGAGGTGTCTTCCCGTTTAGTAGAGGGAAATCTGGAAAGGAGATCTGTTGTTCTGTCCCGTTTCCTCCAAGTCAACATTGCACACTCTAACACTTCAGCAGCAAAACGGCGTCTGGTTCCACAGTCACCGCCCCGATGTCACAGATCACGTCTATGCACTACATTAGGACCAAGTAGCCTCTCTGACGCACTTCCTCGAATCTGACCGGAAGAAGCATCTTTGTGCTGTCCATTGCCGATTCTCGCTGACAGGGAGAACGTACGTCGCGACTGGAGACTGTCTATGCCGAAGTACAAGATCTAGAGGGATCCTTGGGAGCAAAAGATAATGTCTAGTGACTATGATTCGTATTTCTACTTCCCGGCGGATTCTAGGGAATTTGAGGTGGATCCGATCTAGAGGGCTGAGCGGGATCGTTTGTATGACTCGGATTCTAACTGCCCAGGTGATAGCCGGCGTAAATACTCCATACAATTTATAAAACCGGAGATTCACACCCACAAAAGCATGGGGTACACCCAAACTAGTTATCCTATAAGAGGTATTCTACAAGAGGTTATTCTATAAGGGATTATCCTATATAAGATCATTCTATATGAGATTGTGCTGTATAGGGTTATCTTATAGGATCTTATCTGTTAAGATTATACTGTAGGATGTTATCCCGCAGGAGGCTGTCCCGTTGGAGCTTGTTCCAGAGGGCTCGTAGTGTCCTCCATTTTTTCGGGTGCGAATCCCTGGCCTCTAGTTTATTTTGTGCCGTAATTGGCATTTTGGGGTTTTAAAGTGCTGGTATTCTCAACTTGAACCACTGTGCGGAGGCAGCGCAACCGCTGTGTTTGTAGGGATCCAGAAAAGAAACCAGTCAGTGGAATCATAGCGGAGAGTTAGATCCACCAAATCAATTTGTGAAGCTGTCACTCCATCTGAGCTGGCAGAGACTCATTCAGAAATGGTGAAATTACACTGCACTAAGCAGTGAACCGTTGGCCTCGTCTTAATAGGTGTCCGAAAGTTCATCACCCAAGTCATAAAACTCCTCAACGTCCTTGCCTCGCAGCGAAAATTCCCAATCACTTCGCATATCGAACCTCATCTTGCGCTCCCATCGATCCCTGTAAATGTTGTGCTCTGGGATACAATTATCAGCGTCCATCCGTCGCTTGTAGACAAATCTCAGCTTGATTGGGAGCGGACAATCCTTCTCGACAGCGCTCTCTTGTGTACTAGTCCCAGGTTCCGATTCCAGGAAGCTCAGCAGGCTCGTCAGTTGGTCTTCTGTCAGCGCCCAGACCTCATTGTACATTCTGACACCTTTCCTGAACGAATGTAACCACACGTCATTGCACTTTTCATGAACCGCGGATATTTAGTGGTTAGCTAAACGTGGACCCGGAGGCGTAATAAGCGGCGCCCTCAAGTGGCATGAACTCACCTCGGTTCCACTTTCACCCCGGCTGAAGACGACAACACCGC
This sequence comes from Diaporthe ampelina, assembly GCA_023522825.1. Classification (NCBI taxonomy): domain Eukaryota; kingdom Fungi; phylum Ascomycota; class Sordariomycetes; order Diaporthales; family Diaporthaceae; genus Diaporthe; species Diaporthe ampelina. The sequence continues at coordinate 117,036 of JAMFTM010000057.1, read as the reverse complement.
CAAAGATCCAGTTCTCGGCCCAGTATCCGGCGATGTCTGCCGCGCCGTCCGGATACTCTGGGTTTGCGTACTCATAAAGGCAGAATGGCGTCGGGTAGTACTTCCGATATGGTTCAGAAGAACCGTCATGGCAGAGGCGGTCTTCCTCGACTGGGAGCTTGACTTTTTCCCTGTGAAGTTTGCCCTGTTCGTACGTGAGGCCCGCAATCCGATGGATGGCGACGGCAACAAGTTCAATAAAGGGCAGTTTCGATGCCCGTGACCCCGCAGGTATGTTTTGGTATCGTTCCAGAACATCGACGGGCAGGTCGAGATCGGCGCACGGATCGAAGTCGTCGCGGAGTTCTCTTGCCTTGTCCATTGCGCCTGGGCAGAGTGTCTCGTGCTCAATGACACATTTGCGGAAATGAACGCCTGCAGTCGAGTTGGCGACTTTCTTTAGGGGCATTCCATCGATAAGCTGCGCAAGTGTGAACTCCGCAGCTTTCGTGTGAAGAATGTTTGTGATGGCGCGGCGGAAGATTGCCTGGTGTGGTTGATCAAGTATTTCGTCAACGCAGCATCGGTAGATGGATGCTGGTGGTGGGACCGTCGTATACTCCATATCGTCGTCTTCGTTGTCCCAGTCATCGGGGATATTTGATGACGATGACGGTGGCACAGACATTGCGATAATTCAGACTTGATCGTACGCTTCCAGATGTGGACAGACCCGATGTGTTTTGTTGTAGAAGAATTCAAGGTCCGAGGTGACTTTCAGCCGGTGGTCGAAAAGAAATTCAGGTGAATTGACTTGGCCGGCTTACATAATCCAACAACCCAACCACGGGTCTGAGATCAATGGCGGCGTCCCACGTCTCAGGCTGTTGGCTGCGTCCCGAGGTCATGCTCCTCCATTCCAACATAGAGACCCACCTTTCCTGCCCTAGGGTACCTACATGTCATGGTTATTGTCAATGCTCGTGCTTGCACTAGTTCACCACTGGTGGTCTATACAGGCTATACTGGGGCTTCTTGGCAAGAAAAGAATTGTTTTCAACTTCTCAGGAAGTTTCGCTCGCGCAGGGCTTGCTATTGATCTTGCCCTCGATACATCGCGATCAGTATCACTACGGTAACTCGGCCCCACTGTGGCTATTCCAAGCCCATGCGATAGCAGTATAATGGGTCCCATCCCCACTCATGCCGCATGTTGGTTCATGTATCTTGCAAACCTAATGGGCTGGCGAGAATCCTGAGGCCATTTGAATTCTATGTTTAGGCTCATTATTACTTGGCCTGGTCGTCCTAGACCGTCGTCAGTAGACGTCTTCGACGAAATTAACCAGCTGGTGGAGAATGTCCGATGTGCCTTCAATTGTTCTACGCCGTCGTGCCTGGGGCGCCTCGAAACCAGGAGGGATCGCCACCTGGCCATGACCTCCCGACTCTGGTCAAGGCCGTTCGCAGCCTGGATAAAAATACTCTGCTTGAGAAGCAGCTATGGCGCAGCTACGTTGCCTTCGGTAGCCTCCCGAACATCTCATGCCTCCTTTCAAGGCGGAGAAGAACGTAATTATATAATGTCGGTCCTCTCCTCGTTCATTGATGTTGTCCATGCTACAATAAAGTACTCAGAGCAATTTCCCAAATTACACAACCACTGTTATTGTCATCCCACCCATACCCGTGCTTTTACATTGTCACAATACTACCCTGGAGGTAGCCTTACTCACATATTTTTCTCTCTACAACTACCTACTCCCACGTGTCTATCGAAAATCAGAACCCCAATGGTTGATTCCAAGTCCGCCGGCTCTGGTAAAATCCCCGCGCAAGGCGGGAAGTCAAACCCGGCTTCCAACCAGGCTCCTAAGAAGGACATACCAAAGACTACTCCGCCAAAACCATCTTCGTCTCAGCCGCCCGCCAGCACCAATTCTGCCCAGCCCCCTAAAGCTGCTCCTGCCAAGACGTCTCCCGCAAAGGCAGAGGGTTCTGACCACCCTCCTACCAAGCGGCCTGCGCCACCAGAAAGCAACAATGATTCTAAGAAAGCGTCACAGACTTTCTGCCCCGGAACGGTGACAATGAGATTATTCACACGGTCAGGCGCATTTAAAAGTCCAGCAACCGACCAACAAAAGGAGAAGCCTGGTCCGGTGGCCGATAATGGAACCAAAACCGCCATGGCCCATTGCTTTCACCTTGCGCTGGCACTCCTCGAAAGATCAACAGGCCATGATGCTTTCATAAATGTGGCACTACGCACGGTCAGAAGACGCCGCGAGATAGCGGAAAAGGAGAAGAAGCCGGAGGTAGGCTTATTTGCTGGCATTGCTCCTGAGGAAAGGCACAAGGAAATCCCCAAGCAAGTGAACATATTTTTAAGCAAGATTCGACATGATGGTATCCCTGTCTGTATCACTGCAGGTCTCAAAGATTCATATGGTCTTACCCACAGATGGAACTGGGGCGACAGTATGGACCAATACGAGCCGGTGAAGGCAGCGATTATTTACCTGCATAAAGGCGTAAGGGAAATTATCTTGACTAGCGGTCCATAACGCTGACGATCATTTCAGATGATAGAAGGCCTACTGCTTGCAGCCCAAGCCGTCGATGATTGCATGACACAGCGAAGGAAGGTCAACGAGCAAATTCAAAAGGACCCGAAAAAGGCACAGGACCCAGCCATTAAGGAAGCCCTTGAGGAGCTACCCAAACGTCACGCGTATGCTCAGATGAGTTTTGAGCGCGCTATTTTTTGTGTGTCAGTGACGCTTGCCCACGAGCTTGTACACGCTTTTACAGGGTACCTCACAGGGCGTCTTGGCCCCGATTCCCGCACGCCACCAAACGCGGAAGCGCCGTTTGGACCTTACGGGAAGGCTGAGCATGGGGAAGCGGGTTGGGACTGGTGCGAGCAGGTATTTAGTGGTCTCGCCCACTTCTGGTACCCCAAGGGATCCCCTGATCAATTAACCTCCGGATACTATATTGGGGTACCTGTGTTGATGGAGATTATAGAGTCTAAAGAGGTGAAGTGGCAAGAAAAGTCGATGATGTATGCGATCGACCATGCGATGGTGAAAAAGATCATAGAAATGAAGGACTGGGAGTCAGCATACAAGAGCGGTAAGTCTGTCCAAAGACTCTTCCAAAGGTTGTCCGAAGTACACAGTTCTGAGAAACTAACGATGTACATTTAGATCGGAACTGGATGCATAAGGTGAGAAAGCAAGGTGACAAGGGACTTCCATATAAGGACTGGTACGCAAAGTATCGCGAGGTTGTCAGGATCTGGGACAAATACTACGGCAGCCCTGACGAGGAAACGAAGGCCGCGAAGGCAGTCGCAATGGGCGCTCTTGGAGACATGGCATTCGCAAGCACGTTGAAGACGGAGCAACAAATCACCAAACCGCTGGTTGCAGGGGACCTCATCACCGTCAAGGCTTAGCACATCGACTTCATTTGTTGGATAGAAAGAAGGACCACATCATAAATATATGCTGCGACTACAAATGTACCATGCATCTGACACCAGGGCCAAGTCAGCTGCCCGGGTATTTTCCGACCCAGGCCATATGTTACATTGTTAGACACTCTAGTACTCACTTTCGGGTTGCGTCGCAACGACATCGAAACCATGGTCGTAAATAATGGTTGTCTGATGAATTCCGAGGAAGCGAACCGTAGGGCAATATACCCACACCTGTATCATACGCACGACTTTTTGAGCTCGTTTGTCTAAGTTACATAATCCTTGCTTCTGACCAGTGACACAGCCTGGTAAGAGTGACCGTTGGTGAGTATCCCATCTTGTCTTGCCGCAACCTTGAAGAAGTACGTAAATGATTATAGTGCTCGTTAGCTGACCATGAGATAATTATTTCACTATGTAGCAAAAGAACTCAGTAAATGGAGAAAACACGAGAACACCCTAGAACATCGAATCAGAGCTTACGGAGGGTCAAATAACAATGGAAACATCCAGTAGTTGGATCTCCGCCGCCCAAATGTAACCACCGGGGCATCTTATAACAATTAGAAACGCCTCTATGTCACGCCGTCCTCGGGTCCTCCGTCGCCGGGCACCAGTCGAGATTTCTCCTACGCCGCTCGTCGCCTGTGCACTTCCGGGCAATCTTAGGGTGACGCGAGGCAGAGAGATATCTTTCGAAATGACACGCTAGGGTCGTCGAGGTGGCCTAGCTGAGGTCCGGCGGTGCTAATCGTCACCTGAAATGGTGCTTCTTTTGGTCAGCCCCCACGAAAGGTCGTGTCGGCTGTGTGCGGTGCGGAAAAGAAAAGTAAGAACCCGACCCCCTTTCACCTGCCCCACACACAACCTCTCCACGGATGACACTTCCTCCACATATCTCTTGAGATTCGGGCTGTAAATTGTTTTGGGTCTTCGGGGAGAAGGGGAGCTGATCACTGAGGGGGTCCGCACCTTTAGAAAGCACCGTCTGTGATGACCAGAGACGAGCCAGGACTGCTGCATGCCGTGGCCTGCCGCGGGAGGACATGCCAGCTGGTCGTTTGCGCTGAGACGTGCCGTGGGAACTCGACTGCCCTACACAATGGTGTCCGGCTTAGAGCGAATGCGCGAGGGTCTGTCACGTTGAATTCATCAGAAGGTGGAAGATGAGATTGGGAGAGACGAGAATGAGGGAGCGAACTTATGTTCACAGAGCCACTGACGAATGATGCGATCGATGATAGCGAGGGGTTCTAGCGGTCCAAGCGAGTGCTTGGGCAAAGGATTCTTTCGAGACAGGGACGGATGCAGGCAATATCAACACGGCTCGTGTGATGATGTTTCTGATCCGGCTCCGAATGGCACCGTGCTGCAAATACTGGAGTGGGACATCGCTTGGGAAAGCAAGACATGCGTGCTTCGAAGAGTGTGATTGGGGAGAGCATGCTGGATGGGGCTTGGAAGAACGAGTTGTGATGGAGATTCGAGGAAGATTAGAAGTCAGAGAACGAGGGCGAGGAGGGGTGGGAATTGATTCTTGTTTACTTGTCTCCTGCCACTGATGCCCGGGGTGCCATACAGAATCGCCCCCTCTACGAATCGATTGATACTCCAGATAAGGTACCTAGGGAGGAAGTCAAGTACGGGGATGGCCGAAGCAAGCAACTCTTGCCAATGTTCGGGCGGCTACGGTTAGGTAGCTACGGGTACATCATAATGTGATGCCCCTTCCCACATGCTCGCGCCGCTTCTGCCTGACGTCTGTGCAGGCAGACCGAACACACCCAGGTGTTGAAGCAAAGGCGATTGAAAATGCCCGAGTGAATGCTCTTCTTCTACAGTCGTTAGAAGTGCGCGCCACGCACCTGCCTTGCCTTAGTTAGATTCATACGAGGATCTGATTCCTTCCCCCGGCACTTCAAGACTTGTCTGGATTCTGTCCCCTCAAATAAGTCGACATTGTGATTCTGAGGTTGTCTGAAGAGTTCAGAGGTAAATGACATTCAGGAAGTGAACCAAAAACTGCATTGCACCCACTGTCTTTGTAGTTCATGTGTCGGTATCGATGTCCGTCCCTATGTGGACCGACATCCTGAAGTTACTTATTCAGCCTGTGTCAGAATCCTCTTCTCTTGCCAGCAAGTACGCCTGACCATGTGTCACTGTGGGTGAGGCGGCCTTGTATCCTCCGTTACGGCTTGTCACCAGGTCCATGGTCTATCCTGAGCAGGTCGAGACACAATCGGTGGCGGAGAGTATTGTGAATGGTTGGCATTCGCACTCTTCTTGGAATGTGCAAGAAGCGTTTGACCTGAATAGTGTCACTATTTCTGCATTACGGTGCAGGTCACAGCGTGGTAACACTTTGAAGTGACTAAGACCGTGCAATGACCAAAGCCCTGCTCGCCGTCATTGCTTGTGAGTGAATTAATGCTTCCTGCACACTTGGCTCAAGGTTTAAATACTACCATCGAGCAACCTCTAACATCTCAACGACGCTCAATCCAACCCAAGACCACCACTACATGAAAGCACGGTCGACTATATTCCTCAACCAGCTGAACGAACGGTACCAAACAAGCTCGAGCTGTCCACCAACGGTACCAAGTTTCGGTTTCACCACATCATGTATTCAGGGAAAGAAACCAATATGGACGAGGCCAAACAAGATCGAGAGGGCGGCACTGGTCTGTACACCCTGGGTCTAGCCTGCTGTATCGGCATCAGCGTCTGTGGATCCTACTCCCAACGGGCCGAGCCGGGCGAGATCCGATACAACGCATTCCTGGCACATCTAGCAGATGGCCCAGCCATGGAGAGGACCTGGCAATCACTCAAGAGCAAGGTCGACCTAGCCAAGAAGAATGGTCTGAAGGATCTCAAGGTACAAGTCTGTGTGGTTGATCCCTCCACGCTCAGGGAGGACAAGGTTGCCGGTATTCGGTGGTCACAGTGCATGATCGATGAGCAGGGAAGGCTGAACTATAGGTACATCAACAAGGCTGCTGAGCTGGGGGGTCGGAGTCCGCGGTCGAAATTTGAGGTTCACCAGCACCATATCAACAAAGACGTCGACATGCAGATCACAAGGGACCGGAAAATGCTGATTTCTAAGGCTTGAGGCTTTGCATGGGGTAAGTCGTACACAACAATCACAAGATCGGGCTCTCCTAATGTGGTAGTCGTTTTAATATAGGTGTTCAATCACAAGCCACACTCAAACCCTACACCAAGAATTTTGGTGGATTCTCTATTCGCCGTATCCTGCTCGGATACGTGATAACATCTACCCATGGTTCATATGCAAGGGCAGGTACTGAGTTCATCACGTGAGATTGGTGATTTGATTCAGTTGATCCGGTTGATACTGTCAAATTTTCTTAAGAGGTCGAGAGGCGCTGCCCCTCGAGAATGACACGCATAAATCTGAGCCAGCATGAATACTTTTAATGTCATAACTCAGTGCTGTTAGCTACTGGAGGGGCCATCATTAGTACTGCTCCTCGGGATAGTGCTATATGGCGTCAGAAGGTCCACATGGCAATGCTCAGAATACAAAAAAAGGCGGGGTGGGGACAGAGTAACGCACCAGACCATAAGTATCCCTAAAAGACCCCCCCACCCGTCTCAAAAGCTCCCCTGATGATCTATCATTTCTATACTCCTCCTCGGTAAAGACCTCCAATATCCCGCCGTGGACCAGGAACTCGTACCCGTAAGCAGGGTACCCATGCTGCCTGACGAAGCTCAGACAGACCTCCGCGTTTTGTCGGCGCACCGGGTTAGTCTCATGCTCTTCCTGTGTCGACCGTTCCACCATGTTTATATAGAACTCCCATATCGCGGTAGGGAGTTTGCATGTGCCGGCGAGTGTGCCGGTGGTGCTGGTCGTGTCTGGAGATAAGAGGCCGGTTGCATCTGCGGTGGTTCTTACTATTGGCGGGCTTGAGGGCTCAGGCTCGGGCTGGTTTTCAGCTTCTTGAGGTTCCGCCGGATATCTTGGCTTGGAGAACAAATGGGAAAAGGCGGAGATTGCGAAGCACATCCTGGTAGTTAGAAAGTTACTGTACGGAGTTGCAACTTAGATATGGCTAGCTCATGTTTTGAGTGCAAAAGAGCATGTCTTATAAAAGTAGTTACTAGGCATCAGGATACTTAGATAGGCTACCACATAGTACACCTTTAGTCTGCAGCATCAAAATACTACAATCTTCTCTCACGCGCTCTGAATTTAGTCGGCTCCGAAATGCGCCACAGGCTGGCTTCGAAAACGAAAATCACCTCATGCCATTCCTGCTGCCTGCTGCTTGACGCGTCACTGGACGCACGACCAGACAACCTGCGCAGTTTTCGGGCCTTGCATGGGCTAGCCGAAATCATGATAGGCCACAGTACCTATGGAGACCTATGAACTCCACTTCGTCCTCCACAACAGTTCATGTTGGCGGACATCCAACAGGGACAACCTTTGAACATCTGCTGCTGGTGTAAACACAAAACTTCACATCCAGTCCGGCTTCTCAAGAGTGTATGCGCTACACTCACTCATAACGTTCTAGCTTGCCATGGCAGTGAAGTCGATATGTTACCATTTCATAATCAAACCTCACTTGTGTTCTAATTGTTGGAGGCCACTGAATGTGACTCCGCATAAAAGACAGTCTAGTATGGAGGAAGAATTGAGCAAGAACTCAAGGGTCTAGATATTGAAGAGACTTTCGGCGAACTAAAACATTCGTGAATGGTATTCTATCTGATAACCTGAGATTATGCAGTGCTGAAGCAAGCCATACCGCGCTTTGGTGGGTACTAGAGAAGATCCCTATGACCCTCATTTACCCATACGACCGCTTTCCTCAGAAACCAACTATCAATGGATTCAAAGCTAATAGTAGCCTTATTCTCAGGGCTATTTTTGGCCATTTGGTGGTTTCTTTATCGCCAATGGACTTATAGAAGAAATGGTCGTTGAGAGAAGAAGGGGTCGTGGAGGAGTCTTTATACCTTCCCCTATATAAAGAGAGGAGGAGTACTTCCCCCTTCCTTCCTTCCTTCCTTCCTTTAACTTCAACAACACCAAGTCCTCCACCTTCCTCCTTCAACACCCAGAAGCAACCACATCTAGAGATTCATCTCCAAAGCAAAGATTCAAAGTCAGAATTCACCTAAATAACCCAAAAGCTCAAAAACAAACCAATCAAGAGGGGAAGAAAGAAATTCTCTCTCGGCCAGCCAACGTGCCAAGGCAGGACAAGCCTAATAGAGGAATAGAGAGGAATCTTCTCAGAGGGAAAGAGCCTCCCAAAGAAGTCCATTTCCAACCCAGAATCCAATTCCTCTCAACGACCCCTTTTAGGCTTCAAAATAGTCTCAGGATTACTAGGAAATTATTTAAGTCTAACTATATGTACCATCTTAATCGTCAAATCAAGACGAACACCATGGTGATAGTTTCTAAGGTCTAGAAGTAGTATGGCAATCGAGAGAGAGCAAGAAAGGCCTGGGTGTTCATAGGGATCTTCTCTAGTACCCACCAAAGCGCGGTATGGAGTCGTTAACGTTCCCCATACCTTTTGCCATAGAGTGGGTGTCACAATGGGTACCGCGTCCCCCAATTTCAACAAAGTATTTTGTTTCTGCAGGTGAACTCTGTCAGATTGATCTAAAACAGTACGATGATAAATCATTACATGAAAACAACGTTCGTTGCGCTCCGTGGTTCTAGTCACGGCTGTCTGGAAACACCTGCGCCTTCTATGATTCTTGAGGTGTATCGGCTGGTTGTGCAACTTCTGGCAGCTTAATCCTCCGCTCATTCGCCCTCATACACGCCCATAGCAAAGCCCAGAGGGTGAGTTGGGTCAGGAACATGGGAATGCAGTAGGCCATGCCCAAAGTCACCGTTCCATCTTTGATCATGTAGGACACCAGGATGGAACCGGCGGTCTGGCCTGTTATTGCTAGCGCAACAGTTCCTATGGCTTCCAGCCACGTCGATGCTTGGCGGACGACAACAGACCAAAGAACTTTGATGAACCCAAACATTAGCAAGGACTCGTTTTATGTTTAGCGGGAGAACTTACGCGGTGGTACAATTACCCTCGACTGCAGCAAGACCTGAAAGATGATACTTTCACTGTGACCGAGTAACCCCACTATTTGTAGAATGCTTGCAGTCATTGCAAAGGCCACCAGCATGTAGACTGGTCAATTGAGTAGTAAGATCAGCACAGAGCGGGGTTCGTTCATCAAGGAGATCCACTTACAGGAAGTTGATGGCACCCTGTAGGAAATATGCCCGACCGGGACTGCAAGCAGAAGTAAACCGAACGTGATTCCACTGTGGAAGAAGCCGTGATCTCTGGTGAGACTATAAAATGAATATACGATCCCTATGGAGATGCTGTGCAACAGAGACACAACAAAAACCAACAACGGCTGCGCGTATCTGGTCAAAAATGACTGCTACGGTGTCAGAGAAGAGCATGGCCAGGCATTTATAGACTTGTGGCTGTGACCTACCCTATATTGTCGCCACACCGGCCCGCTACCGGCTGTATTGGCAAGAAGTCTGTGACTAGCTGCCATGTCGGAGTACTTGATTTTCTGCTCTGCAGAGAGCCATGCGACTTCCCTGGGCGCACCAAGCAGGTCGTAATGCCCAGAAGCCTGGATGATGACAAGTGCCAGCATGCTTAGGCCGTGGCCAAGCCATACAGCATTTTTGGACTGCACTCCGAACATGGCCTGTAGCAGTTGAAAGCATCCTGATACAATGACATTCCATAGCAGAAGTCGAAGCGCCACTTGCTCAATTGGGTACCAGAGCAACGTGTAGGCGACCAGTGTCAGATGTAAGAAACCATCGACCAGTCCATAGAGCACATAATACATCAGTAAGTTCCCAAAGGCACGTTCAAGGACTTGTAGCAGTTCTGTAGGAGTATCACAGGTTAGCGAGCTCGATAGCACAAACAATGATCAAGTGTTCAAGGACTGCGTAGCCATTCCCTATGTGTTTGTCTGGGTCCCATGGATATAATCAGGATGGGTGACAATAACCCATAAAGTGCGGCAAATATTTATAGAGAAAGGGTTGTAGTCAAACTACTCACGTCTTAAAACAAAGACAGACGAACAGAGCAGGCTGAGTGGTAGGCGAGATACTAGCCCGACTCCTACTATCTGAGAGATGACCCAACAGAGGTCGTAGATATGAGGGCCTAGACTAAGGCCATAGGGAATAGGATCATGGTTCAGATCCAAAGTATACTGTTTAAAATTAGCATGAAGTTGTAGCACGGTCATTGTACTGCAGTACGGATACGTACGAGGCAAATTATAAGGAACAAAAACTCTTGTTTCCAAGTACGCCATCTCCGCTTAGAAACCGGGGCTACAGGCGGTGTTATTGCTGAGAGCTGTTGGTGATCTGGCTCTGCGGGCGAGGCATTGCTCTTCTTGCTATCGGAATCCGCTTTGGGATGTGGTGCAAGTGAGAATCGGATTCGGTCGACCATGTGCAACTGTTCAAGCCCTTTGCGCTCGACCCTAAGGACTGCCTGGCGGTGATATGTCTGTGTCCTCCAGTCATAAGAGCAGAGAAGAGTGCGCTGACAGCCCGCCTCTTGACCGCATATCAGCATGGCGGTCGGCGGCAGGCTGCTGCGAAAGTGTGTCACAGTCATCAGATAGGTGTCGACGAGCGTGAAGGTGAACTCGCTTTCTGTGGAGGGCAGTTGCGGTGAGCTTGGTTCGTGCGAGTCATCCACGTCTCTGTAAGCCAAACCAGTCGTGTCGACAAGCTCGAGGTTGCCGTGGTCATAACCCCAGATGTGCTTCTCAGCCGTCCCAGCGTCTACCATGCCCTCAATTCCAATCAAGCGAGGTTTGTATGGCTGTCTAGGCTGCCCCCGGGATGTGATTAGAGCCACGGGGTTCAGCACAGCTAGGACTGCCAATGCTGAGAGGATAAAGCCGAGGATTCCCCGGAGCATATCGTTCGATGTAGCATCATCTGAATCGGAGGAGAAGTAAGTCCCGAGCGAGATGATGGTGTAGAAGAAGGCGTACGGAAGGGGTGGGATTAAGCACAGCAAAGTCGTCATTCCGATAATGAAGCTGGGTAAATTTCCCGACTTTCGATCGATCACGGGCTCGGGTTGGCGGTCGTTCCAGTGGATGGTGGCTCCGTACACACCGTCCAAGAGGATCCTGTCCAAGCTCAGAACCCCGTATACCCTGTTGTTCGGGTGAATTTCGCTTAGCCTGATACCCCAGCGGTCCTCAGTCTGGTACCACGGGGCTCCGGGCTTCGGTCCAAGGCAGATCAGGCGCTCCAGGAATGCACCGCCGCCGTTGGCAAGGCAGAGCTTGGCGAAGGCAGTGAATCCGGTGTCATCCTTGTTCACTCGAGGACGGTGGCGGCTCGGAAACAGCCCCATGGTCGCGTATGCAATGTCCCCCGGGCTATGCTGGTCTGTCTGCCGCCTAGAGAAGCAGTTGAGTGCTGCCTCGATGAGCTGCTGCGAAGTGAGGATCGCCGATCCCTCGAAGTGGTTGACGAGCTCCTTGACTTCTTCGGCGTCGTCCCATGCCCGCTCAGCAAAGTTCCGCTTTGCCAGGGCCTGGGGCTCAGAAGGACCTCCCACAACGTAGAGGTCTATTCTATGTTCGCCGGGACAGAGGAGCAGCTCTGGCAAGGTCCACAGGCGCGAGCCCCACTGGCGCAGCCACGGAGTCACAAACTCGCGGCTGTGTGCCGGAAGTGCTTCTCCGGTAAGGATCGACGAGACCTTGTCGTCAGTCGTTGGCCCGATCGCTATGATCATCGAATGTGCGGCTCGGACAACGTCACAAATACGATAAACGTCCTCGCTGCTGCTGGTAGAGCTGGCAATGCCGTCGTCGTCCCGGACACATTCGAAATCGAGCCAGAACGCCCTCCTTCCGATCTTCTTGGCTGCATCCATGCCCCACCGTGCCAATTGCGCTCGATCCCTACGGGCTAGCTCCCTGTTCGCCTCTCGCGTGGCTTCGTCAGGGTACTTATCATACGTGGCAATTTCCTCCTCGGTTGAGACTCGGAACTGCATGCGCGTGTAGGATACAAATACGAACTCGAGATCGAAGTCGTCCCCGTTCTGCTTGAGGTAGTCTGAAACCTTGACAGTCTCATAGGTGCCGGCGTCGAAGTCCTTGATAAAGCAGAGATACCTTGGGCGAACCGAAGCAGACATGTCCCCACCTGTTCTTGCGGAGTGTGATGATCCAAGAGCCGCGGAAGATGTTGAAGCCTCAGTCAGTCGGATATTGTCCTGATACTGCTCTCCGGACCCGACCTCACTGTCAGCCTCCGGATGGGAAGTAGACAAACGAGAGTCTTGCAGTGGCCGAGTCCGGGATGCGGAATGGTCGGGGTCCCTTGAGACCCCATCTTCGCCTTGCTGTACATGTATCTTGTCGTATCGCGACACAGAATCTATGTCCCCAGATTTCCGAGCCTCGGAAGCCACTGCGCGCGGCCCGCTGGGCGAAATGCCGTGGGTGCCGGTCCAAAGTATCTGCCGTCATCTAGTGAGTGAGTGTTTGTGGCCGTGGATAGATGATAAAATACCAAGATGCACAGCAGAGGCCAAGCGACAAGCAGCTTTACAGCGGCCAAGGCCAGGGATCGGATGTTGATACGATATTGTCGAGTGCCTGGCACAAAAAAGGAAGATCCTATCCAGTATGAAACCCGGAGGATCGGCGACATTCGCATCGTGATCTTTCCTATGCGACTCCATCGCGGCGTCTTAGGCAGGAGATGTGGGTCATCGCCAGTCTGCAGCACCAGCGGAACGAGGCGACCGTCCGACGGCCGCGGCCACCACTCGAGCTCGGGGCTTGAGAAATCACTTTCCATCTCAGTGTGACTATTGGTTCCTCCTGTAGACTCCATGATATCGTCAAGACGATATTGAGGAAAGGAGGAATGCGGCTGATAGGGGAAACCATGTTGTCGTCAGCACCGCCGCGTCCATTGGTCTGTGCCTCAGTGCTGCATTACCTGATTTACCCATGTCTATAACTCCACCTGCTGCCTAGCCACCGTAGCCAGAGAAACGTTGGGTGCCTTCAGCTGTAGAGGGGCGCAATGGCCCCCTGTATGTCACCACCAATGGAGTATCTAGGTAGTGTGGACTCCCAGCGCTTAGTTGCACCACTATTTTTCACCTCACTGGGTGCTGTGTGTCTACAAAGATGTTTCAATGTGACATACCTGTGAGGGTGTTCATCCCGGCAGGCACTTATTTGGGACACCAACTAGGACCTCTTCTGTAGGCGTGGCTCAGCAGTCAATAGAACCAACTACACCCCACGCGAGAATCCACAATGGTAAAAATGGAGTGGATACCGCAAAGCACACCGGATGATAGACTGACGATTCACGCAATTTATTACAATCTAGATGGTCTGCTCGCAATTCCAGCTTACAAAAGCGAGCAGCACTAGCCCCACCTCCCTTCTATAAGTAAAAGATAAACTTACCTTGAAATGACTCCATCCCATTCCATGTAGCAGAGAGCCCTGACTGTAATGGGCCACATCCAACTTCCAAGATTCGAAGCCATGAGCGTCATGCTGACCACAGGACCAAGCAGGTTATTAGTGACTGATTGGTGATATGGTCAACGCGGGACGGGCAGACAAAGACTTGCAATTTGGCCACCTGAGCACCAGTTGACATTTCGCATGGTCTAGAATCGGGATAAAGAGTACGAGGTGAGATTTCCAGCGTGCAATTTCCGCATGCGTACGTGGCTCTTGTGTTGCATACTGTAGTACTCCGTACAGTAGAAACGAGCATCCACATGTAGGCAACGCGCGCTTTCTGTCAGACGCCCATTAGAGCACTCTGGCACGGGGGCAGAGGAGTGGAAGACAAACAAGACAAAATGAGGCTTAGAGGCTAAGTAGCAAATATATAGGTCTTGATTAGAAGAAACAAAATAATAGTAGATACGAAAGAACTCTGAAGATTTAGTTGTCGAGTGGAGAGAATTGTAACGCAACGCATGGCAAGGGCCTCCTTATACCCTCCACGGAAGCAACCACTACACCCTCGAACAATAGTCACTGCAGTAAATTTGCTTGAGTCTGTTCTGTTTCCCTGTCTGTTCCAACATCATATATCCGTCCCATCTCTCGTCGCCTACGTAACAACCGACCGTTTCAACGGAAAGGATTCGACCGCCTACATAGACGTACCTGGGTATCACTTAACCCTTCGTTCTCAAATGAAGAAACAGATGCACTCCCATTCTCTCTGGACCACTTGTCACATGCACACGTCAACGTCCAACTCCTGCGCCCCCCAGGTCGACGACCGTGAAGAAAGCAAGTGAGCCAGAGCCCTACGCAGCCAGACAAGCCACCAATGTTGACCACACATTAGACCTGAGGAGGAAGGTGGAAAGCGCTCGGATTGTAGAGCGCATCATGCGGTCTCGAGGCAGGGTTCCCATAAAGGCTCCAAACCTATATATAGATAACTAGCTGATGCATTGAGTGTGAGTATAGAGGGAGAACACACATTTCTCATATAAAGGGATCCCGATGTCATTACTGAGACGAGTCCCTTGACGGGTTTCATCAAGGACCGCTCGGCCAAAAGACCAGAATTCCAAGTCGAATGACCTGTATCCCAAGCAGTCTATAAGCCAGTACCGTCACACTTTGGCAGTTACCAGGCACCCCTGGCAGAGCTGTAAAAGTCACTACACAGAGCACATTCCATCTGCAGCATCATGATACGATGATATCATCTGCCTAATAGACTCACCATCTCCGTCTTCCTGTACTATTAGTTCTATCTATATACTTCTCGTCGTAACTTAAAAGCGAATCCTCCTTCGGTAGTACATGTGTATCATATGAATCATCTGCGTCATGAGTCTCATGATCCCTGGTCTCAGTACGCCGCGCTAATCGCACGCTCCCATACATGAAATCATGCCCTCCGTCTTCCCACGCCTTCAGATCAGGTTAGTTGGCCCAAGACACGATGGAACGACCTGGCTGGCCAAATGAAGAACCACGTTGCTTCACCTCATGCCAACGCTGCCGCCTGACGCATCACTGGACGCGTGACCATGCAGCCCTGGGTGACTGCAGGTCCCTACAGTCTCCTGTATCTCGATTTGGAGGACGACAAAATATGTTTACGCACACACAAACATTGTATGCGCTTTCTTTTCCGTTATATAACCATCCAGCCAGCCAATCATCACCTCGACGGCAATAGATGATACCGCCCCTTCATAACCCCGCCCAGGCCGAAGCGGCCCCTCCGCAGGCGCAGCCACTCCGGCTTCAGGGCGGCGACGAGGACCAGCGAGAATAAGCCTGCGCCAGCGGCGAGGAAGTGTACGGGCGGATTCGGCGAGCTACCCGCGATGGAGGAAGACGAGGCAAGGAAGCCCGGGATCGTTTCGGGGGGTGGCACCTCGAGCGGCGCGGCGCCGTAGTGGAACTTGTCGTGGAGGACCTGGGTGTAGGCGCGGGCGATCTGGAAGTCGCCGAGGGAGTTGGGGTGGAGGCCGTCTATGCCGGCGGGGCAGGCTGTTGTTTGACCTGGGAGGAGAGAACGAGG
The DNA here is from genome assembly GCA_023522825.1 of Diaporthe ampelina. Classification (NCBI taxonomy): domain Eukaryota; kingdom Fungi; phylum Ascomycota; class Sordariomycetes; order Diaporthales; family Diaporthaceae; genus Diaporthe; species Diaporthe ampelina. The sequence continues at coordinate 100,933 of JAMFTM010000057.1, read as the reverse complement.
CGGTGTTAGTGGGTTCGCGACGGCATGTAGACAGTGATTGTACAGAAGGACGATGTGTGGTGCTACTCACAGTCATATACCTTGCTGACCTTGACGACCTCGACAGGGCTGCCCTCAGTCCACCACGCAGCAGCATTCGTATCAAGCAGGTCATTATACTGGTTGGTGATGCCCTCGATATCCTCCCTCCCGGCGACAGCAAGACGGTGGGAGACATCCGCGATCAGGATCTTGATATCCGGACGGGCGAGGCGCGCATTGAAGACGAGGCGCTGGACGCTGAGGATCAGGTCGGTCGCGTTGTTGCCCCACCAGCCGATGTCGTTGAAGCCGAGGTGCAGGACGAGGATGTCCGGGCGGTGGGTGGTGACCTGCTCGTGCAGGGGCTCGATGTCCTGCCATGCGGGCCGGCCGTAGACGGCGAAGTGGGAGCTGCCGCCGCCGGGGGAGAAGAGCGGCGAGACGGTGGGGTGGTAGGTGCCCCAGGTCTGCGGGTTGGTCGGGTCGACGTTGATGGCGTCTACCGAGGCCGGAAGGGTCCCGTTGAAGGGCCCTACGTATTGGATGGTGGGGAATGTGTTTTTGCCATTGCTCGTAGTTCCTGCTGTGCCGGAAGACGAGGTTGAAGGCTGTGGTGGGTGATTCTGTGCCGATGGTGTTGTCGTCGTCGACTGTGTCTCGGAGTTATTGTGGAACCATTCCCACAACCGATACCTCCACGTAAAGTCGCCCTCTCTTCCTTGAGATATAGAGTCGCCGCAGACAAGTATCCTGACCGTGTTCGTATCTGCTATCGAAGCAATTGTAGCCGACGAAGGATCGCTAGTGGTCGCAACGTCGGGAAGGACGAGGCCATTTGCGAGATGCGCCGCCATCAAGGCCACGATGGCGGAGCGCAGTGCTGAGGCTCGCATGTTGCCGAGACAGACTGGAATGCTTGGTGTCTCACATCACCAGCATTTAGCAAATCAATATGCAGGAAAAGTGGGCTATATCTAGCATAATTGTCGACATGTGAGAGTGGATTGCTCGGGAGGAGCTCGGAACCGTTCCAAGGTTGATATTGTGGAGGGAGTAAGCAAGGAGGGGGATCTCGCCGTTGTTATTGCGGGTCCATATAGAAGGCCATTTGGGAAGGCTGGATGGAGGCTATCTTGCAGGGCTAGGACGGATGAGGTATCAAGATTCATGTGTGCATGTGCACTGATTGCAACCACGGGATCCTTCGCCTGTGGTGTGGCCAGGCTGCGATGAAATGTTGTTGGTGGCGGGGAGGGGAAGCGTCCAGGCCATTTCCCTATAGAGGACCAAAGGACGATAACCAGGCAGGAGCGTCTCCCCACGGGGAACCTTCCCAAGATAGCAAGGGCCCGGTCCGTCTTTGGTCTCCGTTTCTCACCCGCCTCCCGAAGTCTCTCCGTCAACATCACGCCCAAGTTGCCAGCTCGAATGTTTTGAATTCATCAGACACCCAACGAGATGATGGGACGAAGGGAGCTTCACGTTGACTCAGCATTTCTCCCTGCAGTCCAACAATCTCCAAGTGACGTGGTGCGGCGCAAACCTAAATCCCAGCCAAGTCCTGTCAATGTCACCGTTGGCGGCCCAGCCAAGGACCCGTCGCGATGGTTGTCGCGTGCGGGGAACAACGGCGCTGTATCCCGGCACGTTCCCCAACACGGTTCACCGAAAATTGGCAGGCTGCCCCTCTTCACCTTGGCGGTTGCACCGTGTACGCTTAATTGCATACACCGCCGCCGCCATAGGCCTACGGCCCATGGCGTTAATCATAATCCACCCCTCTTCACCTGTCTTGTGGTCTGTTTGTTGTAGTGGGCGTAGACGTGCAGTAAAAAAAAATAGTTCTGCAATTGTTCATGCACATGCACCTTGGCAATCATCTATCTGATCGCAACATCTTGACTTGACATTTGCTCGAGCTTGCTTCATAGTATTTGACCGAGAGGTCCTATTGATCGCTACTTGCTTGCAGAAATTCGACCGGATGTGTGCCCATTGACCTCCCGGATTCCACCAACAGTCAAGTGCAGCAGCATCGCAACTTGAAAGTACGGTTGGCCACCTGGGTAAACGTGCCATGCCTTCTGCAGGGCCTCGTACTTATTATGAAAGGCGTCAATCATACCATTGCTTCAGCTAGCCTCTGCTCAGATCTTAATTCACTTCTTTTCTCAATTTCTGAGTCTTCGTGAAATATCTGTTCTGATTACGCTTTGCAGGTCGCCTCCCTTAGATCCTCGACCTCTGCTCCTCACGCCGAAGCACCCACAAAATGGGCCAGGGAGAATGACGTACCCATTCTAAGTTGCCGGTGGCTGTCCACTTTCAACATCTTTGTCACCGTTGTTTCCCTTCTTGATATCTTTGTTGCCATGCCAACCGAAGCTTGGCCATTCGGGTTTCTTCTCCAATTTGTAGATGCGAGCTTTTGCTTGTGGTCAGTAATGTGGACAAGAATGGAAGGGACATAAGTAACACATACCCCAGCACCAGTATAGTACACCCAGGATGTAGTGTGCCGTCTTCACGAAGGCGAGCTTGATGAGACGCACCAAACGCTGAAGAGAGTAGTTCTTTGTCTTATCTCTCACATCATTGATCGACTTCTCTCTGTTCTTGTTGTTCCACTTTCTTAAAACATCATCGTCTTCGTTGGTACGGGAAGCGAATACTCGGTAAGTCCAGATGAGCACCAAGGTGACAGCAAACGCTGCGGCTGAGAATTCAACCAGTGAAACGATAAGTCCAGGCTCCGGAGCACCGCCCATGCTGTAGAAACTTGCCGCGAAGCCGAGAGGCTGGAAGATAATTGTGACATATGTGAAGTAGCGGATGTCTGCATCCCGCAGGCTGTCTGTTTTGGCACGTTTGCGGTCTAGATCAGCCATCTCGTGGTCCCTAGCCTCTATCCTGTTCTTGCGAGTCGTAGCCAGGAACTCCTTCAACTTGCGGATGCTGTCGTAATTGACCTGCAGCTTCCCCATCGCTCTCTCGACTTCGACGTAGAACTTGTTGATAGCTGTTCTGTACTTCGCTTCGTCGTTCCGCGTCCATCTCGGCTTTTCTCCTCCGCGATCAGCCTCTCGACGATCCCATTTCTCTCGGAGTGTGGCAAGGTTGCCCATCAAATCCTCTTCGACTAGGTCAAGAATGTTCTCGAATCGCTGAAGTTCACTCGTGGACCCCTGCACGTCTGACGATGCAAATCCCAGGCTACCCTCGCCAATTCTCAGCATCTTCCGTATCCTGTTGTGGAAAATAGACGATTCTGTGTTCATCTTCCGTAAGATCCGGAGCAAGAAGTACAATTCGAGGACTTTCCTTTGCGACCATTGCTTCTCGTTCCCGGAATTGATCTTCTTGTCATCGAAATCATGATCCCATACCTGTCCGCACTGTCTGGGCATGTGCTCGATGAAGTGGCATGTCCAATATCGGTCAAAGAAGTCGCCATCGAACCGGAAGGACATTGATGCGCGTCTGAGTTGCAGGTGAGGATGTTGAAAAAATGAGAATGAGATCTTGTCCAGACGTGACAGCCCAGGTTCAGCCCCAGTGGAATTGGCATTCTCAACCAAAAGATAGAAGCTAAGGTGTAACTCGGTCTGCCATTCATTACGCACTATGCTGGCTTCGTCCAAGACATCCTTGGTGTAAGAGCCATGGAGTATAAAGAATCGACGCAGCTCCTGCCCCTCTTGCTCTGGGCTGAAAGCGCAGCAGGCGAAGGCGGCCACTGGGTCGGTATATGGCAGCGAAATTATCCTTTTCTTGGCATTCCAAGCTGTTCTGGGGATTTTGAGAACGTCACAGATCGCTTCAGTGCCGCTCTTGGTTTGCAATTTCGATTTTTCTTCCTTCTTCTGCATGTTGCTGAAATACCGCTTCCTCTTTCGTATGTCCAGGATGTGCAGCACTCTATCACTAGGTATGTTCTCAACCTTGATGCCTGGGAAGTCATCTTCCAGATCCGCCTTCTTCAGACGGAAGAAATTCGTGAACTTTTGCGAGGGCTTTGCAGCGATAGCATGTACTAATAGAAGTCCGACTCGGGACTGTTCAGAGTCCAGAGGGCCGCGAAGGAAGACAGGATAGCGGTACAGCCACTCGTCTCCAATGTAATTCACTTCGGTCGCCGGAATCGCATTGGTGAATGGGAGGGACTTTTTGATCAAAACCATTGGATGATTGTCGGAACTGCAGATCGTGTTGTTTGTCTCTGATACGAGTTGGCCATTTGCTCTTTTCTCTTCAATGGTCTTGGAATCTGATGATGAGCTGGTGATTTGTGCGGCGAAAATCTCATTGATCTTTTCGGCCCTGGAGAAAAGGATGTAGCTGATCTCGAAACCAGCATGGTAAAAACGATCTCGATGCTCCTCATTGGTGAATAACTCAGGCTCCCTTCCTTCCTGGTCCAGTTGTCCAGAGAAAAAGCCGTCTGATCCACTTGAGCGGATGAGAATGCTGAGAGATCTCTTCACCAAGCCAGAGCCATTGCTGGTGTTATCAAGTGTATGACTTCGAATCCCCATGACAATATCCAAAGCGCGACGAAGGGCCTTCGAATTGGCATCCATGATTTCCTCGTGATCAACTTCAAGTTGAGCATTTATCGTGTTTTGCCAAAGATGTACGAAAGAACTGCCAGAAGTAAAGAACTCGCCTTCTTGGTCGTTGAATAGCGCGGTGTCACGCGAATGGAGGAAGAATCTCATGTCTATCGCGGAACGTGTAACAGCCAGCATTCTCTTGGCCGGCTTCAAAACGTCATTCTCGGCCGTGAAGCGTTGCAGAATGTTTCGCTGGACGTTGCTGGGTGACAGACGTTGAGTGATTTCCATGAACGTCCGGACCTTGGCTTCCTCTAGGGGCTCCTGTTTATCTTCAGTTCTCATTTCATTCTGGTCAGTGGGAGGCTCCAAATCGTAGTGAAGCCTGTTGAGCCATGTCGTGTACTCGCTGGGCCTTTTCTCGAGCTTCGACTCATCGCGATCTCTTTTTCTTGGAACTCGAATCTTTGGGCATCTGGCAGTCAAACATTTTATTGCCCTCCAGATCCAGAAGTGATCATCCAGACGGAATTTCACGATGTTTTCCGTGTTGCTGTGGGGCCATGAGCAAGTTTTGCGGATGTCCAGTCTGTCCAGTTCACTGAGCCACGGGACATAAATATCGTTCATCAAATTCTGCGCCACGACTTGTTGTGCATTGTTTGAATCATCCACGAGCTCCTTGAACTCCGAAAGCTTCAGAATTTGAAACGCCGTGTCCGTCATCCGATTCTGTGGCAGCCATGTCCTGCTCGTGCTGTGTTGAGTCATGATGTTTCCTGTAACCCAGTAATTGGCTGCAAAGCAACCAGTCTCGAAGATATACTCGTTGCTTATAGTCTCGTCGATCCATGGTGGTCTCTTTCCAGGTTTTGTGTGCAGGCTGTGCTGTTTGGTCCGGATCTCCCGGAGCCACTCAACATGGCGACTACAAACATCTGTGATCCTTTCTTTCAAATGAGACATATACTCGGCCTTGCCCCTCAGGAGATGTAGCCTGCGTCCAACGTCAACTAGAAACTGGAAAGCAAAGCTATCGGTATCAAATTAGCCACTCGAAGTCAGAAAAAAGGTGTTATGGACCCTAGAAACACTCACAAGCTGGCTGAAGTGTTGATTCGATGACCGGATATGTCACCACATGTCAGAGCAACCGGTGTTGAGACGTCCTGGCCTGGTATTTCCACATATTCGTCGTTCACTTTGATGAGCCCTGGCTTTGACAGCGGCATGGCGCAGACAGACAAAATGTGCTCTAAGTGTCTCAAAGCAAGATACTGGAGATGATCGTTCGGGCTCCAATCCTCTCTTGAGCTTGGAGATCCTAATGGTCTCGGGTGTGACGCCGTAGGTGTGTGAGCTGTCGGTTCAGCACTGTCAAGTTCAGTCGGTCTTGACCGTTCCAATCCTGTGGTCTTTGAGCTTTTGATATCGCGCGAGATATCATTCTGTGTTTTTATCTTCTCGCTGTGCTCAAAATTGGTGATTGTTGCCTTCGCGAGTTGTCGAGGGCTCGGAGCGTCACTTCTGCCGCGTTCCTCCTCCTCCTTTAGCCAGCGGTCAATGTCAGCATCATCCGCATTGATGACAAAGTTCCTCCAATCGCTTGGCCCGTCTGGTATGGCAAGTAATTTACGAGCGATGACAACTTTCACGTGGCCCTTGCCAGAGACCGGGAGACTTTCCGCAATGGTAAAAGTGTCCTGCGAGTCATCTCGAGGTTCCAAGGCGACAGCTGAGCCATTGACAAAGACTGTGGTCACAGCCGCAACGGCATGATCTCCAGAGCACCCCGGCTTCTTAGAGCATCCAGGCTTCTCGGAGCACCGAGGCTTTCCGGGGTATCCAGACTTCTCAGAGGACCCGGGATTTTCAGAACATTTGGGCTGTTCAGAGCACCCAGGCTGCCCAAAGCACTTAGGCCTGCACCCGTGCTTTGGTAATGTGTGTACATAGACGTGTCCGTATCGTTTGGGTGCCGGTCCATCGTAGTAGTGAGGGTGACTGTTGGTCTCTGGTGTCTCATTGAATGAGTATTCGTATTGCAGATAGTCGAGATCGCGTATGAAAGTTTTGACTCGTAACTCGAACGGACCAACTTCAGTTTCAGCTTCAGCAGTATTCTCCAAGGTAAACTGCTGTAGCACGATCCCATTGTGCACCATGAACTGATAACAGAGCTTGAATTCCTCGCCATCGGTCGACATGTATTCATATCTGGGCCATCGCCAGTGCACCCATTTGAGTTCAGGTGGCTTAGTCTCGTCAGGGTAACAATACCACGGTATGTCGAGCAAGAATGAGAAGTTGCCCCCCATGTCTCTTGCAAGACTATCTAGATCCTTAGCTCGATCAATAACCCAGTATCTAGGCAATGAATGGTAAGCGAGACAGTTTCCACTCATGATCGGTAAAGAAAAAGAATGAACTCACGGTGCACGCATACAAGCTTGATCCATTGTGAAAACGCCAGAATTGCCGACACCGAGGTACTGGCTCATTTGAATGAGGTTCCCAAAGCAGCTAGCGCTTGCTGTTGTTCCCCTGTCACCAAATGAGGCGTAGCGGAGGTTGTGCGGAGGATCCTCCCATAGATTATTAATAGATCCTCCCATATCCCACAACTTTCGTCGTTTGGGACATATCTCTTCTTGCTGTCGGTATTTGAGCTGTTGCGAGCCACCCTTGTGAGCCGAGCGCAACCTTTAGTAAACCTTTCAAGCTGAAATGATTCTCACATATTCGTCCAATGCTTGCGCAATTTCTTATCCAATAGGTCCGGTGCCTCCTCGTCCCAGGGCCTCTCAAGCGTGCCCCTACTTTTCCAAACATTTGACGTCTTCTTACCCGTGGTCTTCCTTCCTTTGCGAATGCTGCCAGCGCCAATGGGCTTTTTCACGTCGGAATGCGTACCGGACATTTTGGTTGCGACGAAAGTATATGATTATAGGTAGTGAGACCGAAAGTGTGCAAGATATCTGAAGAAGGTGACTGGAAAAACGCGGGAGATGCGCATTAGGAGGCGTGGGAAGGACCCTTTTTCAATTGCAGTCGTACGCCTGCCAAGGAACTCGTGAGGGGTACAGCTGTGATGTCTAGTATATTCCGGTTTCAACAGTGGCCCAAGAGACCCTGTCACTTACTTGTCAGACTAGCATACAGCTGAAGCAAGGTAAGTCGCCCTGGCGGTCCGGATACCTACGGGTACGAAGCTTGTGCTGCGCAATTGGAAGGGGACCACTGCAAAGCTTATCTGAAGAAGCAAGCCACATGATAACTCGAGATTAGAAACCAATTACGCACAATGGGAGAGTCGGTGAGGGTAGGTATATTGGTTTTACAGCATACATACCTTGATGCCCAGGTAGGTACATAATCGCCGCAATGTGGCTACCCAAGTTGGCCAGTGGCAGAGCCTTGCGCGCGAGATACTGCGTGTGAGTTCGGGAACCTCCATCACACTGCGTCTCGGAGCTCTGCAGTCATCCCACCCCCGGAATTTAGTCCGCGCACCACTGGCAACACAAAAGCTGAAAGATGTACACAGCAGGTAAGTCTGTGTCTGTCTGATCTTTAATTTATCGCAGATCCCCTCTGACCGACTTCCTGCGGTGCTGATTTGATAATGTACCTATGTATTCGCATGAAAAGTTTGAGGTGAATATGAGTGGTCAATACTCAATACTCCGCCTACTGTAACTAGAGTAGTTGCTCAGTTGATGGCAGGAAAAGACTGGCTGATACAAGCGCCCTTAAGTACAAATGTGTAAATCCTCACAGTCCCTTCTGTAGAGTATGAAGGTATTGAGACTCCGCTTCTCTCGGGATCTCTCATCGGAGATTCTCAACACAATTGAGATCTAGCCATCAATACTACTAGAGAACGGGAAAATGACTTCTAGCCATGGTTGCAGATAGTGTTACAACTACAGGGGCATTAAGAATTTAGTACCTAGGTATACAAAATTGTCTCACCTCGCTGGATCTCATGTTCGGCAAGATCCCCGCGATTGTGTAACCGGTGCGGAATCGCTCGATTGCAAGAGCAAAGTAGGCTTATCGCAGGCAAAAAATAAGTTGACAACTCAGAATCTCTCCTCAGCTGCAGAATCACGCAAATGAGCCGGTGAGGGAACCTTGGTCTTGCTGCAGACACTATCGCCGACGTGGCTGCCCAAATAACCAGTGGTAAAGCCATGGAAGCGAGAGGCTGCATCCAGGGTCGCAAGCCCTGCCCTGCACCGCTTGCTCAAGTCTCACCGTCGTCCCGTTTTCGGAATCCAGCCCGCGGATTCTTGGTCACACAAACATTGAACTTGAGCACAAGTGGCAGATAGCTGGGCAGACACCCCTGCACTCGCAGCTTGGCAACCATCTGGCTGCAAGATGTGCACTTCGACAGTGACGTGTCTTTCCTAACCCATGGCACTGAGGTATCACGGGGCCATGTGACCGCCCGTGGCTCGCTTCAAGGTCATGTCAATAGAAAAGTAGCAAGTTTACTAATTTTCTGAATAATTACAAGGGCTTCAATGCGGCCCATGCATCGCAAGTCGTCTATTCGGAAAGAGGGATTATGAGAAACTAGAGCATGTCGACAGCATTCGTAGAAAATAGACGATGAGTGACGCTTGTTCTAACGGCATAAGCAACTCACTCTGTATATCGTTATTTCGTGGTTTGTTTTTGGTCTACTTGTTTTCGAGTTTGGCGACGAACCTTGAGGCGATGTATCCTTGCTTTGCTCTCCTTTTCAGATCCCAATCTTCTCCCCTGGTCTTTCGGTCAAGCGGGGCTGTATTGGGGGTTCAGTATTGCAATTAGCCGTGAGTTTTGACTAGTTGCCGAGGAGAAAAGCCAAGTAGTCACTCTCGATTGCATTTTTATAACTTTTCGGATGATACTGCCAGATGGACACCGAATACCATTCTGGAGCGAATGGTCACCTCCGAGTCCAGCCCGATAACGCATCATTTCTACAGTGTATGACCAGTGAGGAACTGTGTCATCAAAATTTCTTCAACAGCCAGAAAGTTCACTTTCATGACATTCCTGGATGTCGGCATTGCTATGAGTGCCTGTAATTGTATTCCTACTGGGTTCAAGAGGGAGTGAGTAGGTGGCAGGGTACCTAGGTAACTTTGCGAAGATCATGCGAAGATGGACAAATTCTACCTCCAAGTGTAATACTCATTATTCTAGAGCGACTCTCTCTGGGATTTATTTGCTGTAGCTTCGTGGTTCGTAACATCGATACTCGGGGGCAAATGTAAAGTGACTGCCATGTGACATGAATCATGTAGAGACCCATCCCATTTGACCCGCGTTTTCTGGACTGTCCGGCTTGGAGGTCTCCTCTGACCTCTTATCGAAGGCGGTTGTATATGGGCATACAGTATACTGGATTAATGTGGAGTCGACGGCCCCGGGGGCGAGTGCCAGCCGGAGTCGCGAAAGATGGACATCAACTGAGGCTGAAGAATTTGTGTATCGGGATGCCACATCGCCCCCCAGTAACTCATGTTGGTCGGAGGAAATAAGAACTAGAAAACCACTCTTTCTTTCTGCATGTGCTTAACACATCAATGCGTCACTCTTGTCTTTCATTATCGAATCGATGCGGAAAGCTCTGCCTGGATGTAGGCCAGTGATAGCAAATGATTGCGCTTTCGAAGCCTGCCAAACACGAGTATGTCACAAATGATGGTGTTTTAAGGTAGAGGCACGGGTTTGGGCCGCAGATGAATAGCCTTAGGTACCGCATGCTGTCTGTTGTTGGGAGCAGGGCTAGTGTCAATCTTGTCGGAGTCGCTGTATTCAGACAGAAGCCCTTGATATTCACTTCCGTTTCGTTTGACAGCAGACAAACGTCGAAGTACAAAAATGCCACCTGGGTTCATTGCAATTTCTTCGAGTCCCTGCTCATTGCGTCGTCCCTCGCAACAACGTTCCCTCCACCCCAGACCTCAAGAACAATCACCATGGACCACGCCAAACCCCACGCACCACGCAGCACAAGCGAGATGGCCCAGGTCAATGACAATATGGCAATCAGCACTGTGCGCGAAATACTGAGCAGAGAGCTCGCCGAAGAGACTGCTAGCTTCATGATCGATGCCTCTGTATGTTGCTTTGCCCATCCTTGGCCTCTTGACATGGTAAACGTCGCAGAAAACAAGCCGCTTAGCACGACGACTCCAATGTTTGTTGTCTTTTGCTTTAAAATTCCTTACTAACATTGCCCTCCTGACGTTTGTAGCGCCAGCTCTACCCGCACGCCATGCGAGTCGTTCCCCACACGCCGGCAGCGGCAGCGACTAGCCTGAAAGAGTATCACTTCACCATGCTCATGAGGGAAGCCTTCGAGTCCTTCGCTGAGGGCCGAGGCCAGGACTTTTCGGACAAGCGCGTCGCCCTTCACGCCCTCCTCCAGGAGGAGCCCGAGCACAAGCCACTGGCCGAGCGCTTCTGCCGACTCATGGGCCTCTGGCTTCAGCATGCACACGAAAAGCGGCAGCAGGAGATGTTGGAGTGGGAGCAGCAACTGAGCTGTCAGTTGGCGGAGAGGAAGATGAGAGCAGAGCAGGAGAAGGCCATGAAGAAGGCCGAGAGCAAGAAGAACATTGGAGCCAGCGTGCGAGTCCACGACAAGAACCCGACCGATTCAACCAAGAATGTCTCTTCTTCACCCGATGCCAACAAGCAGAACCGGGTGGTCTACGACGAGGCAGGAACATCTCCAGCACGCGTCCCTGCTAAGAACGTATTTGATCTGGCTGGTGATCGACGCCACTGAGTCTTCCCACGGCGAGGAGTAGACCGCTTTTGACTCGGAAAAGAGTTTTTTGGACTTTGCTGTCGGCGCAAACCTAGACTAGGGAGAGCACACTGAGGAAGATTTGGGGCCAGAGTGCCAGGTCGGACTGCTTTCAGATGAAGACATAGTGAGTTCGTCTTAGTAGAGGCTCACGACAGTGCAGTTGTTCCTCAATAGCAAAGGGTTGTTACACAAAGAATTTCTGTTGCGCGATTTCTTTTGCCGGTTGCCTGTGGTGCCCAACAATGATTGCAGAGGTGCATTTGCCGTGCTGTAAGATGCAGGCACAGACGGCACTTTTCCGAAGTCTGCGTCCGCATGCACGTGCTTGGAACGCTGATCCGGTCTGGATGTAGCTCTCCATCCAAGTTGTACGCCTGAATCGCGGTGATTCGTCCGTTATCGCCCGCCGTTAGCACCTGTGCCCGCATCAACCCTTCCAAGAGTCGGCCCGGGAGTGGGCCGGGGAAGCTCTTGGCGAGAAAATTGGCATCTCTTGACCAAGCTTGACTCGGAGAGAAAGATTGGGCGGCCTGTGCGTTCAGCGTCAAGCTTCCGACTGCAAATCCGGGGAAACCGTGTAGAGAACATGGAAGAGCGGATGGAGCTGCTTCGTCCGAGTATTCGACTGGCAAGTTGACTTCGAAATCTGACAAAACTCGAGCACTATTATGTTTGGCAAGAAACTCATGGTCCTTGCTAGCTCACGATCGTCCCAAGTGCCGTTCAACTGCCTTCCGCTGCCGCACCGGAAGAGTGGATACAATATCCAGGGGCAAGCTGGGATCTGCACAAATACCTGGGAGACCCCCACAGAACACATCCCCCAGACCCCAGAAACGGCTTCCCCAGTGACGACATAGCGGACCCGTGAGCGGTGTATTCATTCCCGAAAGTTCACGATTCTCTCCGATATAAAGAGCTGAGAGAACCGCGGGCAGCACAGAGCAAGATGGCTTTTAGCAGCAAGGCCCTCTTCATCATGTCTCTCACAATGCGCAAGACCCTCGCCGCGGCGGCGCTCCAGCTGCCCCTTGTCTTCTCGCAGGCTGCTCCTGAGGTTTCTGCCGACAACACCTGTGTCGTGCAGCCCGCGCCCAACGGCACCGACTCGGCGCCGGCGATCATTGAGGCCTTCGAGAAGTGCGGCCACAATGATGCTGCCAACAGGGGCAAGGTGGTGTTCCTGAACCAGACTTACACGGTCAAGACGGTCATGAACACCACTGGTCTGAGCAACGTCGATGTTGACCAGCAGGGGACCCTTCTCTGGGACAAGAACGTCGAGTACTGGCTCAACAACTCACTCCCAGTGGGCTACCAGAATCAGAGCAGTGCCTGGCTGTTCGGTGGTGAGAGCATCACCTGGGACGGCCATGGCTACGGAACTCTGGACGGGAATGGCCAGGTGTGGTATGACTACATCAACGGTACCAACAACTACCCCGGCCGCCCACACTCGATCACTTATACCGGCACGAGGGACTCTGTTATTGAGGGCCTGCGATTCGTCCAAAGTCAAATGTGGTAAGTACTCAACGCTTCCACAGCAGATATGCCGGAATGTTTGCATGGGACAGTCACTTATTCGCATCTAGGACCATGACGATCATTCACTCGGAGAATGTCCTCTTGGAGAACATTTACGTCAATAGCACAGACTTGGAGCACCCTGTTGAGTTCGACTTCTCTTCTCTGAACGTAAGTTTCCCAAGTATCAGCAGAGATTCGAGAACAAGGAGGAGCTAGGGCTGACCAGTATTGCAGACCGACGGAGCCGATACCGTCTACGCCAACAACATTACCTTCCGCAACTGGGTTGTCGACAACGGCGATGACAGCATTGCGATGAAGGCCAACAGCACCAACATTCTCATTGAGAACTGTGACTTCTACACTGGCCTGGGAATTGCTATTGGTAGCATTGGGCAGTATGGTGAGTGCAAATCTCCTCACTCCGAGTCGTTAGTCCAGTAACTAACAGAGACACCCCGAAGACGGCAAGTTTGAGACCATCGAAAACGTGACAATCCGCAACGTCACCATCAACAAGAACATGCGCTACGGCGCCTACGTCAAGACGTGGACGGGCCAGTCCACTGGTTACCCTCCCAACGGTGGCGGTGGCGGCCTGGGCTACGCAGCCAACATCACCTTCGAGGACTTCTACCTCAAGGACTCGGCCGGCATCTTTGCCATCACCCAGTGCACCAGCTACAACGGCGCATCGGGCGGTTGCGACTCGAGCGAGTTCAACATCCGCGACCTGCGCCTGCTCAACTGGACCGGCACCGCCGCCAGCGACGTCGTCAGCGACATCCAGTGCAGCGCCGCGAGCCCCTGCACGGGCATCGTGATCGAGGATGTTGATATCATTGACTCGGTCAACGGCACCCGCCCGGCGAACTACCTGTGTGATAATGTTGTTGACCCTACTGGATTCAACTGCACAGGTCTGCCTTGGGAGGAGAACCCCAGGTGATTGGGAGTCGATAATTCATCCTTAGCTGTGTAGATAATAGAGACAAATACTACTATTGCCCAAAGTTTGGTCTTAAAAGTATACATTGCAACCTGTGCCATGGGTAACATTTGAACCTCTGGAGGACGGCGCGTTTTGTGCCAAGTCACGCCGAGAAACAGAAGAGAGCGAGTGGTAGGCCTGAAGAGGGAGCTAATGATTTCGGCCAGTCACAGTTAAATCGTTCTTGAAGTCCGATCACCCAAAAGGAATCAGCTTTGGATGTCCTGTGCGGTATGGATGATTCCAACTGTCTGGGGCATGACTATTTATCAGCAAAGCCAAGTCGCAAGGTTTCCTTACATACGTGGGCAGTACCACTTTCCCACAGACATTCGCCGTCCAGTCTGCCTTGATACCCAAAATTTGGCTGCTAAGCCCTAATGCAGTGATCAACTCTGTTGTTTCCTGATTTGTCTACGAGTCCTGCAGGCTGAGCGCGCCACAGGCTCCCAAGGAGGTAAGGTGCCTGACCATACACCGTTGAAGCCTGCAGTGGCACCACATCTGTAAAAGTATGGTTCATGGTTGGCTGGGGACTATGTGGATTAATACACCTTTTAGCATCCATTGGCTACAGATATTTCTGTCTCGCGCGTGCGTGCTATTTAGGGTGTTGGCTTGGACATTTATACACCTGACCGATCAGGTATTGAGTGGCGCTTGTTCGGCCTGCAGCAAGACATGCAGCTCAGCCTCTGGCAAGTCCACGGCAAAATCTTGCTTACTACACATACGTGGAGCGGTGCTACATCCTGCTGCGTTATAAACATCCAAATACTGTAAGCGCCGATCAATTTGCCAATTCATCCACGAGCACCTCAGAACCACATTCACCCCGACCATTAACCAGGCACTTGGCGTTGCACAAGTCAGACATGAGGGCTACGTTGATAAGAGAGAATGAATCGGAAGCGAGACAGGCTTGCAAACTGGTTTGGACTTCTGAGTCGGCCCCCGAAGCAGAAGAATTTGCACGATGACGCGTCACGCATTGAGCTGGAGGCTGCAGTGGGGGCTGAGACTGTGGCCAGCAGCGTACACGCAAGGAGCAGAAGCCCAACGGAGCGAGACACAGATTCACAGACAGGCCAAGCTTCAGAACATGAGCAAGATGCAGACAACGGGCTACAGGACAGAAAGCCACAGTCTGTATGGCAGATGGCCTGGGACTCACTTGCTCCTAGTGATCGATCACCCATCGAAACGGTGGTCAGGGGCTCTGATAGTGGCGAGGATATTTTCAGCGACCTCGAGCGGATCGCCCAGCAAAGGAAACAGAAATTACACAGTCACAGAGACAAGGACGAGAACCAGCATGTTGGAGATGACCAGCACGTTGGAGATGACCAACATGTTGAAGATGACCAGCAGGCTAGAAAAGACCAGCAGGCTATAAAAGACCAGCAGGCTAGAAAAGACCAGCATGCTAGAGAAGAACCCGCTCGCGTCCGGTTAGCGGTCTCCAAGATCATAACTTGCATGCGCCGCTTCAAGGAGGTTGGAGACATTGCTGTTAACTTTGACCCGGCTCATGCGGCGCTTCCCTGGGCTGCTTTTCGATTCATTCTCGAGGTACGTAAAGCCTCAAAGCTAGGAAAGCCTTAAAATTGTTACTTACCGCCATGTGCAGGCCTTGACTGTGGTAGACGAGCAGCGAGAATTGTTGTTTTCTGGGCTCGAGAGAGTTTCTTTTCTCGGCCTCCGTGTCAGGGCTTACGAACAATTATACCTCTGTGGAAGCCCAGAGAATGGGAGTGCATCATTAGCGCAGCTGAAGCAGGGCTTGGTCGAGCTTTGTCGTGGGATGCTGGTATTCATGGCCATCGCCATAAAAAGATTCAGCAAATCCTTCACCGCACACACACTGACTGCCTTATTCGATCCTTCGGAAGTTTCAAATTTGTTGACATCCATAGACTTCAAAGCCAGTCAGGTGGATATCGAGGCATCAAATTGCGAACGTTTCTTAAACCTTCGAGACCGCAAAAAGCTGCAAAACTTGATTACTGAGGAGCTGATAGATATCGATGCCAGGATTGAGGCGCAGTGGATAAGGTTGCTTGAAGCTGAGAAGAGCGAATTGTTGCAGTGGCTCTCCCCGATTCCCTATGCCAGCGATCATGAATTTGCAAAGAGGGGCCGAGTAGATGATACAGGATCCTGGCTTTTGGAGAGGAAGGCATTTGGCCAGTGGGAAAAGTCAGAGGTCTCGGAGATATTCTGGCTGCATGGCATCCGTAAGTGGACAATTTTATGTACCTAGTGTGCGGCGAACTGACATACCAGCAGCGGGTGCTGGGAAGACAAAGTTGACATCCAAAGTCATTGACTACGCCAAAAATCGTCTCGACAAATCCCGGAATAAGGAGACCATTGTATACTTCTATTGCGACCGCAACCGTCCAGACCACCAGGACCCAGCCTCCGTTGTCAGAAGTTTTATCCGGCAGCTTTCTGCTGATACAGACAACGATGAAGATGTGTGCAAGATGGTGGAACAGAAATGGAGGTTGGAAAAGAGTATGGGATTCCCGTCGAAAGAGCTTTCATTTGAAAGCTGCAGAGAATTTCTGCCCATGCTCGTTGCGGCTCATGCTAAAACCATCATGTTTCTGGATGGCTTGGACGAGTGTGACAAAGAGACTAGGCATGAGCTGGTCTACATGATCAAGAGCCTTATGGACGACCCAGAATGCCTTCTCAAGGTTTTCGTTTCCAGCAGAGAAGACCGAGATCTCTTCAAAAGTTTCATCAGCAGGACGCATCTACGCGTAGAAGCCAATGACAATGATGATGATATCAAGGCCTACGTCCTGTCGCAGCTTCAGGAAACTCACAATTCTTGGTTTCGCGAAAAGTTATCCCCTGAGTTGAAATTGAGTATCCTTCAGAATTTCGCAGATAAAAGCGACGGGATGTTAGTTTAAACAGTCCCCAACATCCATTGGGCATTCTGAAGGGTGCGAGAGAAACGTATTGACTGACAATTCCAGGTTTCAATGGGCTGTGCTCCAGATGCACGACCTCCTTAAACTCAAACGTGCATCTGATGTCAAAGCATACCTTGGGACATTGCCAAAGGGCCTACAGAAAGCCTACGAGAGGATCCTCAACGACATTGGCGACCAACCAGGAAGTGCGCCTGTTATTGCTGCTCGGGCCTTGAGATGGATTATAGACTCCGGGGCTCTACTAATGTGGTGGGCCCACATCTCACCATCCCCCCGTTCTCACCACCTATCCCTCAATACCTACACCTTCTTCTCTCCCCCTCTAGTACTATAACCATAATCTCTTCTTATACTTCTATTAGTATTTCTAATTTATTATTATTATCACTTTCCTTAGATATATACCTAACCTTAATTTAAGCCTATTTAATTACCTTAATATTTATAAAAAGCTTATTTAGATTAAGTTATATCTTCTTTTTTTAGGTCTTTCTTATAAGTTTAATTTTTTTCTCTAACTTATAATTTTTTTATATAAATATTATAAAATTAAAGTCTTTTTACTTTTAACTTTTTAGAATTTTATAAAAAAAAAGTCTTATTATAAAGCTTATATTTTTTTAAGTAGTATATTAGGTTATTATCCTATATAACTCTTAGAACTATTTTAATATTAAAAATATAATACTTTTTAGTAAATAGAAGTACTTATTAATATAAAATTAGTTCCTAATTTTATTATAAGTATTTAATTTAATTAATTTAATTTATTTTTTATAGTTTTTCTTAATAAAATTACTTTTAAATACTTTATATTATAATAATAGTTATAAATTAGTTATATATTAGTTAGAGAGAATATTTAATTTTTTTAAGATCTCTTTTTAAGTCTTATAATAGTAATAAAGGAATTATTTTTTTATTATAATTATAAATAAATTATAGCTTTCTTATTAGTAGAAATACTTCTTAAAGGTAGTTTTAAATAAATTAAAGACTATTATATTAAATAGTTAGAATATATAAAAATAATATATTAAAAGGAATATAATATATATTTTATTTAAGAAGTATTCTTATATAAAATTAAATATTATATATATATAATATTTATTAATAATAAGAAATTATTATTTATTTAGATTTAATAAGATTATTTAAGAAATAAAGATTTTCTTAAGCTAATAGATTATAATAAGTTTTTTTATTTACTTCTTTTTTATTATTATAAATTATTAACTATTATAATCTTTAAGGGTAATAAGAAACTATTATTACTAAATATTTAGTTTTTTAAAAATAATTAGGAGAGTTAGGGACTTACTTATAATAAAGATATATTTAAGGAATAAGGTTTATATATATAAATTAAAATCCTTTTATAATAATTTACTTTTTTTTAAATATTTAAGTATTAAAGTATTTTCTAACTTTTTTTTTATTAGTTCTTTTTTATTAATATTCTAATAGTTATTTAATTTAATTACTTTAATAATAAATAATTATATAAAATTAAATTATAAGAAAATATTTTTCTAAGTAGCTACTTTAAACTATTTTATCTTAATATACTAATATTTATAGCTTTAGAGTTTAAAATAATAAAGGAGAAAAGTTTTTAACTACTTCCTCTTAAGAGGAGGAATATTTTCTCTAATAGAGGTTAAATAGGCTACTAGAGCTCTATACTCCTAGTAGGTTAATATATAGTTTAGGGTACTTTAATTAATTAAAAATATTATTAATTAGACTTCTTAATAATTAGAGAAAAGTCTTATAAGTATTATAATTATATAATAACTTTAGTAACCTTAGAAATAACTTCTAATTATTAAGTAGAAGATATAATACTCCTTATAAGCTATATTAACTAGTATCTTATTCTTAACTATTATAAAGGTATTATATATCTTAATTTTAAAATATAATTTTATAATAATTAAATTAATATCTAAGAGAAGTTTAGTAATTAGAGATTAATTATTTGTTGAGAAATTAGGGAGTGTTTATAAGGTGGGTATAGATGTGTTCACAAGAAGATACGAATATGGGCCTGGTGAAAATAGGGGGATAGTAAGATGTGGGCCCACCACGTTATCCCCTAAGGAACTCATCACTACAGTATATAATTCGAGCGACAGTCTTATACCCCACGATCCTGACATTGACACTGAGTTTATCCTAGAGGCTTGTCACAACTTGGTCGTGATTATGGGAAAAACGTGTCGATTCGCACACTTATCGGTACAGGAATACCTGGAGAGCCACGATTGGCCGAATAAACCAGATGGCAACTTGCTTGGGGCCGTTTGTTTGCGCCTCTTAACGGCACCCGAAACGATCTTTTCTACCGATGTATTGAGACTATACGCCACTGGTCACTGGCACAAGCATCTTACAGACTGCGACCCCGCGTCTCGGGAATCCACGAGTGTTACAGGCCCTCTGCTCTCAAAGTTCCTCGGCAATCCGACTGACAGCAGTCATTACTATAAGAGGTGGTTCGCTAAAAAGGTCTGGAGTAGTTATCATCGCGATCTGCTGCCAGAGTGTCAGAGGGCTGCATTTGGTGTGGTTGCGTTGGGCTTGCTGGCTACGGTGACTCGGTGGCTTCAAGACGGTATCCTAGATCCCAGCCTCAGCTCGCCCCAACGCTCTCTGCTTCATCTGGCAGTGGAGTGCGACAACCTTGCGTTGTGCTCTTTACTCCTCGAGGCAGGCGCGGATGCCAATTACTCGTCCGTGAATCTTGGGACACCTCTACAGCGAGCCTTACTTGATCGCCAGCCCTCCATCATCAAGCTTCTCGTTGAGCAACCTGGGATGGATGTTGATGAAGAGAAACACTGGGATGAAGATGGAGCTCCAACGCTTTACAATGCAATCCGCTACAGAGACCTCGGGGTCGTGGAGCTACTGCTCGATGCCGGCACGAATCCAGACTTCAGAAAGAGGATCCGTCTGGAGGATCCTCCAGACAACGCCTTTCCACCGGCTCTGCACGTCGCCGCCATGCACGGTAAGATCAGTGTTGTTCGTACTCTGATTCGAAGGGGAGCAAATGTCAATCTTTTTGCAGGTCAGTATCAGACGCCGTTGGCGTGTGCTGCTTGGAATGGGCATAAAGCTGTTGTACAGTGCCTTAAACAAAATGGTGCGCAGGAGGGATTCTCTCCTAGCAGTTACTAAATGGGAGTCTATTCGAGGCAAAGCCTAGGTTAATATTTATGTTTACAAATTTCGGTGATCCTTCTTTGGAAAGGAAAGCAAAACACTTCTTATTTTCTTCTTTCTTTTTTCATATGGACTTAAGGTGGGGTGCCATTTGAAACGGGTCGATAATATTATATAGACAATAATAATAAGCTCAAAAACTGAGACGCCAGCGTGCCTACCCTAAAAGCCCCCTCTACCAGACACAGTAAACTCACATCCGATATCTAACGAGTCTACAAGTACTTCTACCAAGGATTTCCTCGAGGTTTGGAGGAGAGTGAGCACCTCACGGAGCCTGGCCGTCTCCCGATTGCAATGCAGCGAAGATGCCGCCAGGAAGGTGTTGCCGGAATAGGGTAAATGCCTCAGCCCCGCACTCAGACTGTTTTTCATTCTCTTGACCCCTGTCCTCATCTTCAGCATCGGACAAGGCGAGCTCGCAGTGCTCATCTAGGAGCTCTGGGTACTGATTGGCACCCTGCGCGGCCTCATAGAGACTAGTGCTGGGGAAGAAGCGACTGTTTCCTGGGTCACACGGACCTAGCTCGGCTGCAACCTCTTGAAGATTTTGGAAGAATGGGTCGCTGGATGAGGGAACGCGCTGATCGAGGTCAAATACACTCGATACAATCCTACTGGACATGGCACGTGAGCCATGCTCAGCATAGGTGGCGCCCTCGAACGAACTCCCTCCAATTGAAGAAGTCGGCTCATAAGGGCTGAGAGGCTGTGAATGGATAGGTTGGACCTGCTGAGAAGTTGTAGGCACGAGCAGTTCACTGCTAGTAGAAGGGTGATATTGACCGACAGGCTGCTCGAAGAGCGTGCAGTAACACTGGGGCCGACCGCAGCTCCCCGGGCAGATGTCCGTCCCAGAAACATCCCCAGGCACCATAAGATCATACTCAGGGTCTAACTCACTCAAATGGCCGTAAGAACTTCCTAGCTCCATTTCAGCAGGAAGAAGATGGTTCCAGGAAGGCTCTGACGGCTCAACGGCCCTGTTCGTTCCGAGCATCCTTGCCTCCACGCTGTCGAGTTGCTTGCAAAAGTTCTCCAACAACGACATGAACTCAAGCATATTCTGCCTGTGCTCTTGATTCTCCTCGAGAAATAAGAGAACTTCTCGCTGAAAGTCCCGCATTTGAAGGATCGATTTCAGGATATCAGAATCCAGCATTGGAACATCAAGGCAGGACATTTGGTTATCAGGCATTGCGATTGAGAACGGTGAATAGGACTTGTCGATGCGTGACTGTTTGTGATCAGATGCGTTGTGTCGGAACAGGGTAAGGGTGGTTGAGTGATAAGGAACGAAGGGTGATGAGATGGCCATCAGCCCATGTAGTTTTATAGACACGGAGTTTCATCAGCTTCTACATGAGTATGCAATATTATTGGCCTTGTAGAGCGCTTCCGAAAGCTGAATGGTATTGTCTTCACTTTCTACCCATTTTGAAGTATTGACCATGACATGGAACAATGCTACTCAAAACCGATCACGTGTGAATGATACCACCTATTGTGTGTAATCTAGGCCCGAGCAGGAAATGACCGAGGTAATAAAAAGCGTAAAGCCTGCACAAAGAGATGTGAAAAAAACGATTATCAAAGACACGGGACTCAAGTCCCCTCTTTTATTCACAGTCCCAGCAACTTCCCGTCACAGCACGTCAACAATGACGGAGTGGAACAGACATGCGCTGCAAGTACTCAAGCGCCTCACTAGGCTTTCATGACCTCAGAATACCTCGGTGGATGCTCGCCATGCTGCTGCCCGACTTGCGCCTCGGCCTCTTGGTCTTCAACATATTCAGAAACATATTCCTCGTGCCCATCATCGAAAACAATCTTGAGGGGCTGGGCCCTGGGGTTGCGTTGCTGGAGAACAGTAGGCTCGCGCTTTTCGTCAACACGCGGTGCTAATTGTTGAGGAACGTGGCGTGCCCCCTCCAGTTGCTGGCGAGCCTCCTAGTACTTGTGTTAGTGAAAGGTTCTCGGTGAGGTCGGAGGTGCGGTGGGGAATGTTGGAATGATAGCTATCAGGGGTGCAACGTACCATCTTCTCGTTCCGCTTCTCGATAGCCTTCGTGACCAGCTTTTGAATCAGTCCTGGCCTGCGCTGGCCTGAGCCACATCCTCTGCGACCATAGGCGGGCCCAAACGCGGGACCTGCAGCCTCGAGGGCGGGCGGATATCCTCTGTAGGCAGCGGCGCGTCTCTTGTTGCAGCACATTGTGCGGGCGGCGTCTGAATCTATTAAAGTGGTCGAGAAAAGGTTGTCTCTGGGCAAATTGACTTTCGGTATTTGCTACCCTGTAGTGTACTAAATCAAACGATTTGAGAAACTTAAAAGTGATGCATGCCTTTTGGGATTGCCAAGACGATGTGAACGGATTCAATCTGACTAGATATACTTGTCGACTCTCGTGGGAGCCCTCCTCGGATCAATGAAACGACTTCATCTCATCTCATGTGCCAGGCGCAGCTCAACTGTGCTGAATGAAGTCTTGCGGCTTAGGATCCGGGATGACGCAAGCAAGGTCATCCTAGCGGCTGCGAGTGTCTTTGGCGGCGGAGGGATATTAGGCCGGACGGGGTTTATGGGGAAGGTTTGAGGCAGGGAACGGCCCGCAGAAACCAAAGAGAATGTGTCGCATTCGCATACACAAGGGCGACACTAAGCCAAGCAATGCCTGGATGGATGTGTGGCTGAGGGCCATGACGTGCGTTTCTTCCGAGTGCTGTGTGTAAACGAGGAATACGCTATCGACATTGGATGCGATCCAATCCAGACTTGAGCTCAGGGATGTGGTCTGTTCCATCGTACCTCCAATACAACCACCCATTTGCTAGCTACAATCCATCGCTGCAATTCTGCTGATGTGGAAGGAGACACTATACGCCTAAGTAGATAAGCGCTAATTCATCATCACACCCAGCTATGCCAATTCCATCCTTTTCGATACTGGTAGGGCTCCTGAGGCCCTTCTGCATCGATGATGTAGCCAGGTTCACACCTATCGTACGCAACCTTCGCCTGGTGCCGGTAGAACGAGTCGAAGCGCACCTGCAGAGCGTCTGAGAGGCTATGCACGTCTCCCTTTGGGTGCAAGACCTTCCACGGATCGATGCACGTGTCTCCTTTGCAGGATTTGAGAACCATCATGAGGGCGTCTAGACGGCCGATTACCAGGTCAACGTGGGTTCCCAGGATCTTCTTCTTCTTGGGTCTGGACTCGGTCGCGTAGAAATTGTGTAGCTGCCCTGGGTCCGTCTGATATTCGGGACTGGTCAGCTTCCTGTCTCGAGAGTGGACCAGTCTGGATGTAGAAACTGACGAAACACGTTCACTTACCTCGAGGTCGTATAGCTCGTGCTCATTGTTGCACCAGACTGAGTAGTACAAATTATAGCCCTGACCAATGACTCTCACGGCCTTGTAGGTGTTATTGCGCACCACAATCTGGCCCTGGCCATCGAATCCTCCACCTTCGCCTTCTGCCAGGGCAAAACCCCAGTACTCAACAGCGACATGTTCGTGCCTCTTTATCCCGAATGAGCCACTGCCTTGTTCGTCGGCCCCATTCTCTACCGCACTCTCTATGCCTAGCGGAATAGGTGTTCCATCAAAGTCAGGCCGTAGCTCCGACTCGGCTATCTTGAGGATTGTGGGTGCGAGGTCAATATGGGTAGTCACGGCATCCTCAACATGCCCTTCTGGAACCTCAGGGCCGCGAATGATCAACGGGACACGGATATCCTCGTCATACCCACACTCCTTGCCCGGCGGTAGGCGATGCTGACCAAGGTGGAAGCCATTGTCAGAGCTGAATATAATGTACGTGTCATCCAAGACCCCTGCATCATCCAGCTGCACGACAAGTTTCTCAACCAGCTCGTCCACCGCCTGCAGGGCCCGCAGCCGCTGGCGATAGTAGTGGTCCAGGTACTCCACGGCAGAGGCGTTGTGCTGAGCCAGCTTCCGCACCCACGACGCACCGCTTGGCAAGTCCGGGTTGAAGTTGTCTGTCCTAGGAATTTTGACGTCCTTGAACAGGCCAGCATGGCGTTCTGCAGGAACTGGCTCCGTCATCTGTGGCAGGGACGAGCTATCATGATCGGGACTGACATCCGAGTGGGGTGCCACGGGTGCTACCCCCAGGAAGAAAGGCTTATCTGATGCGATTGCTTCCTGAAGAAGGCCCTGCGCCTTTCTTGTGATGAGGTCAGAGGTGTGCTCATTGTGATGGTGGACTGGTGCATCTTGGTTGGCCTGGTAGATGGGATGCAGGTAGGAGTATGTCCCTGGGTCGAGGAGGAAGTCCGTCAACGTCCACGCTGCCGGGTACGGGCTGTCGTAGTTCCAAATTGTGTGTGCGTTGAAAAGCTTGCCCGTATAATACGTGTTATAGCCTCCTTCCTGCAGCCAGACTGGTAGATAGTTGTCGTTTAACCCTTGCGAGACAAACTTTGGATACCCTCCGTAGGGTGGGTGGACATCCGTTACATTAGTGTTATGCGGCTGTTTTCCTGTCCAAAGCGATACCCGAGAAGGACAGCAAATTGCGGTGGTTGTAAAATGGTTCGTATAAGTGGTGCCTTTCGCTGATAGACGCTTCTGGACTAAGGGCATGTATGAGATCGAGTCCATGGCTGCATCTTGATCATCTGTCAGGACGAATACCACATTCTTGGGCTTTCTCGTCGGGCCTGGGGCGGTCGGGTCCCCAAGCACTGCCTGCGCATCATCTTGGGGTGGCAGGTCGGCACGAGCAATGCCTGCATGCGTCAGGGCAGCTAGCCAAGCTGACCAGAATATGGGCCGGAAATGCATGGTGATATGCCACTAGCAGATACCAAATAGTTTCTCTCGTTTTCTACGAAACCTCTTTCAACGGACACAAATCAGGTCGTCAGGTTAAGGTTCTCGATGAAACTTAATGGACCCTCCGGATTACGGATTACGCCATACACAGTAAATATGCCGCAAAATGCCTGTGGATTTTAAGTGGGGTAGGACGATCAATTGGCCAATCCACGTACATGGGCATCAGCCGCTGGTGCAGGCGGAAGAACCAGGGCACGTGTAGCAGCCAGATGAACGACTCGGACGCGATGGAAGCTGTGATCATGTCAAAGAAGACGCCGTCATCGCCACTGCGGATGAAACCGAAAGGTCTAGAGAAGCTTACGGCTCCCATGGCATCTGCAGGGCAGAACAGGGACGTCAGAAGCTCGCTCGCCACAAGGAGTGATAGTCGTGAAGGATGCTGCGTACTGGGGGCGTATAGCTGGCATCAGTAGCCAATATCGATAGCCGCCGATAGATATTGCAGAGAAGAGTGGGTTGGTATCATCGTCCTCAAGAGGCTCTCAAATGCCTTAGCCAATTGTGATATGATCCTCACTGTGATTAGGTCATTGGTAACAAACTACTTAGTCAAGGCTATATCTATCATACACCCATATGTCAAAACTCAGGCGTGGCTATACCAGGATCTACTCTCTCAGGGCAGCCTCAGGCCTTCAGAGGTCAACTACATAGAATACCACGGCAGAGGTATCTAGGCTAGAAATAAAGTGAAGTTGATGTTTATCTATAATGCCCTCTATAGAGTACTATAGAGCTTGTATTCAATATTACTCATGTGATTTTGAAAAATGTGCAGCTGATTTGAGACCCCGGCATGATGCCGTGTGCGTGTTGGGGGGCGCAGGGGCAGACAGTCACTGGCCGCCCGGGCTGTGCCGCACCGGCCGATGGTGATCAAGCGCCCGCTTCCCGTTTGACTCACCATCAGCCATGTACCAGGCCAACCACTGACTTGTTTTCTCTATATACGACAAGCCAGAAGTTCTATCCTGCCATCACACTTTTAACAATTCCAGCCTCACAAATAGGAACATCATGGACAAGCTCACATCTTCTCTAAAGACACTCGGCACGCGGGACGGCACCGGCAGAGGGATGGAATCTGCCAAGGATACCGCTGATCTTGGCTCCTGCTCAACGGCGCCCTCCCTGGATGGCCTGCCCGTTGAGCTCCAGAGCCTCATCCTGTCCAAGGCATCAACCCTTCAGTCGTTAAGCACGCTCGTCCACGCCTCTCCCGATTTGCATCGCGTCTACACTGGAAATCGCCTACAAATTCTGCGATCTGTCCTAGGCAACTCTCTAGCAGGAATGGTTGTCGACGCCCTAGGGGTGCATCAGTCCGGCACCGACGTCTTCCAAGGGACTCGCGAAGAGTCTATGCTCTGGGCTTTCATTAGAAAGCACGAAAGCAACTATACCAGGGCGGAAGGTGACTGCATCGCTCAATTATCGTCTGAAGATGTTATCCAACTTCTCCACTTCCACATTTTTGTTATAGAGCCTCTTACCGAGCGGTACGCCAGCTGGGCATTGGCCTCGCTACCCACCTCATCGGAAGACGAGCCAGCTGGACAGTCACCACTTAGCGATACGGAGAGGCGTCGCATTCAGCGTGCCATGTATCACTTGCAACTTTTCTGCAATGTATGTGGGTCTAGGGGAGCAGGACGCAGCGGCCCGAACAGGATCTACAGCGATGTCGATCGCCTACGCGTTCTTTCAATATTCCCGCCGTGGGAAATTGAGCAGATTATCTGTGTCAACGAATTCGCCATAGACAACTTTAGCGATATTTTCAGGCGGGTGGCCTGGGACTTGAACATGGACAAAAACCCAAAATATCGACACCTATGCAAGACCGCAACTATCGATGATTTAATGCTTGTATCAGGTAAACATGACGAATGTAAGTACAATTATCCCATTCCTACGCTCCAAAATGAGTGGCAATAAACTAGTGACTTAACGAACTGATCAGATGTGAATGAGCGCTCCTTGAACACAGTGCTCTCCCACGGCCTCGAGCTTCTACTTGATACCATCAAGACAGAAGACCACGAGCAGCTAGTGGATCGAATCCGCGCTGCGATTTTATCGAATATGGGAAACGTGCGCGGATTTTTCTTGAGCGATGACTGGATAGAATGCGCGGTTGGGTACTATGTGCAGGAAGACAGACGCGAAAAGTGGTACTCCCAGCACGATTTGGCGCAAGACTTTAGGCACAAAATGCCATTCAACGGCGACAGGCTGGATTCTCCGCCGCTTGCCTGGGTCCTCTTTTGGCGTGGCGAGTATAGCAATTTTATCGGTCCCTATATCAACCCGGAATTACGTCGCTGGGGCTATGCTTTCTGGGATGCCCCACGGCTGGGCTCAAGGCCTTTGGCTCGTATTGACTATTGGTCATTCGAATTATGTGGCAGGGGAGACGACGAAGACCCTAGGGGGGACACATACGATCCTTCTGTAAGGGTTGAAGACATCTGGAGCTAGTACTTACGAACCCCCCATATGCAAAGCGCTCCAGGACGACCAATCTCTGAGCGAAGCGATCAACACTAGCAAAGATGCGAACATTCTCTGAGCGGAGCAATATAAGTAGCAAGATGCAGCCAACCTCTTAATAACAATGCGATGTTTCCACTATCATTTTGGATATCAACTGTCTCAAGGTAGAGCAGAGGGTTTCCTATGAGATATACTCAAGTGGTCCAAGTTCAACTCCACGTGTTATTCTGGCACCAACAATACGCTGATGAATTTCATAAGGATCATATTTTCTTCTTGTCAAAAGCGTAGTTCATTTTCCGGCCTGGAATAGAGGTGTATATTGACAAATATAGGGCCCGACCATCTGCCAGATAAATCCTGCGCAGAAACTGAATCGGGTAGCATCATTGCTATGTTTGCTCTTGCATCCCACCCTACGTCCGCACAGTGACATGTGTTTTGAGCTCTGTCCATTTATAACCCTTATCCAGCGTATTATATGGTGCGCTCAAGCACACTGGTCATTCTTGAAGCGCTGCTCGAGGTTGGGCGGTGACTGCACGACACACTGGCCAATATCGTTGCAAGTACCGTCGGCTTCGGATCCCTCGATGACCTGGGTGCAAGCCTGGCCCTCGGCTGAGGCGGCAGCGTTGTTGTTATTGTTACTGTTGCCCTTGGCTGGGGCTATGGAGCGTTAGCTGTGCTCGAACTCCACATCTTCGCGTGTGGCGTCTAAGCTCAGATGCACTTGGGTACAAGTGTAGCTACTCACCAGCGATGGCCTGTCCAGCGAGGAAGGCGAAGAGAGTGACAATGGCAGCAAAACGCATTTTGAAAGTCTGCAAGTAGATATGGGCGTCGTAACGTGTTGGTTGGAAAAGTATATCCTTTGAAAACTAGGTGGTTGTGCCTGACAACTGGACGAACGATATGTAGACGAAGGAAAGAAGCTGGGGCGTGTTCGGATGGTTGACTCAGGCCAGAAAAGACCCTAGGATGATGTCGAATATATACTCGATGTTGTTGTATTAGTTACAGCAGTCAACCGTTGACCATGTATAACTGCGAAACAGGAGAATCTCCCTCCTCCACAGGCGCTTCAAACGGGTTTTGGCTGTGGGGTCCATGAGCACATATGATCCGCGTCTTGATGCTAAGGAAGCTGTCACGACCGTTCAGCTCCTCAAACAAAGCTTGACTAAATTTCGGAGTGCATCTGTTTGGGGTGTGATGCGCAATGGATGATCGTTTAGCCCTAAGAGCGTATTCGCCCACATAATAAACGTTGGATCGCCATCCCGAGACAGTCAGGGGCCTTCGGTGATCCCTAAACAACCACGATACACCTTGTTAGTGGCCCAAATAGAGCCGCGCGTATGGATATAAAAGTAGAATTGGGATGTTCGCCGAGATCCGATACCATCATTGCCAAGACACAAACAGCTGCTTTCTTGTTCGAAGTTGAGCCCGAGGCAGCCTCCATGTCCAGTCAGCCCACTCGACGTGCATCGTATTCGTAAAATGGTACCTAGGTATGCCGCCGCCAAGAGTTTGGGGAGAGGTTTTGGGTCAGGCCCAGATCCCTCTGTTACAGTTTTACCTCGAGTCGCATTGGTCATGCCATGGCGGGGTGCAGCCGCGCGCGCTTCCCATCCCCCTGCTTTTAGACTTGGGCAGTGAGCCGTGACGGTATGTTCAAATGTTGTTAGTTCCGCCCTAGAACGACCTGTCTGTTTGCTTCTGGCATCGACTGGACTCGCTTGTCTGCAGTATTTCCCAACGCTGAGACGCCTACGGCGGTCATGCGTACTTGCATGCTGCGATCCCCCCAGCTGTGCAAGACCAATTCTATTCACGTTTGGTTGCATGATTTGCGCGGAGATTTAATCATAATGGTCAGGTCGATATCTTCTTTCCATTGATCTTTCAGCAATCCTGCAATATTCGAGGATCTTGCCGGTCAAAGCGAAGGTGTTGCTAGATGACGGGTTGCTATGGTCCAGTCCAGATTTCACCCGGTTAAAGGCTTTTCCGATGCCTGCAGGAGGGAGCATCCAGGTCAAGAAGCCTTTCAAGTCTACCATAAACGCAAAGTCGTAACTAATCAGAGTCTATACTCTGAGAAGGCCGTACCTTCAAGACCAAAAGAAGACCATTACCAAGAATAGTCTGTTATTCCAGCCACTCTGGCAGACGTGTTGTGGACACCTTTCGGAATCGACCGCAGTTCTTCGATTCTTTATCATGGCATCTACTGGCTCGCCAGTCTGCTTCTGTGCCATTCAGAATATAAAGCCTGGGTGATGATATATCGGCGTCCCGGATCACAAGGTGTGGTCTGGTTTGAACTCTGCACAGATCTGCAAGAGTTGTTCTGGCGCGGGAGTTTTGTGTACCGTCAAGGGCCTGTTTCCGATACACAATTGTCATCAGGACTTAGAGAGGCTCGTATTTTCCGATATCATTTTATTTTACTTGATTATGACTTAGTGGATACAATTTGCCCGCCGCATCATTGTATTCAAAAACTACATCAGGGTGTGAAGTCGCTAAAGAGAACCTGAACAGCTTGAACGCTGGGCCCAAGCGATGCCCGACACATATTTTGAAGAAAGGGACTTTGAGAGGCGACATTCAACTGCACTTCGTTCAATCCCTGAAGGCTAGCTAGCCTACTACTAGGACCAAGCGCTACCCTAGAGTAGATAATGAGAGGATAAACATACTCGTTCCGAATTGCTGGCTACACAGACTTAGGCCGGCACCTCGCCAGACTAAGGGCGCCAATGTATGATAGCGCAACATGGCCTGAATCTATACAGAGTTTACTACAATTTATTGCAACTTTGTGGGATCTTTTTTTCCCCAAGACTAGTAAGTCTGCTATATTAATTGCTCGATTTCTAAAGTTGCTAGATTCCCTCCTGTCGTCTGCATCATAAATTGAAGTACACTGAACCAAATTTCAGAAACTCAACGAAACCTTCTCTCATCACAACGACATCAACTGATCCTACTTTCTCACATAAGACCATTTCACACTTCCATTAAAACGCCTTCACAATGGCACACGGACAAGACACAGATGCTCAAGAGCAAATCATCCAGACGTTCAGTCGGATTTGCTACCCGAATTGGTACACCAGAGTTCGAACACGCATTCTACGCCCTGAAAGACCCGAGTACTCTATGATTACAGGCAACGAACCTGACAGTGCAACTGCCAGGCGACAGACGGTTTATCGACTCCTCTACAACAGCATCGTGGGCAAAAAGGTGTACCACAGCTACCTAGCTTTCGCCGAAAACAAGTGCATCCTCACTGCTGTCACCGCAATTCTATTCGACCAAGAATGCAGCGCTCAAGGGAGTGTGCCAAGTGAAATTATCACTACGACGGACCCAGCCCCGTTGCAGAGCCTTGTTGCACCACCTCTTTCAGCTCTGTCCATGTCAGGCCAGTCAGGGAAACGCATGCTTACATCACTGATCGAACACATGTTGCTGATAGACTACGACGTCGCCGAGCTGCCCCTTCGGCCCTTGAAGCCCGAGCCACCATGGATGACAAACTACATGACTAGGGTTGTCTGTCATGGGGTTTCCAAGAGACTAGTTGAGTTCGCGAATGAATGCAGAAATGGGAAGGACATCCGACATCGCCGGCTCGCATGGATGAATGACTTGATACAAATATACGAGGACGACGAGGCCACCACCGCCGACGACTTCTCAGACATCGGCCTCATGCTTTATTTTTTCTGGACCCGCCGACGCGAAATCACCAGAGACCAGTACCTCGCTGGTATGACGGGATACAAAGGTGTCCTGCATGAGATGTTATGCGAGATCCCGGTGGTCGGCAAGGACCGTGTGATCCGGAAGCTGTCTGTCGACGTGAACAAGCTGATCCCGCGCTACGTTCAAAACAGAGATACCAGGGCCTACATGATTTCGAAGGCTACTTGGATTGCGAGGCAACTCGAAATAGACGTGAGGGCTCCCGAATACGCGTTCGAGAGCCTGTCGAGGCCTGATACGACAACGGCCGGAAACTCCGCCCCGCTTGTGAACGAACAGGGCCCAAGCCGGAACAGCAGCACGACATTGTTCGAAGATCCACCACCCAGCTACGCCCAGACAGTGATGGGGGATATGTCTTGATAGATGGGGACTGAAACGCAAAAGCGGCTAACTCTCACCTGGAGGTTGGGGAGGATTTATTTGGAGGATCGAGATCGAACTGGCTGGCTGGGAATGTAATTATTACCGCTTTGGGTATGCTTTAGATTTACAGGTCAACAGAAATAGCAAACAAGTTCTCACTATCCATGAATGTTAAAGATAATCCGTTACATTTTCAGACGATTGAGTGTATGATTTTCAATTCCAGTGCTCTATCGGTACTAAGAGACGTGCACGGTCAGTGCTCACTCGCGATCCCATCTGGCCCCTTCATCGTACCATCTCAATTCCCTCCATGGGGGCTCAAAACGATCGTCTTTGCCCCACCTTTCGTGCATCCATTCCTGCAAAGGCCGAAGTCTGCGATCCCAGCTCTCAGGAAGCCACTTCCGAAAGAAGTGGTAAAGGCAATCGCTACAATGAGCCCCCGAGAACCACCGGTCGAGCGGGTTTGCGGGTTTCTCAGGCCATGGGTCTGGATCGCCGTACGCGAAGTACTTGTTGTCCAGCCACGTCACCACTGAATCTTCGAACCCTATTATAACTATCCTTCCCACCTCACCAGGTATTTCGCTGTCACAAAGCATGACATTCCATGGTCCGGTAGGGTCGTGACGCACCCCGTACCATGCGATTAATTCGATAATTTGTGCCATGAGCCCC
The DNA here is from genome assembly GCA_023522825.1 of Diaporthe ampelina. Taxonomy (NCBI): domain Eukaryota; kingdom Fungi; phylum Ascomycota; class Sordariomycetes; order Diaporthales; family Diaporthaceae; genus Diaporthe; species Diaporthe ampelina. The sequence goes on along the minus strand of JAMFTM010000057.1, from coordinate 68,628 downwards.
ACCGTCAATAGGCGCTCCGATTCGGATATTGTGTTCTTATTGAACTCGACCATGGACCTTCCATGAATCCTTTCCATCAGGATCATCCGCACGTCTCTCGTTGTTTCTCCGGTTGGCAGGTCCACAGGAATCTGAAAAGTCCAAGAGCCGTGAAATTTTGGGACAACCGTGCCGCAGACTCCGCCAGCGAACCTAGCCATTTCGTTGTATGCAGCCACTTCTCTGGAATAATGCAAGTCGGAACAGTATGTGACATCCTCATATGTGTAGCAGCTCTGACGAGGATCATAATATAAGGGGTCGTATATCTTGGCAACGTAGTCCTGGTCGTCGTTGTCCAAGCGGCAAATAACAAGCTGTGCTCCGCGGCCACTCTTAACCTGGAGCTCTTGCACAATGCGAAGCGTTCGGCTGTCATCGCGATCGGTTTTTCCTTCCCCTGGGGGATGCTCTAGGCACAGATCGACAAGTGTCTTTCCTTGCCAGTCCCATCCCTCTACTCGCCTCCGCGTCGGGTTCTCAAGGGCAGTGTCGTAGTCGACGCCAAAAGGCGGGCAAGCCTCGTGCTTATAAATTTCTAAGGTCAAGCCTTTCCTATACGGGTTCTCCGGTCGAGGAGGCTCTGGTCGCGGCTTCGCACGCCAGTATTGCCTGCAGTGCATGCATGTGTCCGTGTTTGGGTCATTGTGGACCAGCACCGATGGATCCGATCCATGGCAACTTATTTCAGTCTGGGTAGCAGAACTTATCTTCGACTGGGTGATCAAGCTCGAAGCAGGCGGGGGATTGGCTTGAGGCCCAGGACAGTTCTCTCCGCTTTGCTTTGCCAGGTATGGTCCACTGATCTTGTTCTCGGAGCTCCCGACGTGAGAAGATGAAGACATCTCCTGCGTAGGTGTGTCCTCTTCAAGAGCGCCGTCTTGTTGAGTTTGGCGCTTGCTGGTCTTTGCCCGAGCCGTGGCTCCGACTACCGAAGCGGTCGAGTTCTCGGATTTGATGTCTGTCTGCCCATGCTGTTCTTGTGAGTCCGCTCTTATAGTCGGAGCAATAGACGCGCAATGAGAACACATCTTGCACCATCCGCGATGCGTTGATGGGGTTGTCGAATAGTATTCATCCTGAATGACAGGGAAAGTCCTGGAACGCTTGAGTGAATGGAGGTCAGGACTTGAGTGAACAGATCTCTTTAGATGAGACATCTTCAATCAGCAGAAATTTGTCACGGATTCAATGCATTGAAGGATGAGAAGGTATTATCGAAGGATTTGAACACCTTTTGCGACGGGAGAAGAATGTTTAATACCAACACGTTAGACGCTGGCAATCGCTCATGATCTCGTAACGTGATCCACAGGCGCTGTGATTTCCAAGGTTAGCAGGCACAAGGGTTGCCATAGTGCAACCCTGCCGTCGCTGACAGTAGCGGAGAGCGAGCGGTAAGGCAGGCCAATGATGAGGGCTTGGGGCCTAGAACTTCCAGGTGTCTTCGCTAAAACAGGCGGGCTTCAAGGATACCCAGGTACAATTCAAGCCCGTAGCCGCCCAACATTGGGCCAAGCCTTCCACCTTCCGCGGTGCCCATACGATGATATCAACGCAGCCAAGAACTAAGAGATAGTGTGCATGTTGGTGGTCGAAGCTGTGTTTTCATTGCGAGATAGGCGAGCTTGGGACTGATTTCAACATACATGATTCGAACTACAGGGATATATTTCATTTACAAGCAAATGAACAATAATTATCAATAGATTGTTGGAAGAGAATTCTAGTGGAAGAGGGCCGCCGGACTCAAGTAGCGATCCACCTCCGCGGTAGATTCTCCTCATCCCAGTTCAATTCCCTCCATGGTGGCTCGTACTCTTCGGATTCGAAATATCTCTCATAGAGCCATTCCTGCAAGGCCCTGAGCCTGAACTCCCAGCTCTCTGGGAGCCACTCACCGGCCACAGCATACAGAGCACCACCCCACCACTTATTAATAGGGTTGGGAAGCTTTTGTGGCTTCGGCTTCCGTTCGACCCCTGGAGACATTGTCCGCATATTGTCCAGGCGGGAGACGACCGCGTAGTTAAAGTCGATCAAGGCGACCCTTTCGACCTTGTCCGGTCCAGCAAGGCAGACCATTACATTTCGCTGCGAAACGTCACCGTGTCTAACGCCTGCGAACAGCATCCGAGACACGGCCTCGACCATGCGTGTCACCAAGTCCATGCGCGTTGGCTCTGAGAAAGACTCCGGCTTCAGGTCTGTCATGACCGTTCCCTTGATGTGTTCCATCAGCACGAGTCGGACATCTCGCGTCTTCTGGCCATCGGGTAGGTCCAACGGTATCTGGAAGGTCCAAGAGCCGTAATATTTGGGTATGTCTGTGCCACCGAGTTGGTCGTCGAGTTCAGACAAGGCTGCGACCTCACGGGCATAGTCCATGTCGGCTTCATAGGTAATATCTCGGGGCTGGGCTGACCACATCCTGTTCGCAAAACCGTAGTAGAGGGGGTCGTAGATCTTCGCCACGACTTCTTCTTCCAGGCCGGAGAGCCGGCAAACAACGATTTGAGCACCGCCGTCCTCTTTCACTCTTATCTCATTCGTTATTTCCAAAGTCTGTGGCTCCTCATCCGCCAAAACCTCTCCTACAATAGGCGGTCGATCAAGGCATAACTCCACAAGTGTCTTGCCTCGCAGCTCTCTCTCCGGGGCACACTTTCGAACTCCCTCATAGTCTGGGTAATTCGCGCCGAAAGGAGGACATGCCTTATGTTTTCTCACTTCAAGGGTCTTTCCCTTCCTATAAGGGTTGTCAGGTCTGAGTGGCTCTGGTGGTGCCGCCCATCGACCGAGTTCCTTGTTCAGGTCCTCGAAGGTCGTCACATGTGAGCCAGATTCTGATTCGTCGTCATCAAAATAATGAGGATTGTATTCGCCTGCGCTGGCGTCACTCTCGTCGCCATGTGAGGTTGGCAGACCGTCGCCGTCATTTTCCGACGGCTTGTCAGCCGTGTCTTCATGAGCAGCCACAGTGTCGGGTTCTGACGAAGACTGAGATTGTTGATCTGCGCCATACTGGCCATTTTTGGGCAATGAATGAGGACTGTGACTAGTGCCTTCGTGAGCATCCTCATCCGGTTCCGATTCCTCGTTTTCTGTGCTCGTCTGCTCCTTTGGCAAGCTGTCTCGAGCAGCCGGTGAGTGACCAGTCACAGGCGCAGTACCGCTGGGACATAAGACGCCGATTACTTCATCATTCGAGGCCAAAGGAAAGGTCTTGGATCGTTTCGGCGACCGAATTACAGGACTTTGCGGTGATCTCTTGTCCGTCATGATGAGCGCTTGGGAAGCAAGACAGCGATTTGAGGTGCCAATGGTGACATGAATTTTGACGTGAGACCCTGAAGTCTGAGATATCCAGATGTCGAATCACCGGCAAACGATGACATGAGGATCGGTGTCGTCTTTCGGGGCAATGGGTATGCGCAGGTGCCGGTTTCGTTGCGCTAAACGGTTAATGAACATGGTTACTGAACTTGGTCAACGAACTGGGCTGTTTGGGAATTTGGTTCAGGGTCGCATCGGCCAAGCGCCGCCCCTCCAGGCGCTTGGCTAAATCCCGGGGAGCTGGAAGGGCACTCCACAGGCGGCTAATCGACCCACTCCCAGTCGCAAGGGGCGCTTAATTGGACCCTTGACTCCACCTCTGCTGCCTTTCACTTCGTTATCGTTCTCACAAGGCTCATGATCGTGAGACCCAGACCACACCATGTGACCTCTGGTCGATGCGGTCTCCGAATGATTCCGATTGGTGGTTCTGGCCCTGGGCCGAGCATATCTTGACCGTTGCAACCTCATGCGCATCACCAACATGCATTTGTCCAGCGCCTCGCTGGCCTTTGCCAGCGGTCAGACTAACGTGTTTCCGATTCAATACCACGCTGCAACTTCGATTTCTCTGTTCATTGGGTCCATACTGCTTATGTGGGGCGTCAGATAGCTGCGTGTGCCGATCGACTCCCTAGGTATTGACTCGAGAACCATCAGATTTGGACTCCTACAGCGCCTGCCACCATCTTCAAGTTGGATGTCTGAGCTTATAAAGGCCATGCCTCGCCTCAGTGTCAAGATACGACTATGTAGCATTCATCAGGCTTCTGTTCACTTGTAACCGTCTCCCAATACATTGTGATCTCCATCTGCTTTCCGACCCCATTGAATACGATTATAAACTCTTTCCCTTGACTTTTCTTTGGCGCTGCTCAGTGGTGAAAGTCCACGAAGTCTCTTGCACCTCAGCTTATACACATTGCCATCAGCTCTTCACTATGCCTAAGCAAAACTACGACCCGAAATTTGATGCTCTCACTCTATACGAATCGTTTAAAGAGGAGGTGTTGATCCTCGCCAATGGGTCAGTCCACCTCCAAGTGCCCAACATCGACATCAAAGCGCGAGGAGCTTCTACTCAAGTTGCCACACCCCCGGCTGTTTGGTTCAAGAAGGATGTCGAACTTTATCTCAAAAGAGCGAAAGAAATTCAGGCAGCCAATAAAGCGAAACTCAAACGGTCTTACCTGCCCGCTCCATACAACCCATGTGTCCTCGAGACCGAGGCAGATGTCGTCCGCTCTGCGGCACTTTGGCTTCTCCACCCCGTCATCATAGCTCTGCAGGCAGAGTTCGACAGCAAGCCTGTCGGGTGTCATGCAGAAGTGACGATCGATGACTGCCGATGCGATGCTCTGATCAAAATCAACGGCGAGGTCATCGTCGTAATCGAGTACAAGAACAGGGGCTACATCAAAAGGTCCGAATTCGAACAGGGGCGCGTTCGGGATTTTTCCTACGCAAATGGTCCCAATATAAAGGATCACATCGAGAAAATGGAGGACGAATTCGAAGAGAGTGCCATGGACAACAACGCGAAATGCCTCACCAAGCAAGCGGCCGCCTATTCAACAAGCTTCGAGACTCGGTATGTGGCGCTGTTTGACTGGGACACATTTTTCCTCTGGCATTTCGCCGGGAAGGACTTCAAAAAAGGGACCCGCACTGGATCACTGGCGTACTTGTACGGCCATGACGGCCATGCCAAGTGGGCGTGGGGGACGCTCGTCGAGAGGAGACAAGACTACCGGTCCGCACTCTTGGGGTTCGTGATGGAAGCATACGAGAGCAAGCACAGTGCCAGGTTTGACCAACCCCAAGCACCTCCTTATGAGCCTACCAAAGCCGAGAAGGCAAGGAAACGAGCTCAGTCGGAGGCGAACAGGCTGGCCAATATGACCCCTCAGCAACGAGCATATGAGGACGCGTACGGTCGAAGAGCCTGAATTTATTATCGGTTACTTCATCCACAGACTCGTGATGTGGTTTTTTTTAGATATCTTGTACATTAGCTTAGTAGTGCACGTTAATCGAATATAATCTTACTTGCATCTCAGAGAAACATGATCCAACCGGGACATTCATTGTGGCGAACGCAAACACCCTTTCACAAACAATAAGAATGCCATCGGCAAGAGATACCTTAGTTCAAATTACATGATAATAGTAACCATAACAACCCTCCTCCTCCATGGTGTTGCTCTCTGGGCACAACGGCGATAGGCCAACCGTCAGCACAAGCAGCAGGCAGACCAGCACCAGGCCATAATTGAGCTGGAACAGCAGCGGCGCCGAGATGAAGTACAACGAGAACAGCAACAGCAAGCACGAGATCCCGGTCTTCGCAGAGGTGATTAGAAGGCACATCCTGTTGTTCGCCAAGGACGTCTCTGAATGTTGACAGTTACTGGCCCGAAGAAGGCTCAGTAGGATTGTTGCACTACCCTACTATTATCTATACTAGTCGAAATATAGATTCGGGATGAACTAGGCAATGTAATAAACACTGAAGCCAACTACATGTGTCATTCCCGAAGTCAATAATACCCCGTGTCAGCCCCAGATTGCATTAGCCATATCAGAAAACACAAAGCCACGCCAACTCAGTCACATTACGCAGCATCCTGCATGGACTTATCGCTATCTGGCGAAGCTATAGGGGTTCCCGTAGTTGGCACAGCTATCAGCATCCAGTGGTCAGCGGACCCCGGGATCAGTGCGAAATCCCACCGCCATCCCCTTCCGCGTGCCAGCGAAGGCGGCGGGATAGCTCCTCCGGGCACCTCCGGCGAGGGCGAAGCGCGTGGCCCCTTGCTCCGTCTGGCCGGATTTGTGGACAATAAGTCTGGTGCCGCCATGTTTGGTGTCGGCACGTCTGGGGGCGACGCGCTTGGCGGAGCAGGAGGAGGAGGAGGAGGAGGGTCCGGCTGCAAGAACATCGTGTTAGGTCAGGTCTCGATATGCTGAGACGTGGACTGGGGCAGAAGGCGGGGCCGGAGGGGGGGCGGGAGTTGCTGAGACTCACGATTCTGTTCACGGGGATATTCTCGTTGTATCGCATGTGGTTGTTGTATGGCAAGAGTGTTAACCTGGAACCGTGCTCGCTGGTCGGGGCCCAGAAGCCTTGTTCGGAGCCCAAGTTGCGGTTCTTCACCTGCCTCACGGGGACGAGGCATATTCTGGTCGACCAATTCGTTGCCTGCATTGCACGGTTCGCCATTATCCCAATCATCTCGGCTCGTACCTTATCAGCTTGGAAGTCGCCTTTCCATGAACAGTCAGCTACGTCCAAATATCTGATCCGCAGGGGTTTCTGGACGGGATCACTGAGACATTTGAGCTCGATTTTATGGGCGTGTGACAGCTGATGGCCTTTTGGGCATGGTGTAACCTCGAAGAAAGATGACACTAGAAACACATACCGCTCAAATCTCGCCAAATGGCATTTGGATTGAAGCCTTCCCTGAGGGCCTCCCCAACCGACTGGCTGATCCTCTCGAGCATGACCCGAACAATCTCATAAAATCTGAGCCCACCTGTGAGAGCGTCCACGCCCTGTTTTGGGTACCAGAGGCTGGCCGGCTCCTTATCTTCAAATTCAAATCCTCTAGTCCGGAGAAGTATGTGGTATCGCAAGCGTTGGTAAACAAAGATTTCCAATGGCGCGTGTCTTAGTGGGTCCAACACAGCAAGATCCTGGATCATTGCAAAATATCCACGTCTAGTCCCAGGCGCGGCGACCTTTCTCGCATGTATAACGGCCAAGACGAAGTGGCCGCCGCCCACGCCAATGGGAAACATAGTCCATGAGCTTTCTCTTATGTGTCTGAAAAACTCCCTATGATCTCTCCAAAATATACGGCTGAAAGTCTTCAATCCTACAGTCGAGAGGGCCATGTTGAATAAATGTGTCGGGTTGGCCGTGGAGCCAGCCGGGATATATGAGACGACTGCCGACGTCGTTTCTGGAAGGTATTGAATTTGAAAATCGACGCATTGGTCGACAGTGTACTGGTCGACGGCTCCGTCTCTGGTGCTCTGGGTCCACGGAAACCTTTCAGAAAGACACGTTGCTTCATGGCACAACAGGACGGACACATACCTGGAGAATATTCATTGCATTAATGGCTCTGCGCGCATCTTCCGCTCGGTGTGGAAACGACTGCATACTCCAATCGGGGTCAATCTGAAGCGAATCATGGTCAAGCAAAACACGCGCACTGGCGAGCCGGATATGGGTCATTCTGGGCGGTTAAATTGAACTGGGATGAAAAGGTGTGCGCCAACAAAACACCAAACAGGCCAAATCAGCTGATCATCCTGCTGAGCAGCTTCGTGGTTATGGGCGATAGCCTTTTCTTTATGGCTGGCGCCCACTCAAATTCAACCAGAGCACCGAGGAACAATTGCTCGCTATTCCTTAACCGGAGATCTTGAAGGAACTATGAACAGATTTGCCGTGCTTGATTGTCAAGTATGGCCGCGTACCCCTTGTTGGATATACTAGCTCCCCTTGTCACATGGCAAGGCCGAGGCGGAGGATGACGAAAGGGGCTATCTTTCATTGTTCCTCATTTGGGGGAGCACAACCTGAGCTGTAAACATTGAGGATTCTCGGACATTTTGTTCCATCTTTCGAGGTACACAATGGAAAGTGTGTTGCCGAGCTTTTTGCGCCTGCAAGGCTCCTCCGGAGATCATGTAGCTAATTTTATATTTTAATCATTATTGCGCCGAGGGAACACGTGCTTGTTGAGATTCGGAGCACATGTTAACTCTAACAACACTCTAAGACTGTCACTATACGCTTAAGTGTATTGTACGTAAGAGTTGTAAATAACATTTCAACAAGCATGGACCAAAGAATCGAAGGCCAGCGTTCCGCTTCAGATGCGTGACCATGCACTCAATCAAAGTACCCCAGCGTCTTTCCGTTTAGCTCATCAAGCACCACCATGTCCTGATCTTCTATCACAAAATCAAACACCCGAGCATTCTCCTCCATCCTCTCGGGCCTCTCACTCTTAGGCAGAGGAACCCATCCCTTCTGCAGTGCATACCGGATCAAAAGCTGTGAGGGCGACTTCCCATACTTTCCCGCCAGCTCAGCCAAAAGGGGCTCGTTGAACCTGTCGCCGCGGGCGAGCGGGCTAAACGCCTGGACCACGATGCCGTGCTCCTGGCAATAGGCGACGACTTCGCGCTGTTGGCCCCAGGGGTTGAGCTGCGACGTGTTAGCATTTCTCTATCTCCTTAGGCTTGTGCGCGCATGCCTACCTGTATCTGGTTGACATGCGGCGGCCACACCTTGGCGTACTCGCGCATCTCCTCGAGGTGCTCGACCTTGTAGTTGCTCACGCCTATCGCCCGGGCCTTGCCCTCCTCAAAGGCCCTCTCCAGCGCAAGCCACATCTCCCTGCGCTCCGTCTTGGCGTTCGGGCCGCCGTATGGCGTATGCACCAGGAACAAGTCGACGTACCCGCCCTCCCCAGCCTCCGCCTGCCCCTGACCAGCAGCAGCAGCAGCAGCAGTACTAGTAGCAGCCATCTTCCCCCCAGCATCATCATCATCAGTGCGTTTCCTCTTCCTCCCACCGGTGACCTCCGCCCCCGAGATCTTCCTCACGCTGTCGACGACCTTCTTCCACGTCTTCGCCCTGCTCACGCCCGGGTACCGGATCTTGGTGGTCAGGAAGACCTCCTCCCTCCCCACAACAACACCGGACTGCCGGACCGCGCGCCCCAGCTCGGCCTCGTTGTTGTACAGCTGGGCCGAGTCGAAGTGGCGGTACCCGGCGGCCAGCGCGGCGGTGACCACGTCGGCCGTCTCGGAGGGCTGCACCCGGTAGATGCCGAAGCCGAGCCGGGGCATGCTGACGCCCGGGGCGAGGAGGTCTACCGACGAGGTGAGGGTGAGGTCTGGGGCTTTGGGGGAGGCCATTTTGCGGGACTTTGAGTGTCAAAATGCCTGTTCGGGCTGAGTACATATATATCTCTTCGGACAGTCGTTGGCAAGCTCATGAGCCGTTGAGATTTATGAAACATGATAAGACGCCAAGGCTCGACCAGAAGCGAAGGATGGATGCTGCATGGTGCGGTGTTGCGGCTAGCTGGGGGTTTGCAGATAAGCAGTTCATGGTCATCTCCTGCCCTGAATTATATGCATATGCCTTGGGATGACTAGCCAAGCGAGAGGTTGAGGTCTATGTGCATGACCAGATTCTCTTCCCGGATAGCTAGTAGGTTCACATCTTCCACACCGTATCGCGCAGCCACTTGCCCACAGCATCAACATAAGCAACAGTCTTGAGCTCAGCATCCCTCACCGTCTCCTCACCACCATACCTCCACAGCGCGCGGTCAAACCCATGCATCGCATCCGGCACAAGAATCCACCTCACGCTCCCGTCCTCATCACCATCCCCTCCAGCCCCTCCTCTTCCACCGCCACCACCCCAAACCTCCTCAAACCCAAACCTCTTCCGCGGGCCCAACCCGTCCTCCCCATCCCCCCTCGACGAAGAAGAAGACAGCTCCTCCATCTCAAGCGCACCCCGGACAGCACTAGCCTGCTCCCGCCCACAGACACCCTGCACCGCATCACCAGCCCCAGCATCGGGGTCCGGGACCCTCCACCGCGCCCGCCGCCCGTCCCCGCGCCGTATCCCGCCCTCCTGCACGAGCCGGCACGCCAGCCGCCAGCTCTCGTGCGCGACGAGGTCCAGCTCCGCGGCGACGAGGCACACGTGCGGCGGCAGCCCGCCAGCCCCCTCACCCTCCCCCTCCCCATCGGGACCTTGTTGCTGCGCGGCAAACGCAGGACTCAGCAGCGGGTCCCGCAGGTCCTGCCCGTAGGGCACATAGCTCCACGCGTACGCAGAGTACGTCGCGGCCAGCACATCCGCGGCCCCGCCGCGCGGCGCCGGCAGCCCCGGCTTGTACGGCCTCCCGCGCGCCTTGGCCTCGAGGGGCCGGGCCAGGTCCAGGATCCCGCAGATGCTGACCACGGCCGTCGGCGCCGCCGCTGCTGCCGCTGCTCCCGTGCCACTGTTGTCGTTTGGTTGTTGCACGGCGGGCAGCTGGCTCAGCGCCAGCGCGAGGTTCGCGCCCGCGTCGAAGCCCGCCAGTGCGATCCTCCCCCTTGGTGCCCTGCCCCTGCCCCTGCCCCTGTGGCCCTGTCCTGTTCCTCGTGATGTAGACGTCCTGTCGATCGGAAGACTCTCGTCGCCCAGCACGGCCAGGTACAGCGCCTCGAGGTCGTTCAGCCCCGCGGGGAAGGGCGCGCGGGGCGCTTTCGAGTAGGGCAGGCTGATCACCAGCATGCCCAGGGAGTCGGCGACGCGCCTGTTCCACTCGTCGTCGTCGCGGCTCGAGCCGATGCAGAAGCCGCCGCCGTGGACGGTGAGGATGGTCGGGAGGGTCTGCGGGGAGGTCTGGTCGAAGGACCTGGGGAAGAATATCCTATTTCACACCAAACAAGCTACTCATTAGCACTGTGCTTGCTCTTCTCTCAGGGACCCCTGTGGAGTCAGGATGGATGAATGGATGGATTGACGGTCAACATACCGCACGCCCATCCCCGGCCGACACTCATACGCCTTGACGATGTCCGGCCCGCCGCGGGGAGGGTACAGCCACTCGCGCCAGCCCTGGAACCAGTCCACGGTCCCCATGGCGCCGCGGATCGTGTAGATCTGCGCCGCGAGCCCGACCTTGCGGATCAGCGGCGGCGGGTCCTTCTTGGGCCCTCCTCCTGCTCCTCCTTGTCTCGGCCTCCTGCTGCTCTTCACCCCCCGGCCTTGTTGCTGCTTGTCCGCGCCGTCGTGCCATGCTTGTAGCCGTGAGTTTGTCCGTTTCCGCTTTGGCGGTGACGCGGCGGTGGAGGGGTTGGGGGAGGAGGTCGAGGGCATGGGCGACTGGGTCACTGTTAGGGTGGCCATCTTGTCGTTTTGTCGGAGACCTTTGGACTCGATCGCAAAGACGTTCAACTTGTTGGCGTAACAATCGTCTGGTTTGTTGTATTGTTCGGTGTCGTTGTAGCTCCTGTCGCCGACTCGTCGACCATCAAGTCCGCTTGTTCGGCGGCGGGCGAAGGAAATGCAAAGCCTACTCGATCCAAACGGACCAGAAATCAGCATCGATCCCTCACAGTATCTCGCATTCCAATCCAGGCAAGGATTCAGTCACAATCAGACAGATAGACATACCCTCAAGTAAACGTGCACATAAAGCACCGCATACACGGCAAGGAAAGCCCTGACGATCATGGTGATTGCTCTGCCGGCCCGACGGACGGGCGTCCACGTATATAATAATAATAACCCACGGGAGGGAGACCTGTGCACCAAGAATAAAACAGCAAGTAAGTAGGGTCCCCCGAGAATCCAAGAGGCCAACAACCAGGCTAGAGGAATCCAGAAGCCCGTCGATGAAACACCCGGCGGGGGGTTGTGTTAATGCGAGCCTGGATAACTCGTCCTGAGGGGTGGCCGTCTGGCGCTTCGACTGGGTCGCGGGGTTTATGCAAGCCCTGGCTTGGGGTCCGGATTCCTGGTGGGTGGCTCTCGCTGGACGAGGACGAGAGGGCGTCAACTGACTGCGGTTAACCGAAGCTGGCTGGCTCTATTACGTGTCCCAGTGTAGAGCCACGGGAGATAATGAAAAGGGTGCTATAGGCCATGTCTGTGTTCAAGGGGACCAGCATCAGCATCGACAGGGTTTCCCGCCGGTTGACACGAGAAGCGCATGTTTCCGTCGCATGTTAGCAGCAGCCAAGCTCCCGCCCCAGTCAATCAAGCCTCGGCGTCATCGGTCGCACAGCACAGCACAGCACCGGCAGTCAGGCGCTTGCCGATCTCGGCCCGAAAGACCCTCGGAGAACCCAAGCAGCCGATCAGTCAACGACCCTGGCTGGATTATCATCACCACCACATTATTGCGTATCAACACATCAGAGACGGAGAAAGTATCATGGGGGAAAAACACATATAATACAATTCTCAAAACACGAGGAGACAGCTAGCCAGCCAAGTCTCCCTGAAGGCACGGCGCCAACGGGCCGGACACTTGATAACCTGCATGCACACGCACCGCGCCAAATGTCGGGCTGGGTGTGTCATCGTCGTCGTAGTGGTAACCTCTCTAACCAAAAACCCGCATATCCCAGGAACTCCCTGAAGGACTTTCTCCCATTATACACGTGGCGTTACAACAACACATACAAATGCTCGCCGCACCCTCATTCCCAAGTCTCTTGTCTCTTTGTCTCGTAGGCGCGTGGGGTTGATTTGGCCGTGGTATGCGCACCCGATGTACCGCTCATCATCATCGCCGGCGAGGGTTGGGGGACGACCAGGTCCCTTGAAAGGGGCGGTAGGAGCAGCACTGGTGGTGCTCCGAAATCACTTCGGTCTTTCCAAGAAGCACCAGTCCGCCCCTATTGGTGGTGTTGCGTCCTAGACAACGACCTCGTCCCCCTCGTCGGGCTCCTCGATGCTCGTGCGCCGCTTGGCCTCGATGGCTGGCTGGATCTTCTCGCCGTCCTCGCTCAGCACCACCGGGGGCTCGTCTTTGGCCTTCTCGTCTTCTGTGACGCCGTCCTTCTCTTTGTCTTCCTTGGCGGCCTCGTCTGCTGCTTGTGCTTCCACGGGTTTCTCGCTGGTGGCCGCGGCATCAGCCGTCTTGTCCTTGTCGGCAGCACCGGCTTCGTCCTTGGTAGGGCTGCTGTCCTTATCCTTCTTGGCGAAAGGCCAGAGCCCGAGGAAGTTGCCCTTATTCCCGCCGCCGCCCCCGCCGCCAGGCGGGTGCACAGGCATCGGCTTAACAAGTACCTTTTCCCGCTCCGCGTCGAAACCCGACGTTGCCCCACCTGCCTCTGCACCAGCACCCGACGTCTCAGGCATGGCGAAGTCGCCAAACTCCTCGTCGCTGCTATTGCCACCATCACCGCCCTGTCCCTCGGCTTCACCTTCCGAGTCGCTCGAGTCTCTGCCGTCACCGAATGTCTCCTTGGTGCTCTTGCCTGGCCTGTTGCCCAGAGCTCCGCGCCACCACCCTCCTCGGTTCCAGCTGCTGCCTTGTCCCCCGGCGTTTTCGCCCCGCCCGAGGTCGCCTTCGTCATCTTCATCCTCGTCGTCACTCTGGTCGTCATCGTCCTCATCATCCGCGAACGGGTTCTGCAGCTGCTCATCGCCCTCTTTTTCCTTGCCTTGCTGGAGCAATGAATTCAGACCTTTGTCCTCGCTATGCTCGCCATCCTCACCCGCTTCTTCTGCTTCCTTACGCTTCGAGGCAAGGCGGGCCGCAAAGGCCATACGGGCACGGGAAGGGGGAATGTTCAGCGGTGGCGGGGGAGGAGGGGGAGGCGGGATTGATGGTGGGTTTAAGCTGTTGGATGCAGACTGGCCTGAGGAGTTGAGGGGGTCGGTGTAGGCGCGGAACTATGAGCTATTAGCATGTATGCCTAACTGTACTCTATGTTAGATAATCGCAACGGTGCACGAGTGAGACATAAGGAAATAGACGAAAAGGAATTCGGGACAAGACAGAGTGCAGACGTCGACCATCTCGGAGCATGGAGGATAACCGGCGCAACGTAGGGAGTTAGATGGACCCGGGACGAGTATGCTAGTCGGAGGGCCTGTCGGATCGTGGCCGAGAAGGGGTCGCTCGGCCGAAGAGGATTCCAGGTCTGAGCAGGGGCCACCATCACCAACCACCGTCCCACAGCATCAGACCCACAAGGATACAACAAGTGGCAGCCAATCCCAAGGCCAGGATGGAGACGCAGAACCCGACGTTGCAAGGAGATGTTGTCCAATGGCCGACTGGGCGCCCATCATTCCGTTGTACCAGACAAAGCGGCCAGCCCATTACTCCAGCTCTTGTGTACCCGAGTCATTGTGCTTATTCCTACAACTACTGATTTTCCTAGAGCTGCTTCTTCATTTCAACACTCCTCTTCGTCGGCTATCCGCTTGTCTGACCGGACCTTTGGGTTCGTGGTTTCGTCTGCCGTTGCGCTCTTCTGGACCAGTCGTCCTATCTCGACCAGACAGGTCTGCACCCTCATGTCGTGTTCGCTCGGAGGGTTGCCGGGCGGACAAGAGAGTATGTCGGCCATACGGTCCAGGAAATTGTCAGGGTATTTGCCGTGGAAAAGCTCTCTCACAAGGTCGACCATGCCCCGGTAAATTTCTTCGTCTCGGCGTGCTCGGCGTGGCTGCATCTCTTCTTCCGACGGGAAATTCACCGAGATGAGCAGGCTGAAGAGGGGATCGCTGTCATCGTCCGCTTGGTCGATAGCATGGGTTTCCTCCTCCATCGCCCTATCGTCCACTTGTTGGACAGGGCCTGTGAGGTCGTCGTCCGTGCGCTCTGAGGTCTGGTCTTCGACATCTTCCCACTCATCAGGCGAGAGGTGGCCCAACGAGTGAGAGTCGCTTTCGTCGCCGAGCGAGACATCCTCGAAGTCGTCCATTGGTCCGGCCAAGCTTTCCCGACGAGAGCCTCCGGCCAAGGGAGGGGCGATTCTTGTCGGGCTCATCTTGCGTGGCTCCAGCTCGTCTTCGTCGACGCTGTCGTGGTCGTGGTCGTTGTCCAAATCCGGGCACGATCGCTCAGGGTCGTCGGAATCGGAGTCCTCGATACAGTCCTCGCTCCCATAGAAACCAGATGCACAACGAGTGAAAAGCCGCGGTACAGGGCGGCCAGCAAAAGATGACAAACCAGACAGCCTCCTAGGGCGTGGTTGGGAAGGGGCAAAGGGAAGAATACCAACCTCATTGTTCACATCCTCCTCGTTCTCAGCTTCCTCGTCCTCATCCTCATCAGAACTGCTACCAAACCCAGACATCAATGTGCCCGAAGAGATGGCAAAAGGCCCGATCCCGTTGCCGCCACCATTGTCACTGTCGTTCAGGCCGCCGTTAAGGCCCGCATCAGCCAGGGCGTTCGAGCTACCGCCTTGTGAGCTGCCGAACGCGGCGCCGAGACTGGATAGACCGACCGCTGAAAGACCACCAGCTTGTCTATTGCTCATGGCCACCTCGGGCCGGACACCTCCCAGGATCGCGTTGTCACGCTCGCGGGTCTCTGCGAGAGCACCCTCGACATAGTTGATCCATTCCTGGTCCATGACCTTCTGCAGCACCGTCTCACTGAGAAGCTCCGGCGGGTGACGCTCGGTGAACTTAACAACCTCCTCGGCGATGAGGGTGAGGTGACCCATGTAGCCCATGCGGGTCCTGTTCTGCTGCTGGGACTGCTCGCTGGCTTGCTGGCCATTGATAATCTGGCTCGTGATGTCCGCAGATTCGAACAAGGAAATTGCGAGCGTGGGGTTGAAGCCACGGTCCATCGGCCCGTTGAAGACTTGCTGTACGATGTCATAAACAACGTTGTGGAGGAAGTTGTTCCACGGATATTTGAAGAAGAATGACAGGATCGTAGGAACGATTCCATACTCAACGAATTGCATCTTCAGATAATCGCCAACGACAGGCTGCACGTTACTGAGGTCCTGGGCCTCGGGCTGTACCTCGTGGCCAACAAGTATAGATGCGTCTCCAGCTGGCTGCTCCGACTGGTCCGGCTCCGTAATCTGTGATGCATCCTGAGACTCTTCTGCCTGTTTGGGAGCGTCAGACGCATCAGCCTCCTTCGGCTCCTCTGTCTTAGCGGCATCCTGATCGGAGGCGGTCTGCGGCTGAGAGAAGAGTGGCGCAGGTGTTTCGACTCCCTCGGTCTGTGGCTCAGAAGATGGTGCCTCATTTTCAGGCTGCTGGGTATCTTGAGCTTCAGGTTTTGTCGTCTCGGAATCGGCTACCGACGATGCTGCTGGGGTATCAATTGCAGGTGTGGAAGCACCGCTATCGTCGGCGGACCCTGCTGCATCTTGCGGCTCTGGGGTCTTGGGCTTGTCCTCCAGCAAGGACTTCTGCATATCTTCCACCAAATCTTCGACCTTAGCGCCCTCATCCTTGGACGGAGATGGGGGAAGCTCGCCCAGGTCATTGACCTTCTGCTTCGAGGGAGACAAAGGTGCCACGACCAAGTCCGGGTCATCAAATTCAGGCTCCTCGATCTTGGCCTCGTTGGCCTGAAGCCGCGGGGAACTCAGCGGCTCGTCGACAAAGTCGTCTTCATCTTTGTCCAGGAATGAGGTTGCCTGGCCAGCCTGTAGATCCTCCTCGGCCTTGACGAACTCGTGCGATGTGTCTTCGGTCATCTCCTTGCTGTGTGCGACCTCCTCAAAGCCGTCGTCCTCGGAAATGTTGGTAATTTCTAGTCGGCGACCCTCGTCGGCAGGAGAAGAATGCGAGATGCGCATTGTAAGGTCATCTGCTGAGGATGGGACGTCCTCGCCGCGCAGAGCTGAGAGCTTGCCCTCCACACGCAGCCGCTGGCGTTCGCTGTCTCTAGCAGCGATAAGCTCCTCGGAACCAACCTCGTTCAACAAGCCCATGTTGCTGCAGTGCAGGAGCTCGGCCATAAGCTCGCAGGTCTTGAAACGGTCAAAGCCGAGAGGCTCAATCTTGTCGCCAAAGGTGGAATCGAGGCGGGCCTTCTGTGCCGGGGCGTTCATGATCAGGTTTGCGAAGTCGGGGACGTGTTCGGCAAACAGCCGCAGGAGGGTGCCTAAGTAGATGGGGTCTCGACTTGAAGGCGACGAGCTGGCCTCGGCACCGACGTCGGGATCATAGTCGGAATTGTTCTTGCGGATCACCTCAATGACAATACCCACACCAACAGTCAAGGCATTTCCTCCGCCCAGCATGTAGGATATCAACTTTTCGACGCAATCCTTCGATACCAACTGCCTAGTAAGCTCGTTCGGGCCGATGCATGTCTGCTCGTTTTGGGATGCGTTCGCGGATACAGTGATGATGGCTTTCATGAAATCACCGGCTGAGGTCTGTGTGGCCCAGCTGTGCTCGGGACCGAGGAAGGAGAGGAGAGTCGGCATGACGTCTTGGGTATAGAGCCACTATGCAACGGTTAGCTTAGCGGGAGGCGTTCCTGACGCATATGTGGAGGGCGATTTACCTCGACTATTCCCTGGCCAGCCTCAGTCCGCTCTAGGCTGATGATCTTGAGCAGCAAGTCCATGATCATCGGGCAATCAACGTGCCTAAGCATGTCTGGGACGGCGTTGTCGATAGACTTGAGCAGCTCGATCATCTCCTCGGTCTTCTTATCAAATAGTGCCTCGTTGACTTTGGTAAAGTAGCTGGCCTGCAGGGGATCGAGAGGGATAGGATGCCGCAGAAATTCCCAGAAGTTTCGCAACATAGTCTTTTTTGCAAGCAGGGCCTCGCATATTGACCAGTTGTCGGACGCAAGGATCTCGGCTGCAACGTACGCATACCTATTGCGCTTCTTCTCCATCTCTTCCTCCTTGTTCTCAGGCTCGGAAGCCCTGGACGATGCCCTTGGCCGAGAGAAGGGCAGGACACGGCCCTTGCCCTTCTCGGTCTCGGGCTCGTCTTCCTTTTCTTCGTCATTCTCGGCATCCGGAGTCGCAACTGGCTCTAGTTTGGGAGCGACAACGTATTCGAGCAGCCTGACTAGGACGGGCTCGTCCCGCAGGTAGTCGATGAGCTTCGCATTGTGTTGCTTCAGTTCCTGTATCAGGTCGCCTTCATCAAGAAGCTCTTCAAGTGTAAAGTCATTTTTGTCGAGAATGGTATCGATTGTGGAAATGTTGGCGTAACCGCCGAACCTCCAAAACATCTTGCCGGTGGTGGCAGCAGCCCCCTACTTCACGACGCCAGCGATCTGACGCCTGATAGGGGAGAGATGGTAGGGAGGTAGGTGTTGAGCCTGCGCGGAGGTCATACAGATGGCCACGCGGCGATCGAGAGATAGGGCCACACAGGGGCGAGGAGATATGGGCTCGATGGATGGCGATGTGTCGTGTGATGTGGTAGTCGACCGCCGTCGAGGAGTGTCCCGGGAGGAGGCGGGAACGGAATGAAACGGGGGGTCGGAGGGCCGTGTTCGGCACGGCTGTCTAAAATACACCCAAAATCATGCAGTCGCGGTCGAGCTGTGATGGTCAATCGCGAGGGGGTATCTCAATGAAGTCTATTGTCTGCGAGGAAGAGGCGCGGGTCAGCGTGGATGATCGAGATGAGGTCAAGTCGGAGAAACCAAATGACTTGTCAGCGAGGCTTGGCCAACCAAGCAGCAGGGCAGGCGGATGAACACAACGGTCTTGGCAGGCTCGGGGTACGGCTGGGAGATGGGCGAGAGTGTTTGGTGCCAGCCTAGCAGCGGCAGTGAAACAACATGTGAGAGGCCGAATCAGGCGGCCCAGTGATGCGTGGTTCCAATGCTGGGGTTGCCGTCCAGGTTTGGGGTCCTTTGCGTGCCCCGGGGCCAGTCCAAGTCGAGCCCAGTGCGGTCCGGGGTTGGAAGCTGGAAGCTCAAGCCCCAGGCTGGCCCTGACTGACTACCTGGACAGTTCCGTCCCACGGGACAGACGCAATGACTGCTTGATGATGCGATGCCCAGTGCAGATGCCTGTGCCTGTGCTTGAGTCCAGACGACACCGCCCGTAGCTATTGTGATTTGAGTTGCTGATGCAGCCTCGGGTCGAGTTGACCGTGCTGGAACAGATACACAGGGCTGTCCCAGCGACATTGACGACGCAGCTGTCATGCGGGAGTGGGATGGGACGGAACAGAATAGCAAAACTGTAGGGGGGGGGGCGCCTGTCGAGAGTCATACTCAAGCTGGCTACCGCTATTCGAGGTTCGACCCGAGTTTGCGCCGCAACTCGGCGATGGACGCAACGAGGTGTGCCACCGAAGGATGATCAAGCTGGCTTGACCTGCAATACCCCGAGGACAAGAAGACCGACTGCGATGGCTCTCGGATGGCAGGCCAAGCTCGAAGGGGAGCAGGTGGGTGGAGGGGCAGCACAGATCGGGGGACCTACAAATCTTGGAAAGCTCCCCTGGACCCAACAGTTGTGATCTCGTCAGAGCGTATGCGCCGTGACTGTTCCAGAGACCGAAAAGCACAGACCCGAGGAGAGAAACAAAGCCATAAATGAGGAAACGGATGGGGGGTTGCGGTGTCGTGTGTCGTGTCGAGTTGCAGGACGAGGGGGGGCGCAGTGCTGGGTGTGGAAAGCTGTGCACTGCGGGATTGTTGGTGTTGTCACCAGCTGGGGTCGAAGGAGAAGTCAGTCGGATGGGAGAATCCGATGGCGGGTGGACTGGGACGTCAGTCATCAGTCAGTCAACAAACAGATTGCCAGTTTGCTGGACAGTGGGCGAGTCGAGTCGAGGGTCGAGACCGGCCGAGGGGCTGGCAGGGCAGGGCAGGGCAGGTGGGAAGGTGGGATGGTCAGGGCCCCATTAGTTGCTGCTGCTCAATGCCCAGGTGCTCGGTGGCTCATGCAGGCCGTCAGGAGAGAGAGGGCAGGTGGGTGCCACGCACGTCAGGGCAGGGCAGCTCGCCAGTGGGGCCTAGGCTAAAAAGGCCTTGCTTCTGGCAGCTGGCAGATCCAAAATCGGAGCTGGAGGGCCCAGGTGCCGCCGTTTCTAATCCGTCCGTCAACGAGCAAGCTGCTCTTCCCCAACAAACGTCAGCCCTGCATCTTGGAAGCGTTTTAGCTATACGAGCACACGCCTGCACGCAGCATCATTTCGCCCCAGATAATCTACCATGCACCTGGGCATGCTTTTGGGCCAAAAATGCCTCTGCTGATGGCGTCAATACTGCCCGGGGTGCTCGAGACGATCTTGTCTGGATCTGAAGAGCTTGAACCCTGGAAATCAACCCGACGGTCCACTCCCACCGTATCCGTCAACCGTAACCGGCCGTCACCGCCGTCGGTTGCTGCTGCACAGGCCACACAAAAGATCAGGGGAAACAATGGAGCTCCCGTTCAATAATATTCCATTTGATCTTATCTTTCCCATGCCTCAGTGATATGCGGAGAAGCTGCACAGAAAGCAGGTCCAATCCTCCTGGGCAGTGCCGCTGTTGTGCATCCATTACCGAGCCAAGCGAGTAGACAAGACTGTTGCAGAGACAAGTGCACGTGTCGCACAGCTTGTCTTGTGCTATGTGTCTCAACTCTTACGGCGTCACCCGCCTCCTCCTTCAGCAACCATCTCGCCCTCTCCATCTTCACGCGGGCCCCCTCCAAGTGGGCATACCCCTGCACCACCACGTTTCGGCCCGCAGACAAGCGCGAGGGGTCACGTGCCACATGGGATGCACCTTCGAATAATGGCAAGAGCTGGGTCTGGCCACCCTGGTGCCGGCAGATTGAGTTAGGCCCCTTGAACCATGCTACCATCCTATGCAAATCATCTGCCACGACGGGAGATCTCTGATAACATCTCGAGGCATGTTTGACCTTCTCCTAAGCCATGTTGACCCTTCACGGTGATGTCGTCGTGGCCAAGGAAGAGCCAGTCAGCCGACAGGAGCACACGCGACCAACGCGATTGATCGGCACACGACCACGTTCGGGAGGTTGCAGCCAGACACATCAGATTTCAGTCTCTTTTACCACAACGCGTATTTGGCCCCAAACGAGGTGCATGGCGGCGTGGCAACCAGGTGAGGCGCGTATTGACCACTAGTTCCCGTTGCGATAATCCGTAATCCGGCAGTCGCGTCTTGGGAGGCGGGTGGTCCTTGCTGTCTGACAGTGCACGTCACTCAAGATGCATAACACCAGCCGGATCTTTGGGCCCCATTAAATTGCACTCAAGAAGACGCATCATAAGCCTACCTAGGTAGCTTGACAGCACGTGTAGACCATAATAAGAAAGTAAGCAGGCCCAACTTCTCCTTCTACGGTCCACGTGGGCGTTTGATTGGCCCATCCCGAGATGACCCCTGCGCAAACAACCAACCATCACCATGTATACCTTCCAAGTCGGGACATGGCCCTGGTGACATCACGAGTCCCTGCCAGTGGTCTACTGCAGGTCAAATTAAAACAATGAGGTCCCCCAAGATCTTTTTAAACTACGGGAAGCATCCCTAGGACGAACACCAGTTCGCAACGGTTGCTGTGCTTGTCCTGGCTTCTGGGGAATCATCAAAACATCACCACCAAGCATCCAACCCCGCACCCGTCCGGCCCGGCCGATCTCCCTCAACCCCCCTCGTTTCTCATACAATGTTTTTCTCCCAGATCGCCGCGGCCCTGGTCGTGGTCCCGGCTGTCTTGGCCCAGTCAGACATACCGGTATCACCAGACCTGCAGAAGATCATCAGTGACGCCGCCTCGGATCCAAAATATGACTACCCGACCTCGTTGACACAGGGTATCGTCCCAAAGGGCTTTGTAAGTCTCATTCGTAGCTAAATCCCGGTCATTCCGCAACCACCGGCTGACCCCATGCCGTCTAGCACTCTCACAACGACTACTGGCGTGAGGTCCCCTTCTTCTCGGCCCTAAAAGTAGGCGCAATCAGCATCGAGGCCGACGTCTGGCTCTACAACGACACCCTGCACGTAGGCCACGACCAGTCCTCCTTGACCGACGCCCGCACCCTGGACAGCCTGTACATCCAGCCCATCCTGTCCGTCCTCGAGAGGCAGAACCCAAACAGCAGCTTCGTCGCCGGCGGCCCCACCAAGAACGGCGTCTACGACACCGTCCCCGGCCAGACCCTCTACCTCTTCATCGACGTCAAGACAGACGGCAACACCACCTTCCCCGCGGTGGTCGACGCCCTCCAGCCCCTCCGCGACGCGGGCTACCTGACCACCTTCGACGGGACCACCGTGACCCAGGGCCCCGTGACGGTCATTGGCACCGGCAACACGCCCCTGTCCCAGGTCCAGGGCGTCGCCCCCCGCGACTACTTCTGGGACGCGCCCATCCCCATCCTGGCGGCGATCCCCTCGAATGTCTCGCCCATCGCCAGCACCAGCTTTAATGTGTTCTTCCCCGGTGTGCGTGGCAACGAGGGGCTGAATGATGCCCAGAAGGTCCTTCTCGCCGCGCAGGTCGCCCTCGCCACGGCCAAGGGCATGAAACTTAGGTTCTGGGACCAGCCTGGGTGGCCTGTTGGCACGCGGAACGGCATCTGGAGGTCGTTGTGGGATGCTGGGGTGGATATCTTGAATGTGGATGATTTGGAGGCCGCGGCTAATTTCTGGGAGAGCATGGGTTGACGGCCGCTGCCTTGATATTGTAATTGGGTGTGGCTTTGCGTTATAGCCTGGACAATTGAATACGGGTCTGTTCAGCTTCAGAACAGTCTGGCTGGCTGGCGGGAGAGTCGGGGAGTCGGGGTCAATGGAACTCGGCAAATAATTTTAGCATCGTAATGGTTCGAGCTACCATGCCGAACTCTTCCTAATAGTTTAATTGATTGCCCACGCTGATGAGATAGGCTCTTCTTGAACTGTATGATGCAAAATCCTGAGCGGTGGCGTTGTGGAATGTTGACCTAGACTGGGTTCATGGCTACTTCATTTGTTAACTTGAAGCGAGTGACAAGCAGGCGCACGTATGTATTGTAGATCAATCCGGTGAAGCATTCGCTTTCACCCGGAATGAGGAAGAGGTCTCAATTGAGAACGCCAGTGTACCAGCGTATCCTACAATGTTGCTATCATCAGCAGCAAATAAGACTCGACTGTGAAACACGAGACGTGGTACTGCTTCCCTCGTAATTGCCTTGAACGTTCCCTGCTTCAAGTTGAGCAATTCGCTAAAAAGAAAACCGCCACAGCCCTGGAGTGTATGTCGGGCAAGTATTTCTAACTTAGAACTTTATATGTTGCTATTTCAGCCGTGTTATGGCCCGAAATTGCTTCAGCTTCCCCTGCCATGTATCGCATATACTACAACACCACCACATCTTCAAAAGGTTACACAATGTCATAAAGAGCCCCTAAGTCTTACATGCCCGTGACAAGTTGTCTAATAGGAAGTCATCTTACAAGAAATTACACTATGCAAGAATCTCCCACGGGACATTGTCCTACAGAGACTCAGGAGGCAGCGAACAGAGATGCGGCGGTAACAGAGCCACGCCCGAGCAAAGCTCGTGCTGTTGCATGTTAATCCTCTGCAAGCAAGGTGTAGTTCCATGGCTCAGACTTTGCCTGTGTCCCAAGTTCTCACCGTGCACAAATGCTTCCGGGAAGAATTTGCCGTTGACAGCTGATAGATACTATTAAGATGCTGCAGCATGGCAAAAGCATATCACTCGGGGATAATCTGATCACACGAACCAAGAGTTGATCATGTTGCTGGCTTCTCCTTTGATGACATAGCGAGACACGCTGCCAGTGTTGCAGAAGCAGCGGAGCACTGACTCTTCACGACTTGGGCTTCTACACGCCGAGTCAACGCGGCTTTGACATATGTCTAAGTATGTCTCAAACAATTCCACTGGGTGGTCAATCTGCAATCGCGCCCGTGTTCTCAGACTACAAGTAGCTCCATCGAGGACAAGTTGTTATCCAGACTCTCAGAATAGACAGGAAGCAGTGCCCGGCGTTGCCATTGGATGGGCATACTGGTGGCTGAACATGCCAACACCGTCATAAATACAATGTGGATCCGCGAAGAAGACATAATGAAACCCAACTGTGGGATTCCCGTCATTTCAGCCGCCACTGGGTCTTCCCGGCATCTAGGCGCGAATTGCACGGCTAAGACTGTTGTTTTCTCCGAGGAGGCTGCTTTCAAGAAGAGAGGAAAATAAAACGAAGGGAAATTCTCCCTAGACCTTTTGGTAGTAGGTAGTACTTGCCGTTCACTGCCAGAAACTGGCCAACAATTAACTTTTCTCATCGATGGTCCAGCCCAATATTCACTCTTCTCCACTTATCTCAATTTCTTTCTTCAATCCACAGTCCATTCAATTGGCTCTCGACCATACCACACGGCCTGCTCCGCCCTCGACATCCAGTAGTGCCGTAACCCTCTATACACTTCCTGACTGTGCTCGGCAACCATGCTAAGCGACCATGCGGGCATTCGACGTCGCGGTTCGGAGTCGGAACTTACTACGGCGTACAGCATGACATCACTTCTCATCTCACAACTAAGCACATGGCACAGCTTCTTGGTTTAATCAGCTCTCTCATTTGTTTGATGGGGGCAACAAAGATCTTATTTCTCTGCTACCCAGATATTATCTACATGTGGGCTACATCTGTTTCGATTCCGCCACTCAGCAGGAATCTCCACAGTCAAGCTGACGACGCCGCGGTGATAGAGCGCGACGTCGTCAGCTTGTATAGACCTCAATTTACTTGGCACTCAAGCCTGTCGGCGAGTGACACTGTCTATATAGCTAAATCAAAGTTTCGTAAAAGTCGCTTATGCTGTCGTCCAAGTCGCAGCATGGGGTATCCAGAATTCAGTCCATGACGCCGGTACGCGGGTATCGTAAATCAAATCTCCCGATCTCTAAAGCCAAAGCAATGGGTATCGTGATTCCAGTCTGCAACGCCGGTGCCGTGGGTATCGTAAATCAAATCTTTTAATATGTAAAGCCAAAGCGGTGGGTATCGTCATTCCAGTCCGTGACGCCGACGCTGTAGTAGTAGTTGTTGACAATTTTTTTTTCGGTTTTGTCGTTTTATGTTTTTTTTTGTCGTTTTGTTTTTGCTTTTCCGCGACTTCTGCGCGAGACTCGGTCTGCCTGCTCAGATGAATGCAGGAGGGGCCTTCGAGGTTGCTCCCCAAATGTGCCCGCGATATCCTCCCCTCCCCCCACCACCCAGCCACCCAAGGGGGGAAAGAAACGAGAAAAAGACAAAGGGCGAAGACAACCCAAAGACTTTGTACCTCCCCGGAAGTCTAAACCTTCCCGAACAGTCTCAACAAAACAAGGACTCCCAATCTTGCTCTCCCCTAAGAGCAAAGGAAAAGCCTTTCCAAGAACAGGGAAATAATGACCACGCGTCGAAAAACAACCAGATCCCGATTGCAGGGCGAGCTTACTGAGCCTGTCATCGTTGTTGACGATAGCCCGGGATGATGGCGGGTCGAAAGTTGTGGGCCCGGCGGTTTAGTTGCCCCCAAAGTATTTGGGAAATTCTCGTACCGCGGGATCAACTTCTTCTTCAATAGATTGCACGGGGTCCGCTTCATCAGCTTCTTCGAGCGAGGGTCCCGGAGTGAGATCGTTGTCGTGCCATTGGCCCAATGTGCCCCAGGTGCTTGGGTCAGGGTTGGCGAACTCCCTCTTCAGATCTCGGTGGAGCTGAGAGTTGCCAGGCCAAAACCATGTAAGCCAAGCGTCATGACCTCCAATCTGGTGCATGCGCCTCACACGTTCGTGGACGTCGGCCTTGGTTCGAATTTGGCCATAAGCAGCCTGTTGTGCTGCCGATAGGGACTCAAAGCACTTGTTGAGCGTCTGGCGCTTATGGAGGCACCAGTTCAGCTTGGTTTGGAGACCCTCACAGGATTTTTTGTCCCTGTTCCTCAAGAGTGCCTTGTCGACGGTGGTGTTGTCGGCTTGCAGGATATCCGGATTGGCTGTGGCCAGTTCAGCGTTCGTTGTTATATATCGATCCCGTTGGAGCACAAAATCTGCGTAGGCCTTTTTCCAGTTGTCCTCCGCGTCCTGTAGAGAGAGCGGGGGATCGGAGGGCAGGCCACGCTCAAGACGCTGACACCTTTCCCACTGCTCCTGTCGTCGCCCCATATTTTTCAGGACTGTCCTTTCGAGGCGAGGAATCTTCTTCGGGTCTCTTTCTTTAGCGAGATTCCTTTCGGCGATCTGAACCCTGCCGTCGCGGGTTTGAAGCTCTTCATACGCGTCCGTGAGGCCCGGGATGCTGTCGGCATTTTCAGGGGCCCAGAAGCGTTGGGGCTTCTTGGGTCGCCCCGAACCCGACTTCCGGTCGGGGTCGGCCTGGAGGTCTGGGACCTGGCGGAACTGAGCCCTCTTTTGCTCGAACGACAACTGGGGCTGCTGGGGCTGCAGCTGGGAGGAGGCTACCTGCTGAGGGAAGGCTGGCTGGAACCACAGCTGAGGCTGCTGGGGTTGTTGGGGCTGCTGGGGCTGCTGCTGCGGCTGCTGCTGGAAGCAGGCTTGCTGCGGATCCAGGGGTGGCTGGCTGGACCAGGCTGCCTGCTGAGATAAGGCTGACTGGTTATAGTAGGCTAACTGCGAATCCAAGTAATCACCCCACCAATCCCAGGAGCCTGGTGCGGGAGAGGGGCCTGCTAAGTTGTCTGCTGGGCCCGGGTCTCCAGGGAAGGAAGCTTCGCCCAGTGTGCCGAAGCCGTTCAGGGGGGCCTGTGGAAGAAAGCCATGTTGGGTGGCCTGGTCCTGTGGGTAAACCTGGTCCAGGGGGGCCTGACCCTCTACGTGAGGATCGATCACGGGGAGCTGACCCCCTGATAAATTGTCGTCCATGGGAATCAGGCTTTGTGCGTTTGGCCCCTGATGATATTGCTCCATGGTCCCGTAGCCTGCCCCGTAGCCCTGGTTGTATGACCACTGAAGATTGGCCATGGCTCCTGGCGTGAATTTCCAAGCAGCCTTGGCCTTTCTTAGCGTGTGATGGTGTGAGCTCCTGAGATCTAGTTAGTACAAAGTTCTCAGTGTAAGTAAATAGCACGTGCGCGGTAGGAAGCCGGTGCACAGAAGGAAACGAGGCGCGTGACACGAGTGAGAACGAAAAAAATGTCAACGCGCGAAAGTGTGTCTGAGTGCAGAAACTGAGAGGGAGAGACAGAGAGTGCGTGTGTATGGGTGGATAAAGATACGGAAAGGACAAGATCAACGAGTGATAAACGGAATGTAAATGTGCAGTGAACCGCACACTTGAAGGGAGTGAGAGATTTGATAGGAAGGAAGAGGGAGTCTGGTATGTGGGTGATAAAGGGACTACGTTGGTGCGTGGAAGAAGGTGACGTGAATAAATGCCACGGTCTCTACTTACTGTAACGATGCGCGCGAGTCTCTGTATCAGACAACGTGCACGAGGGTGCTTGAACAGAGTGTGTCTTGAGTTGGACTCTGTGTATTGTTGTGCGCGAACGTTCGCGCAGTGTTATTGTTGTTGTGGTAGAAGGTGAGACGTATAATCAGTAATTTGGGGGGGTAGGTTGAGAGTTGAGATATGGTTTGGTTCAAAAGGGGGGAAAACAAAAAATGATTCTCAGGGGGGACGTCTGGCTTATATAGTGAGCAATATTGCAAGCGTCTTGCGCCGCTCATGAATTAAATACAACTAAACGATATAGTCTTCGCGAGCCAGGGGATGCTAAGGGGGAAGCTACAGTCCTGGGAGGAACATTGAGGTGCGAACGATGAACACTTAGTAACAGGCCGAAGCTGAGGAAAGTGTCTATCAGAGACTATTTTGTTTATTTCCCCCCTAGTTTCAACCTCTAGTGTCCCCTGGGCGATTAGGAGAAGTCGTGTTGACTCAGAGGGGGGCTCAGAGGGGGATAACAGGGGGAAGTGGTCTGATATCTATCTTGAATGCTTGCCAGAAGGCGAACTAATGGAAAACTCATGCCTAGTACTATGCTCCGGCCGCCCCTGTGCGAAGCTGTGTGGCACATGTTCCAATGCTAAGTGAGGCAGGTGCCAAGGGCAAAGCCCTGACGAAAGCTTCTGCGTGCTTGCTTTCAACCAGAACCTCAGAAACTGACCTCTCCGTCCATATTTTTAGTTTCGACCTCGAAAGTCGATGTTCTAGGGACCGCAAAGAGTTGAGTACAGCTGTGAACATGCTCGAGGGCGTGAAGAAGCAACAAATTCACAGTAAATTGTGTCCTGTTTCCGTTCAGATCATCATGTTGCGCGCGTACGAAATATCCCATGTGTATGTCAGGGGCAGTCATTGAATCCTGTGAAATCATGGCCGCGTTTCAAACTTTAGGAATTCTCTATGGTCTACGGTCTGAATGCAGAGGTTGAGGCATTGTCATATTTGTCACTCAATGTCTGAAATCACCAAAGTATTCAGCTTTTGTCCACACAAAATATCATGGCCAAAGGGGATATCAGCTCAGGGGGGCCGGCCGCTCGACTAGGAGGCGCGGTCGATTGAGATGACTGGGCATGCCTGAGAAATCAGGCGAAATGTGGTCAATTCTTGGAAGTAGCGCCATGTACTCGAGCGCCGTTTCGGCCCTAGCACTTTAAAGGACATAAGGTTTAGGTCAATACGCCGCTCGCAGGCGACATCCGGCCGCAAGAGACGCTATGCTTTCTTGATCACGCACTAGAAAGCCGCCGAAAACCTTAGTGAGCGAGCCAGCAACCAAGTTTGCCAGTAAAATCACTTCAGTCGACACCATGATGGGCTGATAACGGCTGACTGATCCTATATGCCTGCCTGAGGCTCTAGGGCGTGAATTTAGCCGTGGAATTATCAGCTGCCACCGTGAAGCTAAGGGCGTCAGGGGGAGCTGTTGAAATTATTGCGCGAGAATTTATCGAGCTACTTCATCACAAAGGACCAGCGGCCATGAGCATAGTCGAGAGATTCTAGTTGAGGTGAGTAAGGGTGAAAGCGGTCGCATTTTTAAGTGGGAATTATCTGTGTCCAGGTGTTTCGGTATGCAGCCTTTGGACCGGTATGGCTCTGTCTGTGAGGTTCGCTTCTTCGTTGCTGTTTTTGTGGGAGTTTTGTCATGTGTCATAATAACTTCTCATCTGATTGAATGGAGCTATTGTTTCTCGTTTTCTACATGCCATCACGGCCCCCATTTTGCACTGGCATCCGTGTGCGAAAGTCGGAGGTCTAATCCCTCAGCGAGACGTGCCCGGATTGATATTCGCAAAGCTTACTATATCACTGAAAAGGCGAACACCCAAAACTATGTATCGGGGGAGATAGCCACGGCAGTCATGGGCCCGCTTGCTGTTCGTGGTTCCGTATGTGATCTTCCCCCAAAGGTAGCAGAACAGGATATGCTGCCTCACTATGAAAAAAGATATGGGAGTTCCTGAACATCCAATGATTTTGATTCTACCTGAACATTTGCCGGAACAACGTCAGGATTTATTCAACCGTGAACTTGACATCAAAGCTCATCTCGGGTGCCCCTGTGTCTGTCCACCAAATATGTGCTGCTGCATTGCATCGCACTGGAAGAGCAAGAACACAGTCTTCCTCATATGTCGGTCAAAGAAAATTTAATTCTTTGTTCATTAGCCTGAGTATGAAACTCAGAAACACCTACCCATAGTGGATTACGCTTCTTGGAACGCGCAGCACACAAATCACTCAGGAAGACATCGATAAGGTATGTTCGGACAGCTGAATAGCATTTGCCAAGTATGTACAACGAAACGCTCAGCGAGTCTAAAGCTAAATATATACAGAAAACCCCTCACCAGCCGAATTCACCACCCGAAAAGCTGGGGATGATCAGCAAACCCCAAGACCACCAATTTAGCAGCCGCCAACGACGCTGGGGACGTTCTGGCAGGAGTCGTAGGTCTTGCCGCCAGAGACCTTGACGTCCTTCCAGGTCCAGCCAGAGCAGGAGCCGGAGCCACAGACGATGGCCATGTTGTGGCCCTTGGAGGCGATGGCGCCGGAGCCGTGCAGGCCGTTGACGGTGACGTCGGTGATGGGCAGCTTGTTGGTGGGGTCTCCGTGCAGGTCGCCGCCGTCGTAGTTCTGCTCGATCAGGACACCGTACTTGGCGATGTTCTCGAGGGTGATGTCCTCGTAGGCGATGTTGGCGATCTTGCCGGTGGTGTTCTTCTTGGCCTTGATGCGGATACCGTTGTCGGAGTTCTTGACGGTGCTCTTGGAGAAGGTCACGCCGGTGACGGTGTTGTCGTCACGGCCACCGACGGAGCCGATGGACAGACCGTGGCCACCGGAGCAGAGACCGGAGTCGAACTTGATGTTGGTGCCGGAGTTGATGGCGACACAGTCGTCCTGGTTGTAGACCTTGGCGCCGTTGATGTGAATGTCGTTGGAGGAGCCAATGTCGAAGCCATCGGTGTTGTGACCTCCCTTGGAGTCACCCTCAGAGTTGTCAATGGTCATCTTGTTGATGGTGAGGCCGTCGCAGCCGTTGATGGAAACAACCTGGACGGGAGCGTTCTTGATGGAGATGTTGTTGATGTGCGAGTCGTACATCTTGTGGGCAGCGAAGAACTTGGGCTTGGTCTTGCCACCGTTGGAGCCCTTGGTGTCCCAGTACTTCTCACCGAGACCGTTCAGGACAGAGCCGGAGGCACCCTCGACGGTAATGCCAGTACCGGCAATGGAGAGAAGGGGACCCTTCCACTCCTTGTAGCCGAAGGTGGTCTCACCCTCGAAGATGATCTTGGTGTTGTCCTTGACCTTGGTAAGGTCCAGGGTGGTTCCAGCAGGGACCTGGAGGTCCTTGAGGGTGATGGTGGAGCAGGAAGCCTGCTGCTTCATGGCGTCGGCAGCACCGCTGGAGCCGGAGAAGGTGCAGCTAGAGGCGCGCTTCATAACGTCGTCGGCCTTCATGATGGGGGCGGGCGATGCCATGACGGATGCCGCCAGGGCAGCCGCGATAATTCCAGACTTGAGAACCATTTTTGCGGTTGTTAAGTGATTGTTAAAAAAGAGTGAAGTTGGTTAGAAAAGAATGTGTGCTGTAGAGTTCAGTCAATGAATGTGAGTGAGCGGATGCAGAGCAAGATCAGAACTGTCCTTGAAGACGAGGCCGTCGCGATCTTTATAGCTAGAGTCGACTTCATCCCCTCGGATGTGCATCCTAGAGGATGTGTGCCGAATCTGCCGGTATGTGCCTTTGCGTGGCATACACAACAGTCGCCGCGATCCACAAACAATTACCCAGAAACATTCCAGAAGGCTGTGTGAACGGCACTCGGCCTTGCACCGAGAGAGATGGAGACCCATGCGCGGTGTGGAGCTCGGCACCCACCCTGCAGCCTCCCCCTGCGGTGGAATCGTTCATCTCTCCGGGGCCGTGGAGACGCAGCCGGGCGAATGGGCAGCAGCGTAGGCGTCTTGGCGTTTGACCATGCGCCCAGGGGAAGGGGAAGATAGAAACACTCGAGATTATGTGAGGCCAAACAGGCATCTTCAACACACGGAAAACAGGTTGGTCAGCTCCTCCGGCCGCTATTGTTATTTCCGTGAGTGCCGTGAAGCCGAACTGGATCACCACCACCTCGGTCTCGATATCGCCATGTGTGTGTAAATGGATCCTTTGATGTTTGACGCTACGTGAGAATCATCGGCGTCAGGTCGTGCAGATCGAAGATCTCCCGTCAGGAACGCGCCAAACAAGTCCACAACCTCAAGCAAGCGAGCTTTAACGGTCGAGCTAGTGAGATGCAAGCACTTTAGACGCACTACTGTGAATCACGTCAGTCACGAGCTCTATGGTCTGGACCGATGACGATCAGCTTGGTTGCACAAGGCGCCAAGGTCAATCGGCGGCTGTGCGTTTAGCCATGGCCGTATGTACAAACCTTGACAGAAAGCTTGGCCTGTTCAGCACTTGGCGATCGACCGCGGCGGTTCGGGGCGGCAGCTCGGGGCCCAGTGTGCGCATTGTTAGGGAAAGTGTCCCCAGTTTTCATTTCTCAATCTAGCTGTGCCTCGTGGGGACGTCTTGGCTTTCCTCCACCTCATCCCACCGCTTGGCCTAGGTTGCTGATGCCAAGATTCTCCGGGAAAACTGACCCCGGGGCGTCCGGCCGAGTTAAGCGGTGGGTTGGTACGGGGAGTCGTCTGATGCTCAACACACAAGTCAGTCTAGCCTCGAAATTTATGCATACCGAGATTGGGGTTGGTTGTCTGTTAGTCTCTCGACTGTGTGGGGACGTCGAGAGCGAGCACTACCGGAAATTCGACGTGTCCTCGACGCACCACAGATATCGTGACAGTCACCCAGTCTAGGCTGGCACGACGTTGTCGACGGATCAAAGCATGTTTGTTGGTGGGTTGCTGAACAGTGAGCGACGCAGTATTCATGACTCGGATATGGCACTGCTCGTATTAGGCCCGAGCAAATGATGATTCTGTGTCATAAGAAAAGGTTGAATGGGGAATTAGGCTGGATTGGGAAAATGCCCAAATCTGGAGGCAGATGGAGACAACCTTGGAAGGTGGGAAGAGAGGCAACGGTAAGAAGATCATGGAATATCAATCTCTGACCTGATGATATCAAGAGAAGTCAAGGGAAGGAAGGTCAAATCAACGAACATTGCAGTTGAGATTGGGCAGGTCGGGAGGGCTGTCCAAAATCCTCTAGCCCTAGTAGTATCATTATCTGGCTTGTACCTGTGTCCTGAGCAGTGAAAAATATGGCATTGATTCTACTGAAGCTGCAACCTGGAAGCTGACAAGTAGGTGTTCAAGTGAATAAAGGAAATCGAGTTCGCTTGTCTCCCAGTCATCGTCAAGGGTGACATCGCCAAGAGGTCTCATATTCCGAGCCCTCCTTGGACGATCCCTCAATGTTCGGATTATGTACTTGCCTTCTATTCTGAGCTAGGAACAGCATGCTTCTCGGCGCGGCCGCTTGCCGCCTGATGTGGAAATCTAGTGGTAACATACACCGATGCTGGCCTCACAATATCGACCTTAGGATCCCGAACGAAGACAGCCAGCAGGTCTCCGTCCCCGTGCCATCTTTGGTTATTTTCCGGCGCAACGACTTAGCACCTTCGAGAAGCATTATTCCCGACGTCGGTCCCAAAAGTTTCTGCACCAATCACCTTCTAGGTCATCAAGAGGTCCAACAGTGTTATAGAATTATGGCTAGTTGCGTGCATGTGGATGTGTTCAACTGAGGTCCAACATGCGACCTCAGATCCTCACAACCCTGGGGTTCTCGACAGATAAGATCTTGGAGTTGCTATATCTGCCTGAAAATTCAAGGTCCCAAAGTATGGGTTGCCAAGAGTACGGCAAAACATTACGACCAAATTCGGTTCACTTTGTTCGGCAATGTGATCGCTTAGAGAAATTGCTTGAGGACTGGAGACGACAGGTGCACACAAATTGTCTACGCAGGCTTCGATTAGCTGATTCATCCGCTGTAGGATATCACAGGCAGCAATATGACGCCGATGGGCCACATAATTTTGCAACAGGCATTGCCAGACTCGGTCTCTGGGCACACGATCTCGGTGGTCCTCTTGAGCTGCACTAAAAACGGTTCTTTTCATAAACTCTGTCTCCTGAACTAACGACCACGCTAGAAACTCTAGAATACCGAGAGCGAATGTCGACTGTGGGTGGGCCCTGCCACAGGAACTGGAGCCTGTGCTTCCTTGAACATCTCGGTACAGTGCGTCTCAGCTCCGAAGTGACAGGTAGCACTGAGTGACCCACTGCTGAGAGAAGTGCCGCTCATTAGACACGTGAAGAGCACTTGTTCTCAAGACGGCGAGACGCAAGGCATATACAGTCCACGGGAGGTAATTCACACTCCTGTCGGCAATGCTAGGGTCCGGGATATGTGCGACGAAGCCTGAATTTATACACAGTAGAGCCCGGTATTCACGCCTCGGGTCAGCTTCACACGCCGTCTTTCCCGCTCATTTGACTCAGTTCACTTTACGAAATTCGAATTGTCAGCCAGCAAGGACCTCAGCGTGCTCGCACCTGAGGTTCGCCACCATTCAAACTTTCTGCGCCATATCTGTACGCGTATTGTCGCAGATGCCACAGGCGCCGCTTTGGAGCCCAAGCTTCGCATGGCCCGCGCGTGTCCACGCTATAGGAGCTCGTCAGAGGTCCTGAGATAAGCCCGTCAGCAGAACGGAGTTTCGGTCGCCAAATCTGGCGCCCTATTCGGCGGGGCCGCCGCCAACAGGTGAGAACATCCACTCCTTTGCACGATGGAATCCATCAATGTTCCTTTGAAGGATAGCTGCATGCGGGCTACTTGCCCCTATTCTCCCCT
This sequence comes from Diaporthe ampelina, assembly GCA_023522825.1. Classification (NCBI taxonomy): domain Eukaryota; kingdom Fungi; phylum Ascomycota; class Sordariomycetes; order Diaporthales; family Diaporthaceae; genus Diaporthe; species Diaporthe ampelina. The sequence goes on along the minus strand of JAMFTM010000057.1, from coordinate 34,401 downwards.
GAATTTAGGCAAAGAAGACCGAAAGCTTGTTCATGAAAGCTTGTTATTCTGCGGTGGTATGCAGGATATGCTGTACCCGCTCAACAGGCGTCAGAGGTCTCAGTTGGGAGGGCTAGAAAGCCTAATCTGCATCAGCTCGCCTGTACTCCAGTGGGAATTAGGGCCCAGGTTGATCCGGCAATCACCGTAACCTTATTTCGACTTCATCCAAGACAACCTATTCCAACTTGACTTACCCAAACAACATTTTCTTCAGCGCGGCGTGTCGTCCTCATGATCTCCAGGCTCTGAAAAAGATGCAGGAGGGAAAAAAACGCATCTGCTCGGGTGACAGCGGCGGAATCTGCGTCACGGTCAAGCACGACTCGAGTGGGCCCCTCGGCCGCCCAGGCAGAGGGCATCTTCTCATGCGCGGAGCAAATCACGCGACTCACAGTCGTCGCCGACGACCTGCCTTTTTGTCCAAAGGTGCTTCTGTCACCACTGTCAGCGAATCTTGCTCATCGCTCTTATCATCCAACTGGAATGATTGCCTCAGCGTACCGCAGCCATCCTCCATACGTGTCTTCGCGGTTCTTTGCGACGTAGAAACCTGCTGATGCTCCCATCCCGTTTCTCATACTTTGATAGTCAACATGATGGTCGTGGTCTTACTACTCTACCCTCCTCTTCGACATTAAATACCCCCAACCACTTTTCCATTCGATAAGATATGCCGTGCTGGTGCTCCCAGATATCAGCCAATGCTACCCACCGGACCGTTGCAACGAGTCAGAGCTGGGAACTCGTGTGCAGCCGCTAGTGCTGAAAGTCGGTCACAATGTCACATTGGGTGGAAAGGCGTTATCTCTGGTCTTCACGTCCTCATTCTCTGACCGCCCTGTCGCCGTGGCCCTTGATCCTGCGGCCTGACAGGGTATCATGCTGTTCGTACGACGCTCATTTCCACTTTTTCCCCGCGACAGAGAGAGAGAGACCGGTTCGCTGGTGAGGGGAAGACCGCTCGCATATCCCCACCTTGTTCGTCTCGCCTTGCCCGTATGTCGACATCATTGAATAACGCTCCAGGCTGTCGTAAATTAAAGCTGTCGACTGCACTGTTGCATTTTCGGAACGCCGGCCGAAGTCTCCAAGAGCTTGGACGCGGAGGCACCACGGACGGACCACGGGCAGACCACGGCGTGCAGTGATCAGCACCGCGGTCGTCTACGTCGGTGCAGGATGACATACTGCATGGAGATGAAAAGGATCTCTACGTGCAGGATCCCCCACCAAGGACCTTTCTTGGCGCGGGAATAGCATCACACCCCGCGAGCTGTGCCACCACCTCGCTGGCGACTCGAAGGTTGCAGTCTGGGCCGCCAAGTCCGTTTAAGCAGGCAAAGCTTTTCTGCGCCCTCGCTCTCGGGGAGTTGTTCAAGCCACAAGGGAACCACGGTCAATCTACAGTGGACCCTCAGCGTTCCATCGCCAAGCCGAGACTGCATCTGCTCGCCTGCCGGGTCGGCCAACCACTGGGCCTCATTGGACTTCAGGCCATGACTGGGGGACGACAACACGGCGGTTCCCACCACCATGAGCAGGTTATCAAGGAGGCAGTCAGCAAGGTTGGCTCACGAGCGAAATATGCAGGCCAATGTCGCCTTTGCCCGAGCTGATTGAGGCCGCGATAAGGCCTTTCGACATCGGGATGGCGAGTCTCGTGAGCTCTTGGCTGCAGCTCGTACTGAAGAGGGGGTTGCTTCTGTGAAGGGGCACGTTCGCAGCGAGTGCTGAACACATCACTTGGCTCGAGTATATAAAGCGACGCTTGAAGGACTTGCTGTACTCAGATCGAACTACGACGGCGCACAATCTGAGGCAGCTCAGTATCACCTCTTATCATACATCTCCTACTTCCTGATAGCACATCATCATGTTGTCTTTAAACCGCCTCGCTCTTGTCCTTGGCACCTTGTCTCTGGCGTGGAGTCACCCCCTCAACAACAAACGGGCGGCCATCCCAGGCAAGTACATTGTCACCCTGAAGCCCGGCGCGGACGTCACGAGTCACATCACGTGGGCAAACGGCATCCAAGCCCGCAACGTCCGGCGTCAAGACGCTGATAGCGGCGTCACCAACCAATACGCATTCAACAGTTTTAGTGGCTACGCCGGTGCCTTCGATGACGCCACCATCGAGGAAATTCGCAACAGTGCCGAGGTGCGTCGTGCTGACTCCCTAACCCTGGCCGCTCCTACAAACGTGTTGCAGCATTTCTGACAGCCCTGCAGGTCGCCGCCGTAGAGGAGGATGCCGTTTGGGAGCTCTTCGAGTTGACCACGCAGGCTGACGCACCCTGGGGTCTCGGATCGATCTCCCACAAGACGGAGAACTCAACTGATTACATTTACGACACCCAGGGTGGTGTTGGCACCTACGCTTACATCATCGACACCGGTCTATTGACGACGCATGTCGAGTTTGAGGGGCGTGGGTCGCTCGGCTATAATGCCTACCCCAACTCTGAGTTTGTCGACTTGATCGGACACGGCACCCATGTTGCTGGCACGATCGGCTCGCGGGCGTACGGTGTGGCTAAGCAGGCCAGCCTGATCTCTGTGAGGGTGTTCGATACTGGCAGCGTAAGTGACATTTCTGGGACGACGTAGGTGTTCGAGCCAAACAGCTGATGATATCGTCTAGTCCACCACTTCGATCGTCTTGGACGGTTACAACTGGGCAGTCAACAACATCACTGCTGAAGCGCGAGAGGCAACCTCTGTCGTCAGCCTGAGCTTGGGTACGTAACGAGCACCTATACCTTTCCCACGTCGTCAATGCCACCTTACCACCAGCCGAACTATGCTAATTAACCATCCCTTTCTAGGTGGAGGCTTCTCCTCAGCCTTCAACGCCGCCGTAGCCGCTGCCTACGACGCCGGCATCACCACAGTGGTAGCAGCAGGAAACAACGGCGTCGACGCAAAGAACTACTCGCCAGCCAGCGCGCCCGAGGCCATCACCGTGGGCGCCTTCGGCATCAACAACACCAAGCCGTCATGGAGCAACTTCGGCACCATCGTCGACATCTTTGCCCCCGGCGTCGACACCCTCTCGGCGTGGATCGGCTCCGACACGGCGACTAACGTCATCTCGGGCACCTCCATGGCGACGCCCCACGTTTCTGGCCTGGTGCTCTACCTCAAGAGCGTGCTGGGCGGGCTCGAGGCGCCCGCTGACGTCGCTGCTAAGATTACGGAGCTGGCTACTGCGGATATTCTTAGCGGGCTGGGGACTGGGAGCCCCAACTTGAAGGCTTATAATGGCAATGGGGCTTAGATTGTCTATTATGACACTGCGATATTGTCTCAGCTGCAGGTATAGATTTGACGACACTTTATGGTTAACGTTTATGATTACGAAGACGATTGGGTACTTCATGCTAGAGGAGTCGTGCACTTTGCACAATTCTATATATGAGATTAATGCATAGCACAAGTCCACTCCGCGTTTGATAAACAGTCTACTATCTGTTCAGGGGTCGCCCAATGCTAAGTACCTCATCAACCACTGCTCTCGACTCGCCCATCCATACAAATTGTGAGCAGCCTGAGTGCTGTTCTAGATCATAACCCTTGACTTGATGCAAACCCTGGCAATTTTCGATTGGGCAGGGCGACTGATTGAGCGAACATCATATCTGGACGCTTGGGCCCTCGATTGAGCGATGCGTTGCCGCACCCTCGACAGAAGACTGGGCAGGGAACGTCACGAGGTGGTCGAAGTCGTTTGGAACAAACACTTGACAATGAATCGAGTCCTTCGAAGTGCAAACGACTTCCTGCGAGGGTCATCAGTGAGTCACTGGCTCGCCATGGTCACCCACGGGAGTGGCCGTCTGGTGCCGGGGACGGAAGGGTTCGGGCCGCTCCTTACTAGTAGCTGGCAGAGTCGAGGATTGAACGTCGTCGTTGGAGTTTATTTTGAGAATTCAATATATCCGAGTTGCGATTCTCACCTGCTCGAATGGGCCCCTCACACATATTGTTCCTGTCCCTGGAGTGCTCAAGTGCTTCTTCGTTGACCTGCTTGCAAGTGTACCCTAGGTAGAAATGAGATTCCACAGATAAAATCTCTACCTAGGTACTTCTATGACGACATAAAATACAGAATAGCTGGTTCCCAATTGTTCCTCAGAGTTGTATCGTGATTGAATGCAACAAACGCCGGGAGACCTGTCTACCAACAACGATACTCCGTTGGCACCATGTGACCACGGCACCCACGTGGCATGATTCGAAGCCATTGACCTTCGAGATCAGTAAATGGAAGTCTCCTTAGCGCCTTTTCCTCAAATTGTAACTTCTCGAGGGTCGTTTCTGTCATTATCTGCCCTGTTCCGACGGCTTAGTAGACCATTTCCTGGCCCCTATACCCCTGAGCCTCAACGGTCTATACCCGATTCGGAATTGTCACCCTTGTGAATAGCTTCATTCTCGTGCCCATCCCTAGCTAGTCGACTTTCACGTTTGTGATTCGGTGATGGGACCCACAAAAACGTGGCTGATCTAGATCACCACCACCATGTAACATCTCACGGTCTGATGGTCTATACCCGATTGGGAAATATCTCGGCATGGGAATAGCTTCAACCGTTTGCGCGAAGCTAGTAAATTGACAGTCACTGATCACGTTCACCCTTCGTGATTCACCGAAATCACGAGATCGTTTGGATCAGCACCGAATTCACTTTGGCAACAGATCAGCTGCAAGTTACAGATCACCACTCCCTCGGATTCACCAATATAAATAGACAGCCATCTTCCCACTTGTCGCAAGCTTCTTCCTTCCTTCCTTTCCTTCTTCATCTTCGACAGTCTTGAGCTGAGGTCCACGTTCGTGCGACCGATCTACCAAGCCGTCGTCCTCATCCTCACCCTGTCCATCTCTTCCTTCCATCTCCCTCCACCCTTTGCCGTCTGGTCTGTTCGTCAGAACTTTCCAAGATTGCCTTCAATCTTCTCCAATTACTTCGACTAGATCAATCGATCGGTAAGTGATACTCTCAGTTCTCCTCATCGGTCAAGGCTCTGGCACTAGGCGCCGTGACGAGCATCGCTACCTTCATCCCGTTCGGTACCCCTTCAACACCTGCCCAACAGCCCACGCACCCTTCAGTCTTCATAGGCTCGCTAGTCTTGAGGATTCTCACAGGATGGCGACCCGTTCAGTCAAACAACCACTCAGAGGAATAGTGACTGACATTCTTTAGTAAAAGGTTGAGAATGCCCGTGCAGAACGACGGTGCCCAGAACCTACCCGAATTCGCCGATCATCAGATCATCTTAAACAACTACAATTTCTACGGAACTAATTCCGCGATGCCTCTCAACAACGACCAGGCCCGCGGCATGCCCGCCGCTCAAGGCGCCAACCAGAACCAGCAGGTCGCTGCTCAGGACGACGCTCTCTTTGCCGGTCACGAGAACACCATCCGAGGCCTGCAGCCGCTTCAGCAGCATCAGTTGGAGCAGCTTCAGCAACTTGCTCAAGCTCAGAGGGACTTCTTTTCACAACTGCAACTGCCTGCCAACGCCAGGGACTTCCTGAGAGCCATCAGCGGCAACCCATTGGCCACGGACGGCCTCGTTCAGATCTGCTTGGCCACCGCAAACCACCTTCGGGCTGGCTCCCAAAACTACGTTCTTCAGCAGCAACAGCCCGCCCGCAACCCGCAGTCGGCTCAGGGCCAGCAGCACTCTCTCGACCACCCCCAGAATCAACCGGTCCTTCAGAGCGTGGAGCGCGCAACCCCTAGCGAGGCTTCTCAGATGCGCGAGAACCTTGACACTCCAGCCATCTCCGATGACACCCAATCACATATCACTCAGGACGACGATCAGGGTCAGCAAATAGACCTGCAATCTTCTCCAATTGCTTCGTCTGCCTCCGACTCTGGCACTCAGGGAATCCAGGCTCGTGTCAAAGTCCTCATCAAGCAGCCGGCCACCGAGTACAAGGGCTACATCAAGAACAACGACGACTTCGCTCTTTACGAGGAAGCGGTCTGGAGGGCCAAGCGCAAGGAGGACGACATTCAAAACAAGTGCCAGGGCTTCCCCCATGATTTCGACGGCAAGACGGCTATCGCGGAGCGCATCTTCAACGCTATCCAAAACCTGGACGGCGAACAGGATCCTGCGTCAGACCGCGGCGATTTCAAGGACTCCGTGGCTGTAAGGACCGTCAAGGCACTGTCGGCCCTCGAGACAGAGATGATTGCCTACAGACTTATTGAAGACATGCGCAAAATCCAGTGCGGCGAGTGTGTCCTCAACCTCTCGGCAGAGTACAAGATCGTGCAGGAGGACAACTTCACCGACAAACTCAACAAGGTAGTCGAGGCGCTGAACGTAAGTACAATTGGTGGCTCCCCAGACTATGATTCTTTGACCATTTTATACGCTAGAGACAAAGACTAACTAAATATCTAGTACAATAAGCCTCTCTGCCGCAGCGCCACGACGACCGCGGAGTGGATTGCCCGCATTGCGGCTGATCCCGTCAGCGAGCGTCACAAGAAGGTCCAGAACAACCGAAACAACAAGGGAAAGGCCAGCGTTCTGAGAGATAACTCCAATGCCAAGGGAACGTCCAGGGGCAAGGGCAAGAAGAGAGCCGCCCCCGACGAGTCCGGCGCTGACTCCGCTCGCGAGTCCACAGCTGAGGTTTCCGACATCGTTCGTTCGGCCCAGGCAGAGGCTTAGGCAGCCAATGTCTCCAAGAACAACGGCGGCAACGCAGCAACCTCAGGTGGACCGACCAAGCGCCGCCGGATAGCTTACGGCCAGGCCCGTCGCGAGCCTCCTACTCAGACCCGGGCGCAGCAGGTCGAGGCCGGAACTCAACGCCGTCTACCTGCGAATCCGATTCGCGTCTCCGGGCAGCAGCAAATCGCCCAAGAGCAGCCAAACCAGAGCCGCATTTTCACCAACTTCAACTTTGGTGCAGGCGTCGCTCCTGGTCATGCCAACAACCCCACTACTCCCGTCACCGGACTCACTCGCGCCCAGGCTGCCAGTGGCATGACATCTCCCATTGCTATCGCCCAGCCACCTCAACAGAGTCAGCCTCGACGTGGAGACTCCGGATCCCCAGATACCAGCACTGCGGGATTCATGGGAATGGACGGTCAGCTTGGCTCTATGCAGTGGGACGACGACGACTTCACCGCGGGCTTCACCAACGACTACGAGTTTCACACCCCCTCACCCCAGCAGCAGCATAACCAGGCTCTGCAGGCCACTCATCACGAGCAGACTACTGTCGACGGTTCGCCCCAGTCTACCTTGGCCAGCGATAGCACCTTGAGCGGTGACGACGAGGACGCGGCCATGCTGGCGCCCCTGTTGCAGTACATTGCCGAGAACTAGCCGTCCCTCGGGGCAATACATCGGCGAAAAACTACTTAATGTCTCTGTCGCCATCCAGAAATTACGACTCTGGGCTATCCGTCCCACATACGAGACGAAAGAACACTGAGGTGGAACAAAGATCGAGAGATTTGTGAGCAGAGGATATTCAGGTTGGCAGAAGGGTTGATGCACATTGGAGGACACATGGTTTGGAGGCATGGGTAGAAGTGGAGGGTACTATGGTATTGAAGAGACTCGACAAACAGTATAAAACGCCAGGAGAACGGCGTTTGTAAGGAGCACAGCTCCAGGGAGATCAATGTCTGCACACATGGACTGACCCCCACACTCTACATAGTCTTATTCACTTGTCACATACAGGTGACTGGTAGAGTCAATTAGAAAACAATTTTTGGCCAACAATTTTCCGCAGCCCATGTCTACGACAGTCGCCGTCTGACCTCGACTGAACCTGATCTTGCGTCCCGACTTGAACTCAATTCTGCCTGCACTTACCTTACCTGCAGAACCTGTTGATCTCGCCTTGCCTCCAAAGCCTGGTCCTTCTCACCTCACCTTCACAATTTGTGCCGCTCAACCTACCTTCACAACCTGTTCCTCCCACCTTACCTTCACAACCTGTTCCTCTCGACCTGATCACATAGATCCCCAAGGTCGCCTCGCTCATTTATGAGTTTCTCTGCTTCGTTCAATTGATTTGTGAGTGATTCCAGTCGCTGTCTGCTGCCCCTCTCCCGCCCGCCCCAGCGTCCTCGAAGTGTTTGGTCCAAGGTGCCGCCGCGCCCAAACGTCACAGGACGCACTCAGAGCACTTTTCCAAGATCTTCCCAAGCGTCCCCTCCTCGGTCCACTTCGTTCCGCCGCATGTCTGCCTCCCCTCCCACACCTCTGGTGGCATCACGACGAAGTGCGTCCGAGACGGTCAACCTCACTTGCACCTGCACTGACCTCACAACACACACGTTTGTCACGGCCTGAAAGTGCTTCCTCGGACCTTAACCCAACTGTCTTCCAATTCCCCCATCCACTCAATCTCTGCCAACTGATATTGTCGGTCGTGCGACAGAGTTGTAAGGACTACGGTCTCTATCGCATACTCTCAGACTCGTCGCCAGACAATTCTAACTATCAATCCTCACGCAGGCAAGTAGTCAAACAAGATGGCGCCTAAGAAGGGTCCATCCAAGTCTGCCTCGGCAGCAAAGCAGCCCACGGCCAACATCGACGACACCGAGCCGCCAAGCGCAACGGACTCGCCTACCACTCCTCTGCAGGAGAAGCGCACCCCTTACAACCCTGACGTTCATCCCACGACCAACCTCACTGCCATCCAGCAGACGGCGATCGTCGGACACCTGAATCCCATCATTCCCGCCCACAACAGCCGACAGGCAGCTGGGTCGTCCACCCATGGCAACACCGAGCTTGCTCAACAGGCAAGGCAGCCTCTAAATATGTTTGGCAGCCATTGTTCAGGCTACGGAAACACCTTGGAGCCTACGATGTCTGCGATGTTCAACAACGCATCCTCCTCGGCTAAGATCTCTCACGATTTCGGAGCGCTCGGCCAGCGGCCCGACCACGCCCAGAACTTTGAGAACCACCAAGCTCAGAACTTTCAGAGCTTTCCAAACCACCAGGCCCAGAATGTTCAGAACCCCCAGGCCCATCACATTCAGAACTACTACCAGGCCCAGAACATGCACAACTACCAGACCCATCCGGAGGGGGGCAATTCTGAACAATATTACCAGTTTGCTTTCTTTGACCCGCGCTCTCAGCAGTACGGAATTTCCCTGAAACACAACGACACGGCTGACGAGACCAAGTCACTTCATGCAAATTACACGAAAGACGGCGTATACGCCGGCCCCAAGCTTCTGCCTGGAGGCGCCACTCCTTCCTCTCACCCTTCTTCCCGCCATGCCAATGTTAGCCATGCTGGCGCCGGACACATTGGAACGTTGGGTCCTGCTACTCAAGCCACCGGTGCGCCAGAGCCCGCCGAGGCTGCGACGCCCAGCCAGCTCTCTCAGGCTTCCCAGGATCAGGCTTTCCAGGATCAGGCTTTCCAGGATCAGGCTTTCCAGGATCAGGTCGACATCCTTGTGAAGCACGCCGGTGATACCCAATACCGTGGAATAATTCGGGATGCGTATGATGCTGCCAAATACGGGCACGCAGTCTGGAAGGCAAAGACCCGCGGCAGGAAAGGCTACGATCAGAAGTGTCCCGACTATCCCCTCGACCACTCTGGCCAAATGAAAGCCAGACAGCGGCTCTTTGAGGCCATCGTCAATCTTGGCGGCAAACAGGACATAGTTTCAGACAACGGTGAATTCTGGACCTCTCTTGCAGTCAGGATTGTCCGCTCCATCTCTGCTTTAGAGGTTGAGCTTGTGGCCGACCGTCTGATGGTAAGTGTTACTATCTTGGCAATAACCTAGGTGCTTGACTCTATTGCTAACGCTTTTGCCTGAATAGGAGGCAATGAGAAAAGTTCAATCGGGCATCCCTGTGGCCCCTGCGAAAATGAAAATTGTCCAAGAAGACAACTTTTCGGAAAAGCTCGACAAAGTAGTACAAGTTCTGAGCATCAATAAGTCACTCTGCAAGAGTGTCATTGAACACGTGGAAGATGGCGACTGTCTGGCTGCTGATCCGGCTGGAGAGCTGAACAAGAAGAGGCGGAATCATAACAACAACAAGTCGAAGAGCCTGGTTCTCAGTCAGGCGAACCAGAAGAAGGGCACCTCCAGAAAGTTCAAGGGCAAGGGCAAAGGCCAGGCCAAGAGGCCCGCCGACGATGAGGCGGAGGCTGAGGCAGTGCCTGGCTCCTCTGCCGAGGCTGGCGATCAAGAAGCTGTTCAAGCTCCTGCGGCTGAGGCGCAGGATGCCCAGGCCCAGGAGGCGAACGGCGCTGAAGGTCGTCCATCCAAGCGTCGGAGGACCGACGATCACTCCATGACTGCCAGCAGTAACGATGAGGCCTTTACGGGAAGCGTGCAGTCGTTGGAAGATTGAAGTGGCCAGAACTGAGCTGCGCCTAATTAGTGCCACGGAGCTCGGCAAAGAATTTGGACTGGAAAGCTGGGCGAGATACTGGCCTCGTTCATCCCAACCTACGGGGACTTCGATCAGGAATGGGGGGGGGGGGCAAGAGACACAGCGACTTCTTTGATCTCACGTCACAGCACTAGTGTAAAAGATCAAAGGCGCACAAACCATGTGACGATCTCTCAACGCGGTGGACCATTCGTCCCCCGGTGTCGTCCCGAATGTGGGTTGGGTTGGAAATGTTGCGATGGAATGCATACGGGAGGACTAATTCTGGAATGGAGGTGGAGTGGACGGCGCGCGAGCTCCTGCCGCGTGCACAAGCTGGTGAAAGCACAAAAGCGTCTCTGAAGGATCCATCGGATATGTATCTTACTGTAATTATAGTCCTCGTCACAATAGAGCACGTGACGAGGTTGCCGAGCAGTCGTTTCGAACGCAAGTCTCGTCTCAGCCCATCAATATATATTACATAGACTAGTCTTCTCTTCCGTGCTGTTATTTCTTTCAAATCGTAACTCCACAACAGTGATATTTTGCTACCAAAATTGAAGTGTTCCGAGGTTGGAGAGCTACGGCTTTGCTGTCGCACTGCCAAATAAGAAGCCCAATTAATATGTACTAATGCTAGAATGACCGGTGTGACGAGCGATCAATGTAGTCTTCTCGACAACGCACTTTATACAAGAGTAATCGTCGAAATACAATTCAGAACCATGTCTAGATAATGCAGATGTACAGACCTCATGGAAGCACTGTGATCCCCAGCATTGCCTTGAACCAATAATCCTTCCTTGGTCTTTGAGCGTTTACCACTGTGTGAAGGGACCGTACGCCTTCGGGACGTATACGGATTAAGAGCGCAACGCCCCTATCCGGCGTACGCGGCCCGCGCCGTCTGTGTCATGTCAACCATCAGAATCAATTGGCCTATGGGAAAACAAATGTCTCCGTGCTCCAAACCTCAGACGTCCCCCTCAAGCTGTTATAACGTGGCCTCACCGTCCCACACCTCCGGTCCTCCCTCTCATCACCAATCCCAACCCTGAAAGCACCTTTTTACAAGCAGTTGCCTCTGTAACTTGATCTGTAACTGAAGCCCCATATGATAGTGAAGACGTCATTAGGATGCTGACTCAACGTCCAAGTCGGTGACTGAAGACCGTGGTGAGGAGTGGCTCCTCGGCGAGCGAAGTCTCCCGGAAAACAACACCGAGTAATTGATAGGGTCAGTACGTAGAGATCGCAGACGAACACACCCATCCAAAGACGTTACATGGCACATGTGAGTCGCCCCCAAGGTTCTATGGAAGCAGACGACGCAATACAGCCTCAGCTTCAGCCCCATATGATCCGGACGCCTTTCCGGCCAAGTAAGTATCCTGCCGTAGTAGGCCAGCTGTTTTCTCTGCAAGTGATTTCTCTACAGGTGACGAATGGGAAGTAAGTGGAGGCGGAACGAGCACTGTGTATAGAAGTATCTCCGCAAAGCCACAGTATAGTCGTCTACGCCCAATCCAAATGCAAAGATACATCATACACTGTGCTAGTGTCCCTGAACACTTCCGGGACTATGTCTAGAGACCTTTGCTGAGATACTTACTTCACCAAACGTCGTTTCCCCATGACGTTGCTCCTCCACAAACGCCTTCAGAACTTTTTCTGTAACAATTCCAGCTAACTCTAGACCTCGTCGACTAAGCAACCAGTGTCCTTGTGACCTACCTCGTCGGTGATTCAGTATCTCAGAACAAATTCACTTGTCTCTCTACTCTGAATTCCGAGTACTTAAACCCTCAGCCTCTCCCTCTCTCGAACAATTCCTTCATGATTTCCTTCTTGACACAACCATCTTCCTTCATCAACTGAGACTCTGACCATCAACTTGGTCTCTGACCATCAGCTTCCTCTCTCTTCATCATTTTCTTCTCTATCAAACATCTACCTCTCTGTCGGTCACATACACCTCTGTCGGTCACCCACCCACCTCTCTGTCATTCACCTACCTCTTTGTCGGTCACCTATCTCTCCATTCATCACCTTCCTGTTCCTCCATCAAACTCAACGATGGCGGCAGACTTCCAGGCGCAGGTGGAGGTACTCCTTAAGGAGAAGAACACCGGATTCAGGGCACACATCGCCACAGCAGCTGACGTGACCGAGTTCGAGCAAGCAATTGTTCGCTCAAAGGCACGCAAGAACAAGGCGAGACTGGACGGCGACAAATCAACTGGGTACCCCAACGACAACCATGGGCAAAAAGTTATCGTCCAGCGCCTCTACGATGCGTTCTTCAACATGGAGGGGGTGCAGGACATCGTTTCGGAGTCCTTGCCGAACCGCCCTGATTGTCTCCCTTATCAGGCCGTTGAGGATACACCCCCTATCGAGGCGGAGATCATCGCGTACAAGCTAATGGCCGCCATGCTTCGCGTACAGCGAGGTGAACAAACCGACTTGAAGGTCGTTCAAGAGCAGGACTACCTGACCAAAGTCGACCGGGTTGTTGAGGCACTGAAGTACAACAAGAGCCTCTGCCGGAGCGCGAAAGACAAGCCGGCCAACTTTATCGACCGGATCGCCGCAAACCCCGCAGGCGAGCGTGAGATAAAGGTCAATAACCAAGTCCTGAACAACAAGAAGAAGACTGTCCTTGAGAAGGACTCAGCCGCACGGGGCAAGACCCGAGCAGCACACGGCACAGCCAAGGCAAGGGGAAAGGGAAAGGGCAAGGGCAAGAAGAGGCAGGCGGAGGATGAGAACGAGGAAGATGACGAGGAGCAACAGCAGCAGTCCCAAGGTGCCGCTGAGGTGGAAGACGGTAGCGGATCTCAGACAGCGGCCTAGAACGCCAATGTCGGATTCGCGAACGAGCACACCTCCGGTGAGGGCTCCCAGATCCAGGAGCCTCCTGCTAAGCGTGTCTGCACTCACGGTCCGGTGATCCTGGATCAAGCCGCGATTGACCGGACTTGGAACACCCCGAACATCGACCAGACTTGGAACAACCAGAACATCGCACCAATGCCATTCAACGCCAGCGTATCATACCAGCAGGCTGCTCCGGCCCCTGGTGTACTTACTACTGCGGACCCCGACCAACAATTCTTCGGGCCTGTCGATGACCTGACAACGTTCTACGAACACTATGAGTATACGGATCCCAATGCCTATTTGGCGGGAATGAATGACGAGCAGCAAGGGGCCGTCGACCACGAGGAGGCGGTACAGGAGCAGTCGTGGCCTCCTGCGGACTGGCTCGCATAGAAACTAGCGCTGCTGGCTCACCTACCTGAGGAATCAAGTGTAGTCTTCGGACACGCTAAATGGCGAATCGATATCAGATTACGTCTTTGCGGAGTGAGAAGATCATGGTGGATTCTGTACGAAGGGGATCGGGAAAGTCGGACACACGTCTTTCGCCCACAGTACGAAAACATGCGACGAGAGGTTGCGACGATACGATAAGGAGATATGAGTCTACCCAAAATTGGGATGGAAGGAAAGATGTGAGATGCCAGTGGATGGAGGCAGGGGTGATAGAAAGGTGGAGTTACAGACATCCCCTTCAAGTGTTTTTGGCACGTAGTAGTAGGTATTATTATACGAGACAGCCTCAGCACTGCTAGTCTTGTGTAATTACTCGTCACTACATTCAAGTCATAGAGTGCGTCAAAAATAAATTTTGGTCAACTATCCTGCTTGTCTTCAGCTACTGTGACACTTCGAGACGGTGATACTATGTCATGGATGGCAGCCTTGAAAAGCCTTGCAGGATGTGCTTGTTAGGACCATGCCAACTTCTAATACTAGTACCTGTCAAAATTATGGCCCATTAAGGTGATTCTCATACAAGTCTACTTTTCGAGCAAAAAGTGGAAGTGACTCTGTAGCGCCCTCCATAGTGCATGCTAGTCCGCGAGCCAAAAGAAATAGTCGACAATTCTTAGGAACCGGTGCGTATCTCAAACGAAGACACAACTGAGATCTTCCTCCGCCCAATTTTCAAAGTTTCTTTTGAACTTTTCCCTCTTTCAAAGTATCCTTCTCCTTGACAAGCGCTATCAGAGCCACGGGGCAGCTCACCTCCACACAACACACCCTCAATCAGTCTCCGGGCTATAGCTTCTCAATTTATCGGATTTAAAGTTCACAAGAAACTTGAATACTGCTTAAAAATAACCCGCGGTTGGTCAGAAACCAGCTTCTAAACCACAGGGCACGTTCCATTTGATCAACACAACACGGCAGCAGCTACCTCGGCTGAAGCCTGAAGGCAAGTCACTGGAATCAGGATAATCAACGCGCTAACCGAAATCGATTTTCTACTGAGTATCAATCGAATCAAAAACCAGTGCACATTAAGTATGGAGTCAACTACCGCGGTGACGACGTCCGTGTGTGCAGCCGAAGCTAAGACAAGAAAAAGATCCAGGACATATCAAAATCCCGGATCAATGCACTCGAAGAAAGTCAAGAACTCGCATAGGGAGTCGGAGCTTTCGATATACGCATCCGTCGGGGTTATGGAGCCAAGACCCCTCCCCACGATCGAAGGACAGCGGCCGCCAAACCACTGGGAGAAAATCATCAAGCGGCACGCGGCGGATTTGGACCACCTCCCAGTGCCGCCAAAAGATTTTGTCAAGCGCGAGCAACAAATTCCAAAGCGTCAGAAAAAGAAAGTAGCCTACTCCAAGACCAGTCTTCGG
This sequence comes from Diaporthe ampelina, assembly GCA_023522825.1. NCBI lineage: Eukaryota > Fungi > Ascomycota > Sordariomycetes > Diaporthales > Diaporthaceae > Diaporthe > Diaporthe ampelina. The sequence goes on along the minus strand of JAMFTM010000057.1, from coordinate 19,213 downwards.
AATCTTGCCCGAGGAGAAGAGGAGAAAGCACCGATCAAGCCGAAGACTAGCCTTCAAGATCTTCTCCGCAAGAATGAGCAGCGAGCATTAACCAAACCAAAGAACACCTGCCATAACTGGGTACTACGGCCCACAACGGAAAAGCCGCCAGAGCCGAATCCCGGCGTCCCCAGAATTATCGTCACGACCCCGGAAGGAGAGACTTGCTGGCCCAAGGACATGAACCCCTACATCACCAAGGAGAGAGTAGCCTGGATCACCGAACGAGTCACCAAGGAACATGACGGCATCATGGGTGACCTGCACTGCCACACTTTTCAGCAACTGTACCAGAGGGGCTTGTGCGAAGAGCCATATGGCCATCGGCCGGAGATACTGTTCTGCACAAAATGTTTGGAGAGGCAGATGCAGATTGAGGATGATGAGAATTGGCTTGCGTCCAGAGGATTCCCTCGCATTGAGGAGCAACGGGCGATGGTTCGGGTGGCATGAGACAACACTCTCGGGCAATACTGAAAAGGTCACTCACCGGCCGGCTTGAGTGCAAAGCAAACCTGATGTTGATTTAAACACGATGTCGCGTTTGAGTCACCGCGAGGTCGCAAGCTTATCTGGGATCTTCCAGATGCCCCGACCTGCTTAGTGGCGGTATCAAAACACACATGGTCCATAGTCCGCGTGATGGATACCTAATGTGCTTACCGGATAGAACACAGGGAGGCAAGGGAGGGATAAAAAACTGGGAACGGTCTCAGACGGGTACCTGCATTACAGCGTATGATAAATTAAATCTATTCATTCCGTCTTACAAACAAAGAACCCCCAACACTTTGCTTACCCTTGAAGTGAACTCCAGACTTGCACAGACTCTGCTTCACTGAGCACTCCACGGTCGCGCCTATCATGATCTTAGTCTGTCCAGCCATCTCCCTGTCGTGACACATCTTGCTTAGTACGCGAAGTCTTCGTAGAGATAATGGCTTGAACCTACCAGTCCAAGGAGCTCTTGGCCCTTCAAAAATTCCTTGGCATTCTGCTCTCCCATCCACTGCGGCAGTGTCCGGTCGACTCCCTCTTCGGTATCGAAGAACCTACCGCCCGTGATGAAGACCGCCCTTCCGTTAAGGTCCTTGTCGGCGGAGCACTGAAGTATGATTTTGCCAACATCCGTCGGTGTATTCAATGGCATCTTCTCTTTAACCCACTGTTCCTTCACGCCCAGAAGTTGGGTGTCCGTCGCCCAGGGGCAGAGGGCGTTGACCCTGACGCCGTATCTTGGCGGTGCCCATGGCCGCAGGGCTCGCATGAGGCCGATGACACCATGCTTCGCTGGGGAATATGCGAAGAGGCCGGGTGCCTCGGTGATGCCGGCTATCGAAGATACCAGCACGATGGATTTCGAGAAGTCTGTGCCCTCGCCTGAAGCATGGCTGGCTTTCATATACGCCAGGGCGATCCTGCAAAATGATACGACACTAACCAGGTTTATGTCGATGTGGTCTTTCAGTGGGACAGGTTCCTGGGCCAAAGGTCAGCTTAAAATTCAACCGTCCAGTAAATTTGCCACTCACACGCCGGACAGTCGCGAGGTCCAGGTCCTCCGGCTCAAACCACCCGCCTGGCTCCTTTACGGCGGCACAGGAGACGGCGACGTCAACACGGCCGTGATCCTTGAATGGAGTATCGAATAGAGCAAGCTGCGAGTCGTAATCCCGGACGTCGAGCTTTTGAAAATGCACCGAGCCTCCTGTGTTTTGCGACTGCAGTTCTTGCTCGACTGCCTTGCCTTTTGCATCGTCCCAGTCTCCAAAGTATACATGGGCGCCATGCTTCTGGTATAAAGCTACAGCTGCCGCACCGATGCCTTGCGCTCCGCCTTGATTGGAGGTTTCATGTCAGCGTTCCTTGGCCTAACAGATGATGGGTGGCAGCTAGCACCTGTCAAGACGACAACCCTGCCCTTCAACGTCTTGGCGTCATCCTCAGAGAAGTGTATCTCGGCCATGGTTGCAGATTTGGGGGCTGAAGGATTCGTTACTATGTCCGTGTGGTGTAGGGGACATTGAGTTTAGTACGAACGGTAGGATTCTGGATCTTGAGACCGAGTCAATCTTGTCTGCATCACTACGCGTGCCACGACAAAGAGGATATGGACCTCTCGGTTTATCATTTGTCGACCGAGGGGGCACTAAGGTACCCGCACCGACGATAACTAGACGAGACGTGGCTGCGGGGTTGTCCTCCTGACGATCCAAGCATTGAAAGCCAAAAGCCCCCCAAGTCTCGGCACCCAAACCGGCGGGATCGGCAGCTCGACATCATCGTGTGGAGACCGGGTCAACTATATCTTTTTGGAGAGTGAGGAGAGATCCCGGCCGCACGGCCAAGACCTCTGGCCTGACTAAAACACCAGCACGTACGAGCAATTCTCGCGATCTCTTCTCCGAACTCACTTGCTAAAGTCTTTTTGTGAAATACTTGGACAAAATTTCAAATTTGGCGACGATCATAATGGGCGGCGAACCAGTAAACGGCCATACCCAAAAGACTGTCATCGTGACAGGGGGCGCCAGCGGCATCGGGCTTGCCATGGTCGAGCATTTTGCTTCTCAAGGGAACAACGTCACTGTTTTTGACGTGAACCTGGAGGTCGGCAAGCAAGTGGTTTCCAACGTTGCGCAGAAGCACCCAAAAGCCAAGTTGCAGTTTAAGAAATGCGACGTTTCGTTATGGCAGAATCAGGCGGAAGCGTTCAAGGATGTGTACAACGAGTTTGGACGGATCGATATCGTGATGGCAAACGCTGGCATTTCTGAACAGGGAGGAAGCGCCATGGCAAGCATAGAAGAGGATGAGCCCAAAGAGCCCAACCTAAAGATCATGGACGTGGACCTTTCTGGGGTCATTTACTGTGAGTCTGCACCACTTGAAATATCGAACCATTGCTGAGCCGTATCACAGCCGTCAAACTTGCGATACACTACATGAACAAGAATCCATCAACTAGCCCATCTCGAGGCTCGATCATCTGCACAGCTTCCAACGCCGGCCTTTACCCATTCCCCGTGTCGCCGCTCTATGCAGCTGCGAAGGCAGGTGTTATAGGTCTTGTCCGCTCAACTGCACCTATAGTGGAACGCCACAAGATTCAGATCAATGGGTTGGCGCCTGCGGTGTTAGGTCGGATATACAATTCCCCCAAGCTTGTGTTCCCGAACTCTCCGCTGACAAGACCACGCTAGTCACAAATATTGCGCCGAGCAAAGAGCTATTCGAGGGCATGATCATTACACCAATGTCAACGTTGATCAAAGGTGTTACGAAGTTTTTGGACGATCCAAAGCTGAATGGCGAACTGGCCGAGATTCACGGAGACAGTGCTACACTTCGGCCGCCGCATGACTACGTCGATGAGGATAGTAGAAAGAACTTGGAGAGGTTTTGGAGCTTAGGCTATGCTTGATTGTGCATGGTCGTCGCGATAAGAAACTAAGAAGTCTGACAGGTGTCTCTCATACATAAATCTGACCTATATAAGCTTGTGGAACGATGACCGCAGCGGCTCAATAGACAATCCCCTCACCCTATGTTACCATCCCCTTGCAGCAGTTAATTCGAACAATCCATACAGCGTGATGTAAGCATCTTGGCGCTGATGAATAAATGAAATTATCATACTATTAACTGCTGGCGATCCCCGAGTAAGCTTTTCGATGCAGATTCTCTGGGCCCAATTGGTGAGCTCGGTTAGAGCATTGCATCAAGTCGGAACAGCATGCCGTGTGGCAGGACCAACCAGGGAGAAATGCGAAGGGCACACCAGATATATCACCCGAGATAACCTACCCTACGTAGCAAATCACATACCCATCCCGGCGAAGCGAAATATCGCGGTACCAAGCGAAAGAACGTTGTCCCGCGCGTCTCCATGCAGACATGGTTCATGCCCGTCTACCCCAGATCCACCACCCCGGCTTTCCCCCGCACCCTAAATGCTTAGATCTGCCTTGAGTTCGGCTAAAATGGGGGCTGGCACCGCTGGGCCCTGCTTGAGCAATCGCTGACACAGCGACGTCTAAGTGGTGCTGAAACACACGGGTGACACCTGGCCCGCAGAACTCTAGCCATGATTTGACGTGCCCAATGTTGGGGGGCAGGGTGTGATTCTCGGGATATAACCTGGGGCCCGGCACCCCACGACAGACCTGTCGCGTTGGGCAGGTTCTCCAAGCGAGTGGTGTCCTCATTCTTTTTTCTAAACAGACATATTGATAATATACGCGCTCTGAGCAAGCCAAGATGCCTCTGGGAATTCTCGAAGACCGCCATCTGGAGCATGTGCCTGGCACGTCGCCCCTGAATGAGCTGGGCCATGTTGGAATTGAGGACACAGCGGGCATCGATTCCAACTTCCTCAAGCACGACCCGACCGGGAAGATCGTCCTTGTCCCGCAGCCATCAGACTCTCCCAACGACCCATACAACTGGCCAAAATGGAAGAAGAGGATGTTCACGGTTGCCATAGCCTATGGCTGTGGATGCGTGGGAGGTAAGTCGTCTATGTTTACTTCAGTGTAAACACACCATGGCATTCCTTATTTCGAATACAGACTCAACCTGGCACGTCACTAACGCGCTTATGCAGCGGTCGGTCCTCTCCTCACAGCCGCCCTCGCACCACTCGCCGAGCAGTTCCAAATTCCCCTGCAGCAGTTCACCCTCGGCCTCCAGGGCTCATGTATCGTCGCCATCGCCGTATCTAGCCTGGTCTGTAACACGCTGGCCGTCAAGATCGGGAAGCGGCCGGTATACATTGTCACTTCCATCCTGCTCATGGTGTCATGTTTCTGGGCCGCCGAGTCCAAGTCATTCGGGTCCCTCGCCGCGGCGCGAGCTGTTCAAGGCTTCGCCATGGCTCCCATGGAAGCCCTTGTGCCGGCATCAATCGCTGATATTTGGTTCGTACATGAGCGTGGTTTCCAGTCTGCTGTGTTCAACCTGGGCGTGCTGGGTGGCATCAATCTGGCCTCTCCTATCGGTGAGTAACGGTCTGGCTCGGTCAGATAAATGCAAGACGACTAAACAGAAATAGCTGGCGCCATCATCCAATACGGGTCCTACCGAATCTGCCTGAACGCAATGGGCGGCGCGTTCGTCGTGCAGCTTATACTCACTGTGCTCTTCATGCCTGAGTCAGCCTACCACCGCAGGGGCGCGATCGATATCGATACTACAGACAAATCCTTCAGCCAGGTACTAGAGAAGAAGACTGACTTCGAGCACACCGAGGAGAAGACGACCTCTAGTCCTAACACGGAGCCGAGCAATGAGCCGAAGAAGAGCTTCATACGCGAGCTTCTACCCTATGACGGATACTGGGACAAGACATCGTTCTGGCGGACCCTCATCCGTCCATTCTTCTTCCTCGGCTCGCCCATGGTCTCCTGGGCAACCCTGCTGTTCACGACTTGCATCTCCTGGCTGGTTCTCATTTCCATCACACTGTCGCAAATCTTCTCGGCGCCGCCGTACAACTTCTCCATCACAGCCGTCGGCGCTTCAAACCTGTCCTCCTTCGTGGCCACCCTGATCGGCACGGCTATGGCGGGACCTCTCATTGATGGGTTGGCAAAGTTCATGTCTAAGAAGAACAGGGGTATCTTTGGTAAGTATACTCGCTCTCCCTTAGTGCTTTCATCACAGAAAACTGACAGCTTCATCCAGAGCCTGAATTCCGACTGCCCATCATGACAACCTACCTCTTCCTCACCGCGGCAGGCTTCTTCGCCTGGGGCCAGTCCCTCTACGCGCAGGACCCCTGGCCCGTCCCCGTCATCGTGTGCCTGGGCTTGATCAACCTGGGCGTGCAGCTCGGCACCACGGGCGTCGTGACGTACATCGTCGACTGCCACCGCGAGCAGGCGGCCGAGGCCTTCGCCATCATGAACTTCGTCAAGAACCTGTTTGCCTTCGGCATGACCTTTTACGCGAATGACTGGATCATGGTGCAGGGCGTGCGCAACTGCTTCTTCGTCATCGGGGGCATCACCGCCGCCGTCGTGCTCACGACCATCCCCATGTATATGCTTGGCAAGAGGGCTAGGAGCTGGACTTATCGGCATCAGATTATTACCAAGATTGTGGAGTGGGGTCGTTGATGTGGATCTTCAGGTTGCTTCTTGTATGATGATGCGTACATTGCTTGGGAGAGTGTCAGGGGAAGGTTGTAACAATCAGTACTGGGTATTATTATATTGTATATCTCTATGGTAGTAGAGGAATTTCCGGGTTTATTCATTACGCGCACGTCCGGGGCCAATGTCCTTTCTCAGCGAGCAAATATCCACCCCGCAGTCCCGCAGATGCTCTATGCCCAAGTCGGCTTGGCGACGGGCGCTTGAACCGGTTGGTACTGTACCTAAGGTATTGGACAGCGAGTCCGGAGCCCGGGCAAGTCATTTGGGGGAAGTATTTTGATCTCCCTGTTGAATGTCTGCGTCTCCTGGGCGCCGATAGCTGTTATTTGCCAAGCGCGTTTTCCGCCATTGTCTCACCCGCACGAACTGAGCCATTGTGATGTTGTGGAGCAGGGCGGGGAGCTGCTGCAGGCAGGCGCCTGGGCCGTCTCCACCTTGTGATAGCGCCACATTCCCAACCCCACCCCTTGCTGACGAACAGGAGCTCATGTACTTCACCCACAACCCAACGGTGACAGTCATGATAGTTTAGTGGTAGAATCCAGGCTTCCCATGCCTGGGGCAGGGGTTCGATTCCCCTTCATGACAGTTCTTTTTTGTTCTGCTCTCTGCGATCAAGTTTTGGATCATAGCCAGTCCCATCCAGCCTGTGGAGGTGCCGAGGTAAGAGAAAGCCGTTCCGAATAGCTCACTGACGCGAGAACTAGTGGTGCTGGTGGTCAATACATGTGAAATGCGGAACACTCAAGCTCTGGCGGCTTGAACCAATCCATATTCACGTTGGCTGCTGATACATTAGATTTGTGGTCATACATCGAACTGTTGACATTGTTCAGCTGCTCCTGATTCTGTTCTGGTCGCCATGTCGAAGAGCAGCGATTCCTCTGTGAAGGCATTTGTGGTCCCTGGCGTAGTTGGCCTTACACTACACTGATGGCAATGCGCCATACTGCGCAGAATGAGGCTATAACTGCATTGTCTTCCGCCCGGGGAGACTCTATGGAACCAAGCCATTCCTGCATTCAATTCTGACACTGGCGCGACCCCAAATGCGGACCCGTGCCTTTAGCATCAAGAGTGAGCCCAGAGTGATCCGACAACTTGTCCCGTCAAGAGGATTACGTCTCAGCTACGCATCAAGCCACAGTAGCTTTGTTTCGTGCACCTCATATTGCAGACCCCCACTGAGATCAAGCCATCCGAGCAGCGTTCCTTCTTTCGACCTATTGACGGTGAGCTGTCCTTGAACATATTACGTAGGAGCCTTCTAACAACGAACTGACCTTGTCTCAACGCCGGTGAGCTTGATTCTGTACCTGGCCGGGTCGCTGCCACCAATGAAATTCATGACTTCGGCGACGTATAAGTGACCCTCGTAGCTCACCTTGACCCTGTCGGATTTCCTGAATTTAGGAGTTTCTGGCATGATTCCCCTTCTCGGTGGCTGTTCTGCTTCTGTTGCGGATTCTTTGCAGATTCGTCACTGGCTCTGGTCTTATGATGAAATTTTCGAGCTGATAATTCAGGAGTGTAGAGATGCTGTATTTATGGAAAAGGTTCAAGAACTGTGATTAAGGGGTTTCCCAGAGAAGACAAAGATACAATGACGATTAATATCGTTTGTTGCTAATTGCGCGCTGTGTGGGTGACCTGCTTGGACTCATCGTCTTTCCAGTGACCCAAACAGCATGACAACCATCACGTTATATACAATCATAGTATGAACACAGGTTATGATATGAACTGCTTTAGAATATAACGAGTCCAGATATGGCGGAATTGGGCGTACCGGCAGACTGAGTACCTAGGTAAGCCGGAGAAGGGGAAGGCTCCACTAAGCAACCAATCGGGCCAAGCCGCGCGCCTCACAAGCGAGCTGCAGCCCGGGGCGCCAGACAACCCCATGAAGATCTTGGCGTTTGTGCAAAGCCTTACGTCCTTCTACGACCCCTCCCTCTCTGTGTCATATCGCGACAACTTTTTGTGCTGTGATTAGAACAGTCTTGTGGTTAGCAGGACTTGTTTCAGTGTTTGTGAACCGCTTCAGTCATCTGGATTCCGGACCGAGCACGTCATCAACAGTCTCGCGCGATGTCTCACACAACACTGCCCACGCGAACCCTGCAACGTCCTGACACGGTTAAAGAGCCAGGCCTCTGCATCGATCGTACCGAATCGCTTGAAGATTACAGATACTCACCCTTAGTGGGCCAGGATATTCGCGTGTTAGAGTTGCTCCCCGGTGACGGCGATGGTGACGAAGAAGTGAGGATTCGAATCCGCCACTGTTCCCTGCGAGAGCGACCGTCGAAAGAAGATCCAAGAATGCCATTGGCAGCGCTGCGGCAGACGCTGCCACAGGACTGGGAAGTCTATGAAACCGTCGAAGATCGGTATCTCTTCCTCCACCGGCAGCGGAATTCGGAGGTCGATTTGGTGACCTCCACATGGCGACATCCCGAGCCAGACTTCGATGTCTCCAAATATGAGCAAGTATCAGACCTAGAGGGGGACGAAGAAGATACGGAGATCAATCGATTTGAAGCGCTCTCATACGCCTGGGGCCAGCCACAGGAAGAGCCTCTTTACCTTCGCGTCGAGGATATCAGCCAGCACTTCAAGCTGAGCGTTTGGCCGAATCTCATGTCGGCACTGCGACAGCTCCGACCTCGATATACCGAGACATCACGATCCATCTGGGTTGATGCTATATGTCTGAACCAGAACAACCTTGTGGAGAAAGAACTTCATATTCCCCGAATGCGAGATATATACCGCCTTGCATACCGAACTGTCGTATGGCTGGGGCCACAGAGTGACGCGACGGGTCCAGCGTTCGACACAGTTCAGCGTATCGCGTCGGAAGTGGAAATATGTTATGATGGCTATTTTCGCATGCTCCCTCCACCTAGTGCCGTTGCAATCTCTTGGAGTGGCGATATGGAGCTCCCATCGTTGCCTGTAGAGGCGTGGAAGGCTCTGATTAGTCTCCTGTATCTCTCGTGGTTTAGCAGGCTATGGGTCGTGCAGGAGGTGCAACTAAGCAACCATGGTGGGGTTCGGGGATCCATTATATATTGGGGATCGTGCAGAATCGAGCTTATAAAGCTCTTCAAGGTTGTCCATTGGGTCTTCTACAAATATAAACGCGGGTGGCCGTTGGGCCCCATCATCACTGGCGGCCGCGAGATCGAACAGGTACTACCCCGCGCCTGTAGCCTGCTACGACCCCGGATCAAACACCATCCGTTGAATGTGCGCGACATTTTGCGAGAGTATACGAGAAGGGAGTGCCGTGATGAACGGGACAGAATTTATGGACTACTTGGCGTGGCAGGCTCACGCTTCTCAGAGGAATTGAACGTCAGCTACGACGATGCATACGGGGTGACCGACGTGAATAGGGACGCATTCTTGACACACACACGTCTGACAGGCTGTATTGAACTCTTAGATCCCTACGCATCATCACACAGACAAGTGCTGGCTGACGCGCCCTCGTGGGTGCCCGGATGGACTCACTATTCGGACTCCTTTCACCACATTGTGCCTACGTTCCCGGCTCACAACACACGCGCCCATATTAAGCATGAAAAAGACTCTCCCGATATATTGCGAGTCCTCGGAGTGCAATGTGCGGTTATTGACAAGGTCACCGAGGTCTTGGATCGCCATGTTACCAACAACCCCTGTGAAGCTGTCCGCCACGTCCGCAGCTGGCAACCTCACGATCTTGACACGGCCTTTTACAAGCCTACCGGAGAGACTATGAGGGTAGCATACGCAATTACACTCAGACAAGGAGACGTAGATGTACGCATACCCTATGCTTTGCGTCCAAAACTGGAGCACTGGGTGGAGCAGGACTACCACGACGCTCTGTTCGGAAGTAGATCCGTGGCTCAAGACAGTGACCAGGCATCACCAGTCACGTCGCAGACCCTGCATCGGGACGTGCAGACGGCGCTTGAATACTGCACCGGTCGCCGATTCTTTGGGACTGAGGAAGGATACATGGGAATGGCGAACCGAGAGACTCGGAAAGGAGACATAGTAGCCATCCTTCTAGGTTGCGTGACTCCCGTTGTTCTCCGACCCGTCTCTGGTACAGAGGGCCAGATGAAGTTTTCCTTTGTCAGTGAATGTTTCGTGCATGGCCTTCACGATTCAATCAAAATCTCAGGTCCCCTTCCTCGGCCTTGGAGGGGTATCTTGAGAACATACAGAGGCGGTCGCACCTGCCTGCGTTTCCAGAATACAGAGAACGGGAAAGAGACGTGGCAAGACCCCAGATTGCCACCGTTGGGGGAATGGAAGTTCTTTGTGCCTGAGAAGGTGGAGCAACATCATCCGTATGACCCTATCTTTCTAAGACATAGGAGCACAGGAGAGGAGATTACTTATGATCCGAGGCTCGAGCCAGCGCATTTGGAGGCCCGGGGAGTTGACCTAACCTGGTTCACATTGGTATAGACGTCGTTCTTATGTTTCTCTAAAGTCGGTCTTTGATGTAATGAATTGGAATTTCGTCGGTGGTACCATGGATATGATGGGACAGTCTCCCATGCAACGGCCTCTGCGATGGTATCCGGTGGACATCTATCCTGACGTCTTATATGAAAACCTCATCCCATGTAAGAACCCCCTTATGGCAGCGCCTTAGTCGGTAGTCTCCTATTGGATAACCCCCTAATCCCAAGTCTCCCACGTCCGAACAGAGGTCAGACGAAATATGTTGAATCCTATGGCTGAACTCGCTGATATCATCCCGACAATAACAGATGAAACATAACAGGATCGGGAGAATTTGTCCGGAAAGCCTGCTAGGGCCCAAATGGCCAGTGACTTAGGAACACCGCCGGTCTGGCCTCAGCCACTTCTATTCACACTCATGTCTCCGCTTCAATTGTTGCTCAAAGATTATTACACTTTCACTTTCGAAAATTCACCGCCGCGATAGGTCTGTGTCGTAAACGAGCTGCTGAGCGTTTTGGAGCAGCAGAAGCTTTGTAAAATTTATTCACTGCTCTCGTTGATGCTTCCATAATTGGAGGAAACCTCCATCGCTCAAGATTGAAGCTGGTGACGGGCATTTACAGCCCATGATGGACGTTCAGAGCTACGGTAACATGAAACCACGGTTCTGCGAGACGGAAATCAGATGAGGTTGCCGCGGCGTGTTGATTTTATGTCAGCGGGTCACCATACAAATGGCAGTGGCCATCAGTTCTATCAGGGGAAAACGCACCCACTGGCGTGGCTCAAGCTGTTCTCACACTACCACAGAAAATCTTGCGTTCGACCAGGGTCACGTTGCAGTGCTACCTTACGCACAAAAACATGAAATTTTGCCTGGAAAGCTTTATTCACTTCTACGCTGGTTGCTAGTCCTGTCCTGACCCGAAATTCAAAACCTCCCGTGCACCAAAACGGGCCACAAAAACCGTCACCATTTTCTGAGCCACTTCTCTTCACAGGTCTCCTGCCCATAGATTTGGGTCCATCCTATCCGATGCTCTTCCTCCTCAACAATCCTGGTTCCTTTGTCAGCGAGCTTATTCTGAAGATAGATACTGCAGAACGGACTAGAATGCAACTCACGCGGTATATTTTGCAAATATTGAACACCGATCAACAACGTACGTGTATTTGTTCCTGTAGACATGGGTAGACCGTACTTTGCCTCTATAACACCAGTCTTCGCTGTAGTATACTAGGACAAACTCGCCGTTGTCGAACTTGGGGGCCTTCACCTCCCTTTGCTCAGGTCGTCTGCGTGGCATGTTCGGTTTCGGTTTCGCTTTTCCTTGCTGATTTCTCGAGATGGCTGCCGCAGAGAGAGATATTGGTGTTCGCGGATCTTTTTTGGAAAGAACACAGATACTGATTGGATCGGCGGAATTTATATGGCAATCTATATACTCGGTGACTGTGTGCCGTACTCAATGACATGAACGGCCCTGTGACGAAGTATATCCAGTGACGAACAGGGTATAACAGCATCGAATATGACCCACATTTGTGCAGGCAATGTCACTCGTTACCGAGAGTCGTTGGGACAGTATTCATCCATCTAAATTTGTAAGTGGAAACGGGAACGCAACCGCTCATTCATATAAAGAATGGGCAAAACCTTCAAGTTGATCAAGGAAAAGCTACAGAAGCCAACAGAGAGGGCACAAGTCCATCCCCAGTTTACTGGCCACCACTTATGATGCACCCGTCTTCCAGCTCGGCGCACCTATATCACGTTGACGCTTGGGGCGTAGCATGCCACGTGGTGGTGCACGTGGTATGTTTATCATGGGGTAAAGCTTGCTTACATTTGAGCCTGGTATCGTATATCTCACACTGGCAATGACTCCTCACTGCCATAAAACATCCTACATCTCGGCCTACTCCAACAGCTGGTAACATATTAGCTTACACTCTGGGATCCTTCGCTTCGACACAGTCCATCGAAGTCCACTGGTGTGATCCAGTCTCAACGACGCAGTATGGTGTCGCAATATAGCGATATAGTGCTGTGTCACGCAGAAGGCTTGTTGAGCTTCCCACTCCAAATCTCAAACGTCCCTTTGCTCCACAGCCTCGAAGCGGCACTGGGAAACAGCAAGAACAGTTGAGATCCATTTATAGGGCCGATCAACAGCCATCTAGTGCACGACATTAACAAGGTAGAGCTGCTGCTATAAATAGTCAAGCACCTAAGTATGAGAGGCAGGGGAAGCGGACGCTTAATCTTGGGGAGTGTACATATTTTGATCCAAGGCAGCTCACATATATTAAACTTAGGGTGTTCATGTATATTACCACATACCTCGCGTTTGACAGACTAAGGAGTAGGCAGCTAAGACTATCTGGGAGCGTAATGGGCACTGGAAAGGCCAGGGGCATATCCATAGTAATTAGGGTATGAAAAGGGCAGTATTATCCTAGACTACTATAGGTATCTGGCAGCTGTTGACAAGTACTACAGGGGTGCCGGTAGTGCACCTTAATCATGTAACGTATCAGTTAGGTGGGGGGATCACCATGATGACCGGCGAGATGAGTGGGTCGGCTCAGCTTTGTCTCGACAAATTTGATTTACGATTCAGGAAACTGTCTATATGCAGGCACTAGGAGATTAACTCTGTGAACAAGTCTAGAAACTGGAAATTCAACAGCGCTCGAGTAATCGAGGATCTATCCTTCATCGAAACTGCCGGAAAACAAACTCATAACCTCTCAACACCACTTCCCACTCTTTGCCGCGGCTCCGGTACAAATCAAAGAGATGCTCCGCGCCCTCAACAATCTCCAGCTCCGAGGGGACGCCGCGCGCCACCAGGGCCTCGTGGGTAGTCCGCGCCTGCTGCCAGGGAATCAAGTCATCGCGGGTCCCGTGCACGATGTACGTGGGCGTCGCGTAGTTGCCCGCCCGGATCTGCGCGCAGGGGCTGATGGCGGCGATGCGGTCCGCGCTGGGGTGAGGCATGTGCTTGTAGTCGACGCTGGGGTCCGCCGCCGCGCGCGTCGGGAGCCCGTTGAGGATGACGGGGAGCATCTGGCCCGTCCAGTTCATGTGCAGCACGATGCGGGAGCGCGGGTCTGTGGGCGACATCCAGCCGCCGACGGCGCCGGTCTTGGGGTCGATGTTGTATGCGGTAATCTGCAGGTAACTTCTTGTCAGATCGTTTCTTCCTCGTTTCCCTCTGCTCTCTTGTGCAGTAATGCTGTGAAAATTGTGCTTACAGGCTGATCTTGGACACCCTCCAACAGGTCAAATTGTTCCAAGCTATCTGTCTTGGTGTTCTCGGGGAAATTTGGTTGTTTCCAGACTAAGAGGCATTTTGAGTTAGTACTTGTGTCTGAGACGCTGGGACAGTAGTTGAAGCTTCCGGACTCACACTCATCTTCATAGTTGCTGGGGCAATAAAATGCCAATGTTGCGTCAGGCGCCTTGATCCCCCGATTTCGCGCTGCAAAACCCAGCTGCAAAGACAGAGTGCCTCCTGTCGACCACCCAATGACGGCCACCTTATCGCCGCTAACCGGTACTCCCATCGTGCTACTGCAAATTTGGGGCAGCTTCCCGCGTGCCCAGGCCAGAGCATCACAAACATCAGTCATGGCACCGTCGACGATGTTGACTTCGGGGCAGAGCCGATAGTCTATGCTCACGGGAAGAAAGCCGTTCGCCAAGAGAAGTGCTGTCTGTTTTGGACGAATGTCTTTGCGTGAGAGCATGGAGTGCCCGCCGCCGTGGATCATGAGAGCTGTGTTATTAAGAGTGTTAGCGTGAGAGATAATATCGATAGTCGGTGACCCTGGGAACAGTCTCACCTGGATGTCTGGGCAGACGGTCCTCCACATCGGGAAGGTATACATCAGCATAGAGAGCAGTTGGCCCGGCTTGCTTGTATACGAGTGTCTTCATGTTGGTTCCCGGCATGCGTCTTGCGTTGTTCGGGACGTCCTGCAAGGTGGGCGGCCTGGATGATTGTCACCTGTCTCGTCAGTAAATACCGCGATGGTTGCACAGTAATTTTGAGGTTTGTACTTACACTGCTGTCTTCGGAATGCTTCCTGCACTCCCACAAGAGACCTTGCTGGTGACCACCTCCTTCAGCTGGGGGAACGTCATATCTCCGTGTATGGAGCCAGCGCCGATTTTGCAAGCAAATGCCTCTTCCAGGGCACTAGTCAGCTCAACGGTCAATAGAGAGTCCAGTCCTTGGTCTTCGAGACTGCTCTTGGGACTGAGCGCGGAAGGCTTCATATCAAGAAGCTCGCACAGGACTTGTGTGAGCCGGCCCTCCACGCCTCCATCCTTGGATTCCTGAGGGAGAGGCTTCCTGGGTATGCATTGCGAAGAAGGCGAGACAGTGGTCACACACTCTGCGGGAGTGCTGAGACCACTGACCTCAGTGAATGGAGTGGCTGCACCAGAGACCGCGGAGAACGGAGTGGACAGCCCCGGGGTTGTCAACTCCGAAGACAGGCTCGAGTCTGAGGCAGAGAGGAATGCTAGAAGAGACTCGACGTCTTGCAGCTCGGGAACCTTTTGGTGCGGGATCTCCACTCCGAACTTGTCCGTCACAGCCGAGAAGACCTCGGTTGTTAGAAGGGAGTCGATGCCAAGGCTCTCGAAGGTCGAGGACCTCGTGACCGAGGCCTTGGGCACTTCCGCGACCTCATGGAGGAGTTCCGTCAGCTTGGGAAAAGCATCAACAGCCGATGGTTCTTTATTTGCTGCTGCGGCGAACCTGTTGGCTGTAGACTCTTCCTGGCATCCCCGCAGCTTCTCGATGGCCTTGTCGTAGAAGCTTTGCTCCTGAGCCTGCTTCTTCTGAACTGAGCCCGCCCGGTTGGACTGAGAGATAGCACTAGCCAGGGACGTGATAGACACGCGGGTGAATTGCACACCAAGAATGATCATGGCCAGCTTCTTGTCCTCGCTGAAGACGTAGATGTCGTTGTGGTACACCTTTTCTGTCACCGGCGTGCACTGAGCAAAAACACTCCAAGTCTGTTGTGCTTGACCGAGTCGAGTCGAATCCAAGAACGTCTGAGTTGCCTGCACACGCTCGATGTGCCCGCAAATGTACACTTGATTTGCAGGACAAGGATTGAGGCAGTTGACTTTGATACCGGCAACCTGTACGAAATTGTCGACGGCAACAGGGTCCAGGATCATCCTGGCATCAGCTCCCGCAGATGGAGCTGGAACGACGATCTGGGCCCCTACTTCATCTCCTACCGAGGCAATCGCCTTTACACCTTGGTAATAGTCCGCATAGGCGACAACCTTGCTGAAGACTTGATAGACCAATGCACCCTTCATCCCCTCGGCCTGATGGTCACTCAGAAAGGCCGTTGCGCGGCTGGAGCCCACGAGCTTCTCGTACCGGGCCACCTCTGCCTTGAAGCTCATATCGCCCACAGCTGTAAGCTTGACGATACCGGATGCATGCTTCGTACGGTCAGCGGCTTGGGCGCTGGCCCGGGATCCGCTGGTGAAGACAAATGACCAGCAGGAGTTTGTTGGCTCTGTCGCGGTCATGGACAAGTAAATCTCCTTATCAGGGTCGATTCCAAGCGGAGCAACGATGCTAAGCTTCTCGATGCTTGGGATGGAATCTTGGGATGGCTGCAAGCATCTTGTAGCCCTGGCAGCAAGCTCAACGTATAGATCTGCCGGGCAGAGCGGCTGCTCGAGCACGGCGTGACCCTTGACGAAGTGTTGGAATTCCTCGCTCCTTGGGTCGATTATGAAATGGGCCCCACCTTTACCGTCCACAATCACTTGGCGAAGGATCTGCGGCTTGGATTCTTGGTCAATCTGGGGTGCTTTGGTGGCCGCGGAGTCTTTGTTGGTCTCGACGTTGTCCTTCCAAGTCATCCAGTGACGCTGTTTCTCGAATTGATACGGTGGGAGGTCAATGCTGCGGAAGGGTGCTCGAGCCGATCCCTTCTTCCGGTAGAAAGGCCCGACTTCAATGGTCGGCATGGTTTTCCAAAGGGTGACCATGGTCTCTGCAAGACGGTTCAATGCCTCCTTGCCATCCAATTTGGTTCCGTGGTATGTATGCGAGACAGAGGAGCCAGCCAAGGCACGTCGCGCCATGGCTGCGACGGAAGAATTCGATCCTGCCTCAAGCCAAAGACAGCTTCCCATCTTGGCCTCCAGGCGTTCGACAGCGGCCTGGAAATACACCGGGGCCCGAGTGTGATTTGCGATGAAAGCCGGCGTGATGTCCTGCCAGGTCTTTGGCTCCTGGGAGCAGGTTTCCAAGTGGATATGCGGCTGAGAAATCTGCAAGCCAGACGCCAATTTCTCCAGATGGGGGATAAGAGGCTCGGTGAACTCGGAGTGAAATCCATTCGTCACTTGGAGTCTCTTGTGCCGGATCGGCTGGGCTGCGTCCTTGCAGATTTGCTCAACCGCATCCATTGCCTTGGAAGTGCCTACAATGACGTGCCCTGTTGGGGCATTGTAGCAGGCAATTTCAGCCCGGAGCCCATGTTGAGAAGACACTGTCGCAATGACGCCTTCGGTAGTTTTGGTGTCGGCTTCGACAGATACCATAGACCCAGACTCCTCTCCCCAGTATTGCTGCATTAGGCTCGCCCGGCCGGCGACAAGCTTGACGGCATCATCCAGAGATAGCATACCAGAGATGCACATGGCCGTGAGCTGTCCAAAGCTGTGACCGATCACTGCAGCTGGGGTGACACCTGCATCCATCCAGGCATTGGCAGATGCGTATTGAATGGCGAAGAAGAGACAATGAAGACTGACGACGTCTGTCACCGGCTTCGTCTGGAAAATCGCTGGGAAGATGGACTTGTATCCTGCTCTCCTAATTGCGCGGTTGCAGTTCTCAAGGTGGAAACGGAGTAGTGCCGATTCGAAGTAGAGATGCTGTGAAAGACCGACGTGGTTGTTCGTCTGGCCACCAAAAGCAAGAACCACCGAGCTCGTCTCTGCCTTCTTGTCTTGGTGTTGCTGGATGAAGTTGTCTGGGGACTTGAGAGCGGCCTTCAGGGCCTCGACAGTGCTCACGCTGGTGATGAAGCGATGAGCGAGCGTCCTGTTCTGTTTCTTGACCAAGTTGAAAGCCAGGTTCTGGAGAAACGCAATCTCGTCGTCGGGAGTTTGTGCTGGCAGCGAGTCGCAGAGAGCTTGGCAGTATGACCTAACGCTTTGCTCAGTATGGGCGTAAATACAGACCGGCACCACCGACAATGCAGAGCTGTGGTCGTTTGAAAAGCGGCGCGTGCTGGACCGCTTCGACGGGGGCTGACAGAGAACCAGAGCTGCATTGTTGCCAGCAGCTCCATAATTGTTCACAAGCGCGGCTTTGAAAGGCATGTCCCAGGGCTGGGGAGACAAGGGGATGCACATCTTGTCGAGAGCCAGCGGCTGGATGTTTGGGTTGAGCGACTGGTGGTTCGCCAGCGGTGGAATGGTGGAATTGTTCATTGCGAGTACAGTCTTAATGACAGAGGCGACTCCAGATGATGCTTCACAGTGCCCGACATTGCCCTTCACAGAGCCGATGGAAACAATGCTGTCTCTGGATGGTCCGCCGAAGACGGAGCGAAGACTCGCCATCTCCGTTGGGTCGCCTTTGGCTGTTCCTGTCCCGTGAGACTCGATATAGCTCACATCGTAGGGCTTGACACCGGCGTCAGCAAGAACCTTCTTATATAGGTCAACTTGCGAAGAGCCATTGGGAACCGTGATGTACGTGTCATTGCGGCACTGGTTTACTCCTGTTCCAGCGACCACCCCGTAGATGAAGTCGCCATCCTTGACGGCATCTGAGAGCTTCTTCAGGAAAATCAGACCGACGCCTTCGCCACGACAGTAACCGTCTCCTGCAGCATCAAACGGCTTAGTGGGTCCGGTAGGGCTCAGGAAGTTGGCAGCCCGCAAGTTCTCCCAAAGATTGGGGCTAGAATTCAAGCTGACGCCTCCTGCTAATGCACGAGAACATTGCCCCGTCTGGATGGATCTGCACGCCGCGTCGATGGCCACCATGGAAGCACTGCAAGCTGTATCGTATGTCATGGATGGCCCCGTCCAGCCGAAGTGGTGGCTGATTCGACCGCACAGAAACGCACGCAACTCTCCAATAGCTGAGAAAGCTGTTGGGGCGTGGGAGGCGATATTGTCGTGGTAGTCCGTCGTGGCCACGCCGATGTAGCAGCCAACATCCTCAGGAGCGTCTCGTTCGGTCAGGTATCCTGAAGACTCGACGGCCTGGTACGCCGCTTGGAGAAGCATTCGTTGCTGAGGGTCCATGGCAGCCGCCTCACGTGCGGACTTCTTGAAGAATCGGTGATCAAAGGCGTCAGCGTCACGGACAAAGTTTCCGAAATACTTCGACCCTTCCTTGGTCCTTCGGAGCCCGGTGCGTGCCCAGCGATCTTCTGGGACTTCGCCGTGCATGGAAGCACCCTTTGATATCACCACCTCCAGAATTCGTCCAGTGAGTCCACACCGGCGTATTTGCAGGCCATGC
>JAMFTM010000056.1:0-91033 GCA_023522825.1 Diaporthe ampelina | reverse complement strand
GGAGTGCACAGGTGCAGTGTAGCGTGTAGTCCAGTGTGGTCCGGCGGCGACATAAAGGAACCGCGCAGGTGGCGGCGCGAGAGCTTGAACGAGGCTTTGGATTTGGGGCCAGGACGCTGACAGATGGGGTGGGTTACTCGGCGCGCTGCATGACGGGATTGTGCGGTACAATCAAATCAATCTTGCGAAATGGCGCGCGGAGAACAAAGGCGGAGGTGACACTGTCGGCCACCCTCAGGCTGATCGGGCTGGTGATATGCAGCAGAGCGTACGGCGAGCACGGCAAGGCGCGCAGAAAGGAGGGACGTGAGTTGTAAGCGTGGAATGCGTGGATGTGAGAGCGGGTGCGAGTGTGAGGTTGAACGTGCAGCGTGCAGCGGGTGTGTGGGTGTGAGTAGGCAGTGTGAGTGTGTGTGAGAGTGTGCGGGTGTGAGTGGGCGCGCAGGTCGCAGGTCGCAGATGCTCAGCCTGGAGGTCAGTCAAGTCAGACAGTCAAGTCAGTTCAGACAGTCGGTTGTAGTAGGGGAGGGTGGTGGTGGTGGCATTTGACAGGCGCCAGATGCGTGGAGCCAACGAGCGGCAGCTACCTAAGAGGCAGACTAGGAGACTTAATGCCTGGCTCTAAATAAGACTCTCTCTTTTGTGTAGCTCTCTGCCCCTCCTTTTTTTTTTTTTCGCTCCTGTTCCTGTCCCTGTTGTTCTCCGTCCTGCCTCTTTATTATTATTGCCCAGCAGAGCAGAGAGAGAGAGACGAGAAGATGGGATGAGAAGGGACCAGGGCCTATCACATGTGCCGTCAGGCACATCTGGCACGGTACAGTGTGGTACGTCAACGAGGTACCTCGATACATCTGTACCTACGGAGGTGGCATGCTGGCACAAGACGCTCTGGCGGGAAAGGGGGCTGCTACTGCTCTGCGGCCAGACTGGTGGGTGGTTTGGGGGCGACACCGGTGGAGTGGATTGGAGGTACCTGCCCTGCCGCCCTGCCACCGTGCTGGGTACGCACCCAGCTACGGTGCCGGGATACGTGGGGTAGCACCACCGCAGCTGGTGCTAGGATGGCCCAAGCTGCGCTACCTTGCCCGTGAGAGGACGATCTTGGACGCAACCACGACGGCAGCCGGGACTAGGCCTAGTTTGGGCGTGCTTTCCACGGGTGGGCGAAATAAGTAATGGCAGGAATGGCTAGCCCTGGGGAGCAAGGGGAGGTACCACATGTGCCCACACTGGCCCAGCCGGTACCTCCCCGTGCACATCCGGCCAGCTTCCAGTTGCCCAGTTGGCTCGCCAGCCCGAGCCTGTCTGCTTGTGCGCACCCACCCGTACCGTCCTTTTGTCGCGCCCGTTCCATCGCGCTTAACGAGGGACTGGGAGGAGGGCTGTAGGACCCAGCCAGGCCAGGGAGGCCGTCTCTGCGGTACGAGGTCTTGATTACTGTTACTGTCTACACAGTAATACCGTCAGCGAGCGAGCAACGTCGTCGAGGATACCCACCTTGGCAGGTATTGCGCCTTTGCGGGCACGGCCTGGTCTGCCAGATCTGCGAGATGCCAGGGTGCCCAGCCCACCCGTCCAGGGCCCATCATCTATCTGCATGGCCCCAGTCCCAGTCGCCGTCAGCCGTTAACCGTACCCGTCCCCGGGCCCCAAAATCTCCTGGCGTGCTCATCTGGCGGCGAGCATCCGGCCCCACCACCAGGGACGACACATGCCTGACACTGAGTCGACGGGTGAATGGGGGGGGGGGCATGTACAAACAAATGAATGGCATAATTATGTATTCATTTATTTTCTGAGAGCTTAGGAGTCAGGGCTCTCCTGCGGACCTCGGAGAAAACCCACAGCCGTGCACTACAAGTCTTGCCAAGCCCCAAGCCGTCACTCGCGTCGGTCGTCCCGCCAGGTAAAGGCCACCGCGGTAAAGCTTCTCTGCAACATCGCCCCAGGGGCTGGCAATCAGACGACGGATGTGTTCCAGAAATCTTCGGCAAACCTCGTCTCGTGAGCGCCCAACTCCCGCGGGATCACACCCTGTGCCCTAACTTTAACGGCCTCGGCCCAAGCCTCACTCGGTCTGGTCGGTCTGGTAAACGTGGAGGCGAAACCACCAGAGACAACCGCACCACCGCCACCTCTTCCACCCAACACAGCGACACCCTGGCTCAGTAGCAAACCCAAGACATGTAGGGGACTGGGGGACTGGGGGACTGGGGGACTCAAACTCAGCTTACCCCTGTACGGTATTGACCGTATGGCTGAGCGCTGCCCGCTGCCAGGAAGAGCACAATTTGTGTGCTCTGCCAGTCAACCAGTCATTCTGCGCAACCCGCAGGTTGCCACACACAGGAGACCATTCCAAGGGGCAGAAGGGGGCGCGCTCGCAACCAGGACTGATCTCCCGTATCACTGGCACCAATACCGATCTTGGTGGCCTCTTGTCTAAAAGCCCCGGGCCCATCCCACCGGTTACTGCTAGCGAAAGGGGACGACGTTGTATCACGTCGCATACACGTCAAGGCTCCCTTCCCATTCGTCGCAAACACCCCGTCCCGCATCTGCATCTGCAAGCCACCTCTCTGACATAGGATTCAATCAGCACTCGTCCACCGCCCGGCCGCCCGGCCAGGCCAATGCTAATCTTCTTTGCTCTGTCTCGTCGCAGCGGACCGGCAGCTGACAGGCTGGCAGGGCTACAGCAACCTTGTCTGAGCCAAGCCGCTGACACGATCGGCCATTTCACTACTACCAATGCCGGTCCGGAGTCAACGGTCGTGTTAAACGCGTATCACGCTGAGGACCAGCCTATCTGCACTTCCATTCCTAGCTTCAGAGACGCACTACTCGGTGGTTTCAGCGAGTTATGAAACCCTGCATCGAGCTCCGCGGCTGCTTGCTCAGCTCTGGCCCAATGCCTGGTGTTCTGAACAGTCGCACCAAAAAAAGAAAATTGTAGTTGTTGACATCAACGGGACAAGGATGTCTGCACCACCATACTTCGACCGTTCCCTCGCCCAGCGGCCGTCATCGCCTTTTTCGTCTGATATGGGCAAAAGCATCTCAGACCCTTGCATGACACGCACGCCCATGTCGTCGGGCCATTTGCCGACTTCTATCTCTCCGGCTCGGCCCCGAGAACCGGGGAAGCACAGGTACGGAGTACAACCAGATACAATTCCCCTTTTACAGCAGTCAGGACCTTCTCAACGCTGCCCAGACCGTGTATGAGCTGCAGAACCCAATATCTGGCTGCCTAATCGCCCACTCTACTGTATCTCTCCACTCCTCTTCCCTTTTCACGCATCATCTCATAGTACTTTGCATTATAAGAGTAGCTCATCACACCGGGATCGACATTGCAGCAATGGCGAGTTATTCCCACAGGGTATAGTTCCTCACTGAAACTCCAGTAGGCTCGGCGGTCAGACGGCTGCACCCGCTGTCGTCACCTTCCTTGCCCTGCTTTGCTCATAACACACATCATATGAATACATTTTTTCTCTGTTTTTTTGTTGTTTTTTTTTGGCCTTCTTCCCGCTGATTTTGCCCATGTACTAAATGCATTCCGGATGATCCAATTCTCTTGGGAGAGCATACTCTGGACTACCAGAGTGAGGGCAAGCTTTCTTTCATGTCTCGGAATTCCATAGCCATGGGACCGGGTACAGTCTGCCGTAACAGGCTTGGGGGATAGATCTCACTCGTTCACAGCTAGTGGCGACGAACTAATCTTTGACATGCGACCTCAGTCGAGGCCATCAATGCAACTGGCCTGCCTTGAATGCTGACGTCTCGTAGGATCGCTATGCAAGTGCTTCGTGTCGTCCCAAGTTGAGTGGATCCTCACCGGTCTTACATCATGGCAATACAGGGACATCTGATTTTGTTTACATATTCCTTCAACGCGCGATCTACCTCCAAAATCGTCTGTGCAACCTTCAAAGCACCATCAGTATGGCTATCTCACGTGATAAATCCCAAAAAGCACCAGGTCTCGGTTTGATCTACTGCAGATTGCTGTGACATATGTTTATTAGACGTGTCTGTGTCAGTTCACACAAGGTGAGCTGAAATCTGTCCGAGGCCTTTCCATCCTGGCGGACGAGGGACTTAGCCTCTGGGCTCTGACCCACGGTTGTCACCGTCCTTGTGCCTGAGGAAATTGCAACCAAATTCAGGTTTTGTATAGTAGTCCGCCGATCATGCGGCTGCCTTTGGGGTCTCATGGGTCGGGGGGAAGATCATATACGTCTGTCGGTTATCATATACATGGTGCACAGGCTCTCTCAGTTCAGATGAAAGCGATTGGCCTGTCATCTTTATCAAGTCTATAAGTCCTTGGTCTTAACCCCTCCCTCCAAACGGCGGCTCTCGTAAAACTTGCGAGACCACTTTCCAGGTTCGCCTCCATCCTCGCCTTCATGGATCAAGCTGAGACCTGAAGCGTCTTTCCACTCTTGAACCAGAGTTGGGAAGCGATGCTTGACCTGAGGATGCGCAGAGAGAAGCAAGTCACGAAACGGGTTTCTGGGTTTTGCATGGGATAGTGCTAAGAGGCTATAGGTCCTCCTTCGCAGCCGTACGCAGATCTAAGGATGCCATACTGGAACCCTGATTCCTGAGAAGCAACTTTCTCGCAGGAGGCCAGTCTAAACAAGGCATGAGTTAGACCCTTGAAATTATCTGACCATTATGCCGATCCACGTCTGTTCTTCCACGTTGACTTATGAAGCCATGAATAAGCCCACCCTGACAATACCACTTGTACCAGACACCGCCTGGCCGCATATAACCAACTCGACGATCCCTATACTCAATACGGCTTGCCAAGGGCCTGCATCCAACGATTTGTGCGGCGGATTTGTGTTCGTGGGACCTGAATTACCGAGCACTACCCTTCTATAACCGCCCAGCACGAATGACGGGGCGAGCGAATAGCGGGGCCTGGAGGAATCCGCGAACAAAGACATGCAAGGAAGTGCATAACGGACAGCTTGGCATTGTACTTCCACAGACCGGCGGCGTGGTCGGAGTGGTCGAGTCCGTTGGGTGTCCGCGGGTTTTCTGGTGATGCCGCCCCGCGGCTTGCTGAGGAGTGACAGGCCGCGGTGGCAGTACGCACTGACATGCTGCAATAACTCGGATCAGCTGATTCCGTCCTTGACGACAAATGCGTACAGCTACATCCGTTGGGACTATTGTGCATAGGTTGGGGTCGACTCTTTCGATCAAGCACAGCATTTTGATATAACGCCCCCAGGGCGGTACGGTACTGTTGGGGAGAAGGATAACCTCACTCACGGTCTCCCAGGTCGCAATAGGTCTGATTTTGTTCAGAGCTGCCATCATGTGGCCTACAGACCTAAACGCGGAATCCAGCGCACATCATATTGACGAAAACGGTGCCACCAAAGCCGCCAGGGTACAGATCGCTTGCGACAGTCATCCGATGCTCCCAAGTCGTGGTGTTCTCACCCTCCGAGAACGGATGCACTCTTGGAAGATGTTGGCCCTCCTTGGCATCAGCCCTGAAGCGGGTCATCCAACAGTGTGGTATAAAAGCTGAGTTCACTTCAACCGTAGGCAGAAGACTTCAATCTCTTGGACAGTTGCCTAAGGCGACTTGCCTGGCGTCTGGTACGAGTGAGGTTCTTGCGAGAGAAGGCACACCTTCTCAGGGCTGTCCATATTCGGAGACACAAACTCGAAGTGCTGGATGGGTGCCTCCCAATACTAGCCCAGCATGGTGTTCTGCTCGTCACATATGCTGTCGTTGAATGTACTCATCAGAAGGCAAGACTCACCCATGTCTCCGACACAGATCGGTTGGCTCGGTAGAAAGGCACAGTCACCTCAAGCCGATTTGAGTAAACATACTGTGTACCGAGGGACTCCGGTTGGATTTTCCAGCCACTAACTTTCCTGAGAGAGCCTCTTCATGGTCATGTACGGGCCCACCCCGTGCTTCGACAGGCTCGACTGCTATTGGGTACCTCTCGGCGCTGGCAGCGGTAGTAACAGATACTCACACTTCATCCTGCATCAAAAAGAGTGTTTGGGCCAAGTACCTGGCCAGGCTGGTTGATCGTGTCGTCGACGCGGCGAAGCAGGTGGAGGCATGCAGGGCAGAGGGGCACGACGCAGTCATTCATTTCCGTCGTTGCATAATAATGGGCCGCAGCGGCATTGGGCAGATTGGAAGGAATGCTATGTTCCCCAGTTACGTTACTGGCCCGGGGAGGACACAAATCAGGGCGTCTGTGTGGTGAGGTTGAAGGTGGGTATGCCTGCCCTCATTTTTGTCTCGCCCGAAAATGGCAGTACTGTCGGCTGAAGACGACTGGGAGTGTCTGCGCTCTCCACATGCAGTGGACATCACACTGGGGCTCTTGCATCTGAGCATGCATGTCGTGCATGCCGAAATCGAAAAGACTGTTCGCATATGCATCCGAATGGAGCATGCTGTTAATTGCTCGATACACATTCATGCCGGCGGGGGGAGCCTTATGAAAAGCTACGTAACTAGACACGACATGAGTTCTCCACATGCGGTGAGATTCACAGCAGCAAGTCTGCACCCCGGCGACCACGAGCTTTGCCGTTCGCCGCCAGTTCTGCCGCTTGCTCATCCAACCACTGGAGCACATCACCAAATCTGGCCTGCTTCCTTCCCAGCACTGAACGGAATGCTCGCAGGCCTGCGCCTCTCACCTGTGTCTTCGAGAGCTTGCATTCGTACTTGGGATGCTTCAGCCTCCTCGATGGACTGCTCAACAACAAGTAAGCGACATCAAGAAGTCTGGATATGGAGGCTTTGATGAGTCGTGGGCCAGGTAACTTTTCTGATGGGAGACAACGCAGGTATGCCCACGCCTTGGTGGCTGACTCTGTGAATGCTTCGTACAGATTGCGTAGGACGGTGAGCATGCTGTTGTACTGTGTATCAAAGAACATCACATTTGACTGGATCTTGAATGTGTTGATGAGTTTTCGCGCAAAGTTCTGGCCTGGGCGTCGGCTGAATTCGACAGTGAGTGAGTTTGAAATCGCCGAGTCTCTGAGCGGCGCGGCGGATTTTGGCCCTCTGTCCTTGGTGATGTCAAGAGTCTGACAATCAATCTGGATACCACAGTAAGGGAAAGCTCTGAGGCCTTCCTGGATCCTGGGCACTGGCTGACCATCCAAAGACATGTCGAAGTTGACCAAGGTTTTACCGGGACTGACTGAGACGCCATATTGCGGCATGCCTCGCAGCATGGCTCTCACGAATCCAGATGCCTTGTTCTTGTCTGTGGTTATTAGGAGGAAATCATCAATGAGCCGGAGAAGGAGGCAGTCTTCTACCGCCAAGAACTGAAGCTCTTTCTTTTCCAGGTCCGCATAGAAGTAGTTGCAGAGCATAGAAGAGATCACCGATCCTTGAGGGATGCCATTTTTCTGGCGATAGTACTTCTTGCCAATCTTGACAAGGTTGTCCCGAATGTGCGAGTCTATCAGCGCGAGTAGGTCGCGAGTGCTGTGCGATGTCCGATAGACACTGTCAACATATACTGCATTCTTTTTGCTGTGGATGGCACCACGTGCCATTAGTTGCAGGAATGTCGACTCATCACCTCCCGCTTTGGCTGAAGTATGCCATCGTTTCATGACCCTAGACTTTGCCAGAATGCCACTCTCGTTGGGTCGCATCTCGACATGTTTGACCATGTCGTATTTGCCCTGTGTGGGGACTGATCTAATCAGTGAAATGACAGCAGCTTGTGGTATCGTATCGAAGGCAGCCTGCACATCAAGTTTGGCGAAATACAGAGGCTTGTCGCTGTGCCCTAAAAGCTGCTTGAATCTGTCAATGCGCTTGTAGATGTCCCCTACAGAGAACATGGCTGAGCCAAGCCGGTTTGCATGAAGAGCCTATTGAATTTCCTCAGTGTATGAGCAAGCGTAAAGATAGTGACACTAACTTACAGTCTCCAGCTTCAACATGCTATAGGCAGGGCCCATGATAGTGTTGATACTCTGGCCCAGGACTTTTTTGTCCTTGGTAATCAGCATCCTCCGCCGCAGATTCGTGATTGGCCGGACCGAGGTTTGCTTCGGGAGCAACCTGACTTGGCTGTATCCCAGTCGCCGAGAGTCAAGCTTCTTCAGAGCCTCAGCGGACTTCACTTCCTCGAACAACTTGAGCTTGAGCTCGGCCATGGCTGGCTCCGCAATGGATCTCCAAATGTCATGCCGGTAAAAGAACACCCGGTTTCGATATGTATTCGATTCCGTGACATAGAAGTTGCTCCGAATCAAGGGTATTATTATTGAATCAAAGATGTAGTAGAGGAGCTCGTACAGGATTTCGCTTCGCTTGCGGAAATCAGTCAGGCTGCATTTGCGGTTTTTCGGCCCGGGAGGCTCTAGCCACTTAATCTGTGTGACCTGGAATGAACTCAGTTTTGCGATTTGAAATAATGAAGACTAGTATGTCTTGCTTCCTCTTACCTTTAGGCCTTGCATGACCTCGTGGAGTGACATTGTTTCAAAACGCCTCAGCTTGACGAACCTGTCAACGTTTTTGAGTAACATGCCTCGGTTGTGGGCCTGAACATCACCATGACCCCAGAACTCGTGGGGAATGATTTTGGACAGGACAGCTTGGCAAAACGCCGAGACCTGGGATATAGGGGTCGCAAGCTCTGTCATGGACGAGAATTTCAAGGGGTTCGCGGAGGAAGGTGTCGATCGAAACTTCTTACGATCCCTCGGAGCCTTCCCCGAAAGCTTGCTCGTCGCGGAAGCGGTCTTAGCGCGGCCGCGCTGACGGCTTGCATGGCCATCGGGTGTCTTCCGATGAACCTAAGACTCGTAAGTTTTCAGGTGATAATAAAGCCTCACTCCAGGCTGAGGCCACATGCGTACCGGGCAGTAGTGCTGTAGCAATTCCACATAAGAACATCGTGCGTGCAAGGTTTGCAAACGCCGCACCAGGTGCTCAGGCGTGCCTCTAAGTCGTTTGGGAACCCGCACATCAAGAACATTGATGCAACCCTCCTTCTTGCGAAACTTCTTGAGTATTTCTTCCTCTCGTAGGGTGTAGTCCTGAAATTTCTGGGCTGTCTGTGTCGAATCGACATGAGACGTGAACACATTATGCAGCCCGAATTGACGAGGGAACATGTACATCATCATTCGAACCGTATTATCGGCTTCTGAAGGCTCTGAATTGTCTCTTCTGTCACCTCGCGGAGTGGGGGAACTCTCGCTGGAACTAGACAGAGGAAATCGATTCAAAGCATCTAAAACATGTGAGTTCACAATTACGCTGGCTGGTAAGCTCACGTAGGGACTGAACGTACGGATGTGTCTCAACCCAAAGCGAACCAGTCCTCGGGCATTGAGCGTAGCTCTAGCATACAGCATGCGGCTTCTCACGAAATGGATGTCTGTGGGCTTCCGTTCGAATGCTGCTGTGTTGCCAGCCACCTTTTTCGGAGGGGCCATGATCTGAGGCGGAATAGGTTCGGATTCGAAGATGGGATATCCTGCCTAGCGCGTCAGATACCTTTCGCGATATTCTCAGAAGAGGTCTCTAACCGCTTAATTGATAGTAATTGCTTTGTCCGACCTCAACGGGATGAAAAATCGCACATTCAAGCAGCATGTCGACCATTATCTTCTGGCCAGCCCTGCCCATCACCGAGAGCAGCTGTGGCCATGGTGTCTTTTGCAAAGCCGCAACCCGTTCATTGGGAACGAAGCTGTCATTGGGGCGTCCCGGTTTTCGGAAACCGTCGCATAGCAAGTGATTTGGCCTTGCTCTGGGTTTGGGTTTTCTGGCCTCTCTGACGAAGAGTTTCCAGATAACGTGTTCGACTATCTGCAGATTCCCGTCAGCTCCTGGCGTACAAGGTGTGGCAACAAGTATCAATGCCCTTCCACGCGCCTTGGGGGGCAGAAATGGAGCGAACCAACCGCATACTGAGGCAATTCTTGACTGAAAGCAACATTAGAGAGCGCCACATGAGAAGCGTCGCCCTTTTGCGAGTACTTGATGGATCGTTCGGGGCGGTCATCCGACTCTGCCTCTTCGAAGGCGGTGGGATAGCTGTGAGCAGCGACTAAAGCCGTGTCCAGCAGTCTGGCCAGGTCCTTCTCAGAATCCTGTGTTGCTGCTTGTGCGTCTTCAGCTTCGGGCTCGCCTACCGCTGCGATCTTCCTGCGGCGGATTTTTGACGACGCTGGCAGGCGCTTGAGCACGTACTGCCGCAAGGTCAAGGTGACCGGGTAATACTGGGCCAGCACAGCATGCTTCACAACGGCGGCGGGTTGCAGGTTTCCGGCAGTGCCTTTCAGTTGCTTGACGGGCCGACCGCTCTCAGACAGCCCGGTTTGGGCATCTTGCGCTGAGCCTCTCTTCCTCTTCCCCTTCCTCGGTACCTTGGAGCTTTGCTCTGCCCCATGCGTGGCAGCTGCTCGTGGAGGCATGATAGCTGCCGTGCAGGCGTGTTGTGAATGCCGACCCGGCCTAGCCTGAGCGGATTCAATGTCCCACTTCCGGCCGAGTCACAGCGCGACTCCTGACACCTGAGACGCGGTATGCCATTAGTGTTGAAAGTGGCTCTTTGACCATGCTTAGCCCGTGGCCCCGCCCTCAGGTAGTGATCCACAGCTACGCGCTGTGATGCGCGGCCTGTCCAGGGAAAGAAATGCCAGGGACTGCCGAACTAATCAACTGCCGAAGTTGAAGGCAGAGCCGAAGTAGCCACAGACGCACGATGGGGGCGTGTTGATGGGCTTATGGGCTCTGGGCTAAGTGGGTGGGTTGGATTTATCAGACGACTCGGATTGGACTTGTTTTCTGGTGATGTTTAGGGGGTGGAATAGGTGCGTAGCGCGCCGGACGCGTATTGTTGCTCCGCTGCCCAGTGCAGGTGTCTCGGCGCCTTGCAAATACGACAATGGCGTCGGAGATTTCGCCTTGTAGCACACTTGGACGCTTGGGCCACAATGGAGCCGGATCCACAGAGGCAAGCCCTGGCACGCTCCGGGCGCCACTCTAAGCGACACCTGAAAGGAGGTGCTGTGTATGTTCTGTCTAGGGCTGTGACGGTGTTCGGCCGTGTAAATCGGACCCCAGAGGTACTGATCGTCCAATGCCCACGACCTCGTGTGTACCACAGTACCAGGCCTGATGATCAGATGGTTGCTGCTACTGCGACCTACCCAACCAGCCCAACCTAGGATGGCACCAATGGACCCTGTGGGCTGGGACGGGTCCAATGTCTCGTCTCTGCCTGCACACGCGTCAACCTAATTGCGAGATGGGCAAGTTTTGTGCATTATAACCCTCAACTAGACCGGGTACTACTGCATGTTTGCCATCACCTCGTGGCCGAAATGAAGGCGGGATCCTGGAACCCGCGAAAGTGGTCATCTCGCACTTCCTATCAAGAGACGGCTGGGGAGAAGACGGGCAAAATAAAAAAAGCAAAAAGTCAAATGGAGACGGCAGTCCTGGTAGTCAGTCTGATACCAGGTTGACCAGGCTACGGGATGGTGGCACAGGGAAGAGTCGATCGCTTCTGTCGCGGAAGCATGTGGCTGTGGAATCCCCAGAGTGGTGGATCAACAAGCTCCTCCCATGTCCGGCCCCGTCTCAATCCGCTCCAGGGTTCATTACGGCCGTCATGCGACCGTATCATGGCGACGGTACCTTGGCCCTCACGCCCTTGTACTGGAGATGGGAGGTCCTCATTGCGAGGCAGAAAAATGAGTTTAATTCGGACCCGACGCGGAACGAGCACGCACATGCACACGCACACGTTGTGAAAGCCACGGCGATGCAACAAAGACGGGAGTGACGTGCTCCGGATCACGCCCAGTTCAATTGCTGGCCTGGAGCTGAGCACAGGCAGGACTCGAGAGCTCTGTCCTAGTCCAAACCTTGAACTCTGAACTCGAGTCCCTGAACTCTGGACTCGGCCACCAGGTTCCCAGCAGTATTAGCATGGAGGATATAGCAGCCAAGCCAGACTCTAAACGCGAGGTTATTCTGTCGTCGAAACGTTGACGACAGACCGAAACAAAAAGCATCGAGTCCATGTTGGTTCATCCCTTGCATCCCCGTGTGCTCAGCCCGTTTCCCGATTGGGAAGTACAACAGGTGCTGCACGTCGTTGGACGTCCAGAACCAGTTGTTTGCACAGTCAGAGTATAGACCGGATGGTGGACATGCCGTCAGCCAGCCTGCCAGCCCGGCTGTTCGTCTTCTTTGCCTTGCGACTCTGGCCCAAAGCGTAAGCCAGAACTGGCACGACCTGTGCCGGATCTGCAGAAAAGAAGATGCAGTCATGGTCTGGAAGGTAGACCGTGGCACAAAAGCCTGACTGGGCCGGGGCCAGCACGGCGTGTGATCTGTATCTTCCTCATGGCAGCCCTGCATTGTCCTCGGCACCTGCTAAGCCATTTTACCTTCATTCCATGCCGCGCTGCAGATCCACAAGGTCATTTCCTCTGCATTTGTTGACCACGGGCCCTGGGACACACTGATCCGATCCGATCTGCCTCTGGTCGTGGCGGCCAATCCTTGTAGCACTGCGCGGCGCAGTGAGAGGGGACAGCGTGCAGTTGTGTGCAGCCCCAGCACGCAGCGACGTGGTAAGCTGCAGGTGTTAGATTGGACGTGCTGCGGCGACCGGGGCGAACAGGCGACCAGAGAAGCCACGACACCGAGGGGACGACGTGCAGTAGCGAGCTGCGCCGCCGGGGGGCTGTTGGCTACTTATCAATCGGGGCTGCACCAATGCCAGACTGACAGAGCAGCAATCCTCGGCTGATAAAGTGTGCTTGCATTCCTGATTCTGATGTTAGTCCATGTGCGGCCCAACTACTGTGTAAGGCGGCCTTCTCCTCGCGACCTCCCACCCCGGTCTCCACGCTGCATTGTCACCCAACGGCCAGGCCTGGCGTGTAATCGGGGAGCAAGGCAGAATAATAAGCGAGCCGAGGTGGAGGGCCACGATAGGATACGATACGCTGCAGCCCTGTGATAGCAGCTGGCGGGCACAGGACAGAAGGGGGGACTGGATAGGAGGGTTGATTGTTTCCGTATGTACAGGACCGACTGCATCTTGACCACGCCGTCCAGGTGGTCAGTCGGGCATAGGATTGATTGATTGTATGGGGTTGAAGACGGGAGGCACCGTTTCCCAGACGCCGGGCGAGCCAGTCAACATTGGACGGGCTCCCTTGCGATATCCCGTCCACCCACCACCCACCCACCACCAGCGTGTACCAGGGGGCAGCCTGGTCGCCGTTTGGGCCAACCTAAACCTTCAAACAACCATCACCCACTCACGTTGCACGCCAGCCCATCAATGCTCCCGAGCCCTGACAGCCCATCTTCCCCGACCTTTCTGCGCTGAGCACTGCATGGTTTCCTGACGTTCCCTGGCCTCCACTCGATCCAAAGTTGCGTCAACACGCCCGCCCACAGCCACTGCCAGGCGGCGCCCATCCGTTTCACCCGCCCAGGAGCCCAGGAGAGAGTGGACGAGCCCGAGCTCATTTGCCCCAGAAGGGATGTTCAGGCCAAAATGGACGGAGGCAATCGAGAAGAGGAGGGTCTTCGCCATATGCAAGGCCCTGGCCTGGCGGTAGCTTCTTCTTCCCAGTCGCCCTACCCGCCCTATTCCCACGACAGCGGCGACCTCGCAGCCCACCTCGCTCCCTCCCGCCAGCACCACGACCACTTCGACCCCCACGACGATCATAACAACCCGACCGCCGACTCCCATCACGCCCTGCTGCACGAGTCTCCCACCTCCATCTCTGCCACGACTTATGCCGCCCGCAACTTTCAAGCTGTAGCTTCAAATGCTACTTTCCCCGCCCAGGGAGGAGCGTTTGGCAGCCCAGACGATTTCTATCGCAGTTATCGAGGCGTCGACATCGCCAACGACGCACCGTCCCATGACCCAATGGCCTCGGCCGTGCCCAACACCCGTCCGCCCCCAGCATCACGGTCAAATAGCAATGCTGCCTCGTCCAAGCCCCCGGCTGCACCAGGCACCCGGGTCGGCACCAGGCCTATGTATCGCTCAGCGTCCAATCCTGTCGACGACAGGTTCGCCGCCGCCGATGGGCCCAGGATGCGGTCGGCCACCGGCACCGGCAGCACCCTCCCGGCCTCTACTGCCCGGGCAAGCGTAAAGGACATGAAGAAGAAGTTCGAACAGAAGGGGCCACAGGCCTCGCCTGACCCACGGCGAGCCGCATCGCGGACTAACACCAATGCCAAGGATGGCGCTGTAAATGGGGCAAATGGGCGTGCCGCGGTTGGAGGTGCACAGTCATATTCATCATTACGTACGTCCGGGGCGAACCCATCCAGGTCCAGCTCGTCTCGTGGCACACAGAGGACGAAATTCCTCGCCGAGGACCAAGTGTCGACGAATTCCCAATCCTTTGCGAGCCGGATCAACAGACCAAAGGGCGCCACCGCGTCCACTGCGCATGGTTCGAGGTCCATGACTCACTTATCACCCACGACCTCGCCGATTCAACAACCGAACCCCTTCCCCTCTGACTCGGAGGGACCTCTCCTGTTTGGCGAGATACGACAAGGCGACCTCGACGCGGAAACGCCTGGATACGGCATAGGGAGCCTCTCAGACTCGACGGCGGATAACCCCATGTGGCAACATCAGCGTACTCAATCAGATGCTGTGGCAGAGCCTGCATCACCGACTGACTGGTACCGTGGGGCCGCCTCTCCCCAAAAGAACGGTCTGCCTGACCTAGACAGCCCTGGGAAGTCCCATGGCAGGTCGCAAAGTGACCTGGCGGGGGCGAAACTGCCCTCAATCAACACTAATGCACAATCTCGAAGACATCTAGATCAATCACCATCACCACACGCATCAGGCTCGTCTCGCCTGCCTGTCTCGGTCAAAAAGCTGAACTCGAACTCAAACTCTGCTAGTCCTGCTTCCACGCGGTCTAACTCACCCGCCGGTTCAAAGCGACTGGCACCTAGTGGTAGGACATCGCGGCAACAAGGCACGCCAACGTCGCGCGCCAAGACTCCAGTTACCCGGTCAAAGACACCGACCGCCAGCACGCCCTCCGCCCGAAAGACAGCAACGCCCACGCCAGGCTCAAACAATGCACGACTGGCGGCCAACCTCTCACCGGCGCCGAAAAATTCTCCTCCTCTCCGAAGTTCCAGGCCCCGGCAGCCAGTTTCTGAGGCGTCAACGGCAGCCTCTAGGCTGAAAGCCGTTGACCAGTCCAAGTCTCCGCACAAGAATGCGGTCCGGCCAACGGCCAGGCCTGAATCGAGGCAAGAGACACCGTCAAGTAGAAGGAGAAAGCTGTCTTTGGGCGGGCCCGTCGACTTTGCCGAGCGACGAGAGACAATCAAGCTCAAGTACAGCAAGTCAATCCGTGAGACCGAGGCCAAGCAGGCACGAGAGGCCGCTGCGGAGAGGAGGAGGAAGGAACTGGAAGCTGCTGCGAAGGCCAAAGCGCGCGCGCAAGCTAGAGCTCAGGCACAAGCTGCTGCTGCCGAGGCTGCAGCTGCCTCTGCCCAAGCCAAGGAGAAGGAGCGAGCGAAACCAGCTGAACCCAAAAAGCGCGAAGACCCACAGGCCGCACCACGAGCTGCACCAACGAGCGAGCCGTCCTTAACGGTCGATGTCAAGACACCACCAAGTCCTGCCCGTGCGAACCCGCCCGCTTTGGTGCTCGATTCGCCGACTTTAGGGCTCCCAGGCACTTTTCCGAGCTTTGGTTCACCGCCCCTGGACCACGACGAGGCGCCTCCATCCGCTATATCGGAAACGAGTGCAATTACTGAGTTTGATAATGAAGCGCAGACAGAACCACCTGTGCCTGAGCAATCAGTGCATGTGCCGGGCCCGCAGGGTTGGTCATGTGTCAGTGGTGCTGAGATTGGGGAGCAGCCTCCCCCGCAGCTAACGCCAGCAGCCTACGAGAGAGCAACGTACCGTGACCCGTTTGAGGACATTGTGGATCATGAGACTGTTTCTATCAAAATATCACTGGATCCCTCGTCGCCTCGCACCTCGACACAGGAACCGGCACCTGTTAATGGGTTCGGAGCTGAGCCTCCCATACCTGGCGCATTTGGAGATGACTTCGAAAATGAACCAGAGCCCGGCCCTCAACAATATCTCGACGACAGAGCAGAAGCAGAGCCCGAGCCCCAGCTCCAAGCCGAGACCCAGCCTGAACCTGCAGGCGAGCACTTGACTGAGCCAAGCACTGAGCAACGTGCGCCCGCTGGCCGAGCGGAGGACGAATACGAACCTCAACCGTACGTTGCACAACCATACCAGACGACAACTGTGACCATCATCAGTCGCGATGCTGGGTTTGGGCCTCCAACCTACGCTGAACAAGCCGCACGGAACATGGTGCCTCCGCAGGAGCCGCGGATGGACTCTCTTGAGGAGTTCTATACCGGGCCACGGCTGAACGACAACATATCCAGTCTGAGAGATTCCACCTTCACAGCTTCCGATGCGGGCACCTCAGAGGGACCATCAGGGTCTGCTGATGCACATAATACTCCTGACACGTCCAACAGCCTCAACGTTCCTTCTATGATGACGCCAGCCAATAGGTCCAGCCAACAGTCGATATGGACCGATATCTCATATAGTAGTCGAGACTCCATGACCCGGCGTCTTGAGTACCTTGACGAGCAGAGACACAGCGGCGCCGATGAATCACGTCCTCAGTCTGTTAGGGATGATGAAGCGATATACCAGCATCGATACTTCGCGGGCGGCTTCAGTCACGACCGAGACGACGACATGTCTTCAGAACAACACCGTCATCCACAGCTACCCCATCTTGACACGGGATCAGGAGTATCAGCAAACTATGACACTGAGAATGAGCATGCATCGTACGTTCCAAGATTACCGGATCATTCTCCACCCCCGCCCCCAGAGGATGCTTCACGGCCCACAAGCGGATATTATGACGGACACAGCGACGCTCACAGACCTGACAGTGCTTTGACAAGGGATGACCACGGATCGATCAGCTTTCCACTGTCTCGAAGGGACAGTGAGGAGTTCCACAATCAATCCTCGACTTCACAGTCGCCGGACGGACGCTCATTGGCCACAGATGGTGTGACACCTGCTCAAACTCCTATAGATGGCGACGGGAAAGCGTCTGCAAATGCAGACGACAAAAATGAGCCTTCAGGCAAGGGAAAGAACCGCCTACATCAGCGATCCATGGTCATCAAAGAGCTCGTGGACACCGAAGCGGTGTTTGTGAGGGACATGAATGTCATCGAGGAGATCTACAAGGGCACGGCAGAGGCGTGCCCGCAGCTCGACGACAAGACGATCAAACTGATCTTCCGTAACACGGATGAGATTATCAACTTCCATACGACATTTTTGAGCGAGCTCAAGGACGGCGTCACCAGCGTGTACGTGCCGAAAGGTCGACGGTCCCCTGTTATGAAGGACGACACGACTATGTCAGATGCCACTACGATACGATCGGTCGCTTCGACGGCCCCGTCTGCTGTGCCCTCGACTGCAGCCTCGTCGACGACGGCGGTCTCTCTTTCTGGTGCCACCGTCGTAAACGGGGACACCGAAGACGCTAAGGACCGACAAACCATCATTGGACCGGCCTTCATCAGGAATATAGAGCAGATGAAAGCAGCACACGAGGGCTTCCTCCGGACCAGCGACGTTGCGAACAAGCGTCTGATCGATATTCAGCAGGATCCCACCGTCAAGGTCTGGTTGAACGAGTGCAACGAAGTCGCCAAGGATTTGACAGCGGCTTGGAACTTGGATTCTCTCTTGATCAAGCCGATGCAGAGGATCACCAAGTATCCGAACCTGATATCTCAGTTGCTCCAGTACACTCCTGAGGACCATCCCGACCGAGAGGGGCTCTTGAATGCGAGGGCGACCGTCGAGAACGCGATTTTGGAAATCAACAAGACGAAGAAGAACTTCGAGCTCGTTGGACAAATTGTGGGCAGGAAGCGCAAAGAATCTGATGTGAAAGCTGGGTTTGCTAGAGCCTTTGGCAAGAGAGTCGACAAGCTCCAGACCTCGAGCAACAGGCCACCCGAAGATCCCGACTACCTCAAGTACAACGAAAAGTTCAGTGACGACTACCTGCGCCTCCAGGTTGTCCTCCGAGACGTCGAGTTCTACACGAGGCAGGTTTCCACTTACGTCCAAGCATTTTTGGATTATCTGTCGGCCATTGAGCTCGTGACTCGACTGCAGCCAGGCCCATATCCAGAACTCGAGAGCAAATGGGTACAATTCAATGTTTCTATGAGAGACATTAAGAAGGTGGCCCTGGATCAGCATGTAGGCAATTCTGTTTGACTATCTACCTGTTCAATTGCTAATCTTGAGGCAGCTGCTCCAAATTCGGAAACACGTCATTGAGCCGTTTGAGCTTGTCATTAGAAGCTATCAGAATCCTCTATTGGCGATGAAGAAGCGGAACAAGAGGAGGCTCGACTATGAGAAATCTGTCCAGCTCAAGAAGAGCGGCAAGAAGCTGGATAAGCAGCTCACGGAACTAGTGGAGCATTATGAGGCCTTGAACGACACCTTGAAGAAAGAACTCCCCCAACTGTCTGCTCTCACCGAGAAGGTTGGCAACATCTGTCTTGAGAACATGATTAACATTCAGGCGAAGTGGTGGCAAATATGGAAGGAGAAGATCCGCGTTGTAGCCTCCATCACCGACCTGCCGGAGGTCAGTGAGATAGTGAGCACCTTCAACCGCGACTTCAGAGACATGGAGGAGCAGATCATGGGTCTGGGTATCCTCAACCCGACCGTGAAGACCAGGACCTCACAGTCAACAAACGACGACCACCCGGTTCCCAAGATCAAGTCAAGGCCTTCTGACCTCGGAGGAGCGCCTCGTGGTCGCGGAATGTCAGTCACGAGTGACCAGGCGCCGACTCTGCCGACACCAGATTTCGCCAGGCAACATAGTGGGAATCTGGCAAGATCGCCCTCGGCTGCCGCGGCCAGCTCTAGTTACTTCTACCGCGATTATTACCATGGTCTCAATTCGCGCGGCCCAGCTTCGCCAACATCATCTGATTTCTCGAACCCCCCTCGCTCCTTCCCGGCCATGACGCCGCGTCCGAGTACGGGACGCAGCTTTGACTCTACCGGGGTTCCAAGACCAAGCATCGATTCGGCGGCTCCTGTGCATGCGCGGCGCGACTCAAGCTCGACAGGCAACGCGCCAACATCTGCCTCCGATGGACGTCGGGGATCGGGAATATTCCACTCGGCCATGCCATTGACGGAGAGCACAGAAGAACTGCAGCGCAACTCGTCACGGGCATCCTCCCGCGAGCGCTATATCTCGAAGGGCTACAATGTTCTATGGCTCGCCGCATCGCTTTTCGAATTCAATATCGAGACTACAAAGCACGAGGCTGGTTACCCCTATCTTACATATCAAGCCGGTGAAGTAAGTATCTGTTCCGCCTGGTTTAGCGTATCAAAAACTAACTGTGGACACCTAGATCTTCGATGTCATTGCCGAGAAGGGCGAGCTGTGGCTGGCCAAGAATCAGGACGACCCCAGTGACCTCGTGGGCTGGATCTGGTCCAAGCACTTTGCAAAATTGGCAGACTCTTGAATTGCAGTACTTGATAGTGATCCACGGCCGCACTTTGCGGCTGGTGAGACAGGGCTTGGAAGATAGTGGTGGTACGACATTCGGCGCGGCGTTCTAAACGGACAGAATTTTCGACTTCTCGACTTGTCACCCTCTTCATTAGAGGAGGCTCCGCTTGGTTTTATTGGGCTTCTTCTCATGTGTAATATGCATCACGACTGATACAAAAGGGAAGGAAAGAAAGAAGGCGGGCATCATGCGATATATCCGAAAGGATTAATGTTACGACAAAAAGCGGCCTGCAAAAAGATACCATAGGGTGGGGCCAGGGGAGGGCGGGCGTTTTCAAGCTTTTCAAATTTTGCTGCATGAGGCTGACTTCACGGCGGGGAGACCTTGATGGGAACCAATGCTGCGAACAAGGCCCACGGGGGCACGACACCCCCTTTGCACTTCATGTCCCCATCTCTTTTGTGTTGGAATTGTTTCTCCATCTGAGTGTCCTAGCAGGCGTCGGACACGACCACAGGCAGGAGAGACGGAACTGCAAGAACGGGTCGGGATACCAAGAGGGAACAACAATACTACCTACCTGCCTACTTTTGCTACCTTGACTACCTTTTCCACCTAGCATTTCGACTTTCTTCCTCCTCATGCAGACCTAGCTTCCAATCTGTATTAGCATCATCTTCTCTTTTTTTTCCCCCTCTTCAATTTCTGTCCTACTGTCTGGCTCTCTGGCTTTAGCGCCCATGAGAGCAGAGTGGGTTGTTCGTTGCCTCGGCATGTAGAATACATGTAGTGTCTTGAAGGGGTCTCTCAGGCTTGGGCATGCCGAGAGAATCCAATGAAAGGAATCAGTGCTTCTGGAGTGCCGTATCTGTGCTCCATAACCATGTGATGATCACAGCAACCGCACTTTGACTTGAACAGTACCAGTTGACTCAGCACAACTATGTCATCTTACCAGCGTGCATATGCCGTGGTCAAATTCAACATGAATTCGTGTGATGTGGACAAGAGAGGCATGGCAAATATTGCAGTGACAAGACATCTTAATACAAATGATATTTCTACAATCACATACCGCTATGTGTGAAACTCTTGTGTATATATAGTGTCCCACAATCAGCACACATCTAATGCACGCTCACATGCACATGTATGTATGTAAACCAAACCTGTAAATGCAAACGCCTCGCCACCTGGCCGCTCAGCTCGAAGGTGAAAAAAGAAACAAGAAAAATACCCAAATGCCGAAAAAAATATTACGGAACATCTATCTAAGAGAAAACAAACAAGAAAAATCTCACAGCGCGATCCCACTATCCCACCAGTGCTCCCCGGCATGCAGCCGAGGTAGCTCATCCCACGTCCACCTGAACCAGTGGTCCCCGGGCTCCCCGAACCCGAGCGCGCGGAACAGTGACACGGGGACGGGCTCGAGGAGCCATATTCCCGAGCGTGCGATGTCGTCGAGCATCCAGTACTGCGTCGCGCTGAGCCACAGGAATACAAACGTAAAATTGCCTACCCTCCTCGCCCAGACGGGTATTCGGGGTGTGATACCGGCCTGGCGCATGGCGCCGCAAGCCGTCGACTGCAGAATGATGCCTATCCACGACAGCATGAAGAAGATGGGCGGGGCCCAGGGCTTACTAGGTGGCAGGCAGCTTGCGCTGCCTAGGGCGTGGAGGAAGCCCGACTGCGCGAAGGCGAAGAAGCCAGCGAGCGTCTTGCTCACCCCCTGGCGACCGTCTCTTCCGGAAGCAAGCCACGCGGCGGGCGCGCCAAACGCGACGCGAAAGGTCTGGTGCCACCAGGCGCCCCAGTAGCCCGCGAGCCCCCTGTCGAGGACGTTGTGCGTGAACCCTCCCATCAGGGTCGGGTAGTGCCAGAGCTCGGCCTGGGTGCCGAGGAGCGGGCGGAGGGTGAAGGCGCAGATGATCTGCCAGAGCTTCATGACCACGGAGATGGCGGCGAGGACGCCGGCGAAGGAGGTCAGGCAGCGGTAGGTGAAGAGGAGCCAGGGCGGTAGGGCGGCGAGGAGCCCGGGTAAGGGGATGGGCACGGCCGAGTGCGTGTATTCGGGCCCTAGGATAAAGTAGGGGTCTTTCATCATCAGGACGCTGAGGGCGTCTAGGGCTAGGTAGCCGATGATGAAGCCGCCCAGCTCGGCGCGGAGCCAGCCCCGGCGTGTGGTGTAGCGGCGGTAGCCCTGGGGCGTGGACTCGGGGATGGATACCAGGTCGACTGGCGCGCTGGACTGTGGTTTTTCTGGCTTGGAGAAGTGCGGCACCACTGGGATGGACCAGTTCCAGCCGGTGCCGCGGAATGAGGTGACGAGGTCAAAGGACCAGTCGAGCCTGGCCAGCCACGAGTCTTGTTCTGGGTACGACTGCCAGTAGTACTCGTACCCCTGGGCAAGGCTCCTTGCCATGTCCTCATCGGGCGCATCGACGGTTTTGGTGTACTCGGTTTGCAGCGACTTTTGGGTTTGCACTGGTGCCTTTGAAGTGCCATTCACCCCGCTTACGACGTGCCCATTACCGTTCTGCATTGGCCGCATGTTCTCTTCAGTGCCTGACGTCCGGGCATGCCCATTTGTGAGCCCATCCACTCCTGCATGGCCGTTCTCTGAGAGCCCTGCTCTACGTTTCTCGATCCTCTCCGCTTCAAACTGCGGCTTCA
This sequence comes from Diaporthe ampelina, assembly GCA_023522825.1. NCBI lineage: Eukaryota > Fungi > Ascomycota > Sordariomycetes > Diaporthales > Diaporthaceae > Diaporthe > Diaporthe ampelina. The sequence continues at coordinate 68,685 of JAMFTM010000056.1, read as the reverse complement.
TAAAGACCAGCAAGGTCATGTTCCAAATGATGCCCCACGCTTGCATGAGACCGACAGCATAACCCATGGCGAAGTTAGGGCTGGTGGTGACGAAGGACTCGCAAAAATTGTACAATATGATGCCCAGCATGAGCAGGTAGCGAGCCCTGAACAGCCATGGTCGGTTCCGGTGGGGTATGGTGAAGTAGAGGATGGGAAGGCCAAAGGTTACCAGGACAGACTGGGGGATGATCAGGGGCTTGACGGTTCCCAGGGCGAACTCATGGGCAAAGTGACGGCGGTAGACTATGCGTGCGTACTCGCCGAGGTTGGCGGGCAGCGGATTTGGCAACTCCAGAGGCATTGTCAGTCGGAGGGACCGCCCTGATGCGAACAGCAGCCTATCGGCGGCCGGCCACATGGTTGCGGTGTTGATGCCCTGCCGTTGGTTTTATATAGATAATATCTTGAAACCAGTCCAAGGAGGAATGAGCCTCGGCACGCAGGGTGGGACTGGCAACCCAACAAAATGAGTTGTGGTGTGGTCCTGGGTCGGTGGTGTTTGTTGCGGTGGACTGAGCTGAGCGTGAGCCGAGGCGAATTTGTGGCGTGGCGTGGGTGATGGCGTGTGCTGACATGAAATGAATATTCAGCTACCAGTCGTCACCAAGCCGCCGTCGCACAAGCAGCATCGTGGTTTTTCTTTTGTCTGCGTGTTTATGAGAGTGTGGTGAGAAATGGTAAAATGCGAGTGAAATCGTCACTGGCATGCGTGACAACGGACGACGGAAACAGAAAAACCTTATGCGCCCGTTGACATCTGCCAGATCTGGCCGCCAAGATCGAGAATGATCGAAAACCGATTGCGCCTGCCGCCCAGTGATGGGATCGCCTGACGTCAGCGACTCGAAACCCTGAACCGGTGGCTCGGGACCCACACAAGACGCCACGAGGCAGCCCAGGCGCACGGAGCTTCTGGACCAGCCCACCTGCAGGTGTGCTTTGCTGCTGGGATCACCTGTGGCCGGAGGGCTGCGGCAGGGGCCGTCCACGTCGATGCAGTGCCCGTCCATCCCGTTTTAAGCTTACGGAGATCTACACGACCCTAGACCAACCCGGCCGCCCCCACCCTCATCCACCACCACCCCATTACCACCATCTCAGATGCAAGATATGCCCACCGCACCTGCAATGCCGTGCATACATACGCACACACTCACACACACACAATACATCACATGCATGCACGCCCCCAAGGTCGCGTGTGTGTATTCGGTGCAGATCCACATAGAGTACCCTCCCTCGGGACCACAGACAGCACCAACCACGTCTACGTCCTCCCCTCATCCTCAACACGCTACGTACTGCTTACGCACCCTCATCCTCGACTGCAATCCAGTTTCAATCATGGCTTTTGATTCTTGGCTGTCATATAGAGCCAAGTCTTGCTTGCCACCCGTATACAGAGCCCTCCTTCGCCCACCCATTTGTATTCCGTTGGGCACTGCTTTGATCGTCCCCATTTATGGCGAGGTATTTGGAACAATCCCATCTGGCACGGCTGCCCCTTGCTCCTAGGCCTATTTCCAAAACACAGGGCCTCTGACAATCCAACCCGTCGTCTAATAAGCGCCCAGGCCCCACCTCCCCTACTCCATTCCCTCGCTCCAGCACCCAAAGGCCCAGACCCCACCACCTGTCCAAGCTCTGTGCACCCCGTGATTTGATGATATATTCCGCCTTGATGTTCCAAATCAAAAAAGTGCCGCCCGTGCTGGTTATGTTGCTCCGTGGGAGCTATCGTACATTATAGACGACAGGGGAATAAGGGGGAAAAGAAACAAAAATAGAAGACAAGGTCCGTTCCAGTGCTGTGAGCATAAAACAGTAAGTATATAGGCGCTTGCCATACAGTTCCCAAACATAGAAGCGCGCCGCACCGCACCGCACCAAATCGACGGGGCATATAACCAAACCAATGCCATGCCCACCGTCCCACAATTTTGGCTCAACACAAACAAGGGAAAGGGTATTATAAGAGGCATATGCAAGATAAGTAATTCCCCGGCCAAGGAGCCGAGGACACAGGTCACAAGCAAGATACGGGTTGGGCTGCCGTGACCCTTGCGGCACAACCCAGACTCATCCCTACTCCGTATCACTGCCCGAGATGTCTTGGACCGACGCCATCTCGTCGAGCTCGCCAAAACGGTCCTTGTATCTCTGGAGCTCCAGCATCGACTCGGCTATGATGTCCAGCACGTTGGTCATGGGCGCCCGCAGATCATCAAGCTTCGAGATCTGCCCGCCACCGGCAGCGAGGTGTCGCATGGTCAATGTAGAGATGCACGTCTGTATCCAGTGTTAGTAATCCCCCCAGCCTCTTGTCGCTTTGGAACAACATACCTCTATGCGGCTGACTTGGTGTTCCATGAAGTTGACCAAAAACCGTTCCGTGACCTCGCCGCCCCTCTGCTTCATGCGGTCCAGTAACTCTGTCTCGGGAGGCTGCAGGCCGCGGTCCGAGCCCTCCTCCAGGGTACTGCAGAGCATCTCGAGCCGGAGACTAACCCGCCACAGTGCCCATATCACTTCGGGGTCGAATGCGAGCTCCCCGCCCTGTGCCACAGTCGCCGGCAAGGTCTTCTCTGCCTCCCCGGACGTCTGCTTTTCGTGGAGCAGGTGCTGGTCGATACGGCCGGCCAGCGCGTGCGGGTACAGCGAATAGACTACCTCCGGGTTCTCGAGGCCCTTGAGCTTCTTTTCACCCATCTCCTTGACTTCGAAGCCTTGCGAGCTCAGAGACCGCAGCTCCTTGCGCACTGCCAGCGCAAAGCTGTCGTCCTCGAGTGTGTCTTCCACGCTATTGGACGGCTCTTGGTACGTCTCCAGACATCTCTGTATCTCCGAGATGAAGTCGGACGAGACTGTAATTTGTCCACCATCCGCACAGGCAGATACACGCGAGGCCTTGTTGACAATAGGCCCGTAATAATCCATCCGCCGGGTGATAGGGTCGACCTCGCAGAGAGGCTCGCCCCAGTGCGTTCCCATTCTCACTGACAGGCCCCGGAAGATCAGGTTGTTGTCCTTGTCGAAAAGGGGCTGGCATGAGACCGAGTTGAGCATCTCTTGAGGCCAGTTAATGTCAAGGAGCTGCATTTGTACGGAGAAGCACCAGAGCAGGGCCGATGTCGCTGTTGGGAACGAGACCATGAAGGCATCACCTTCAGTCTTGACCTCGTAGCCGCCGATGCGACGCAACTGCCGCCTCATGACATCGTTGTGCAGTTTGATAGCAGACCTCATGGCTGCCGGGTACGTCTCCCATAGGTTGGTCGAGTTCTTGATGTCGGTGAAGACTATGGCGATCAAGCCCGTCGGTGCAGGTACTTCGGGCTCCAGCCGTCGCAGGTCAGAATCCAGGACATCATTCTTGCCCCCTCGTTTCGGCTTCCTCGGCTCCCGAGGCAGAATATCGTCCGTGATGCCGGATGGGTACAAGGACATGCTCTGACCGCGGTGCAGGCGCGATCTCTCATTGCGCTTCTTCAGGTCGGCGATGCTCATCATCATGACCATGATTTTACCAGTTGCCCCGTACGCCATGGCGAGGTCTCGAAGCTTTTGGGACGCTCGCATGAGGTCATGACGCTCGCCCCGTGCGATGTCTGCAACGAGCTCTGGCGGCAGGTACTCCCAGACTTCCTTGGTGGCTATTAAGATGATTTCGTCCTGCTCCTTGACAGTCATGTGTGAGACATGTGGCGCGGCCTGGACTGCGGGCATCAAGTCAACATAGCCGAAAGCACGAGATACCTCGAGCAAGTCATTCAACCTCCCGTTTCGAGACACCCAGCCACCGGCGTCCCTGATACGAGATCTCTCGCTGGGTTCGGCCGGATCATGCTTGCGGGTCAGGAACTTGTGTGAACCATCGGACTGGATCAGCATGGCCTGCACGTCGCCCACGTTGGCAATGTAAAGTTCTTGCCCCTGTAGATACGCCACAGTGGCCACACCACCAGAATTGAGGTCCTCCTTGCTGAGCACAACCGGCTGCGCCGACCCACGGTGGGCCGTCAGCGGCCGGTCCTCCGTGTGTTGGATTGCGATGGTCACTAAGTCCTTGTTGAGTGACAAAAATGCCCGACGCATCGCATCGACAGGTGTTTCGTTCAGCCGGGTTTTCAAGGCTTTCAGCTCCATCGAGAAAATGTGGCCAAAGTTTTCGTGCAGATATTTGGCGATCTTAGAGCCACCACTGGAAAGTGCTTGACCATCGAAGAGACCAAGCAAAGTCTCCGTGTCTGCCGAGTTGAAGCGAGGCACAACCAGATCGATGGTTGAAAGATGTTCATTCCTGCCAAGGGTATCCGCCATACCGTATGGCAAGAACCCGGCCAAGGACCCTGAGGTTCGGACTCGACGGTCCTCGCTCTGGTCAGGAATGCTTGGCTGGATCAGAGTGACATCCATCAAACCAAGGACTCGAAGGTTGAGTAGTCGACTGAAGTCGGTATACTGTTCGCGGTTCGCATTCGCGGCACCGAAGACTGTCTGCTTGATCTCTAGGCGCCTATTTCCAGAGAGGTTCAGAAATCTGAGGTTGGGGTTGAGATTCCAGTTCCAATCATATGGCACATTTGAAATGTTGTATTTCAAATAATTACTTCCGCAGTCCAGCACCGCGAGCTTCTTCGCCTTCGAGATGTCGGCAGGCAGGTTTGTGAATTTGTTGCTATTGATGTGCAAGACCTGTAGGGAGTTGAACTCTTCCAGATCGTCGGCGGGTAGCGTTGTGAGCTCGTTGCCAGAGAGGTACAATTCCACGAGCTGTGGCCAGCTCTTGATTGACCTCTGGGGCATGTCGCTCAGGTCATTGTAGGAAAGATTGAGGAGTCGCAACTCGCTCAACAACGTTATCTGGTCGAAAACATCATCGTCAAGCTGGTTGTCGGCTAGGTAGAGGTATCTTAATGATCCTGCGAATGTATTTGTCAATCGAGAAGATAGTCCGGAGTCTTTCCGAGACGTCGGCATTGGGGGTTGCGGGCTGTTGTTATTGTTGTTGTTCTGGCCCGCCGTCGGGGCCCTTGACATGACAGACGTCTTGCGGCCGCCTTTCCCATACACCGACACCACTGAGCTTTTACGGTCCGGACCTGCAGGCACGGGGGAAGGGCCAACACTCAGGAGCGTACTGGACGCTTGGCTCGGCCGCCTCGTCCCATCAGGCAATAAATCATCCGCGCTAGGAGAGGGGCTTAGACCTCCGGAGGAACTGGGCTTCAGCGTAATAGAAGGAGCAGCGGATGCCGTTTCGCCAGGAGGTTGCGGTGGTCGAGAGGCAGGCTTTGGAAACGACTCGAGCACGTTTGAGGACGCGTTCAGCGTTTCCAGCTTGTTTGCCCACCAAATATCCATGGGTAGTTTCCTCATGTTGTTCCCACGGACATCAAGCACCCTCAGCTCTTGAAGACAACCGATTTCCGGCGGCAACTCCCCAATAGAATTTTTTGCAATGCTGAAATGTTCCAAGCGGCGCAGATTACCGATCTGTGGAGGGAGTGAAACAAAGTAGTTGCGGTCGAGAACAAGCCGTTCCAGATTGAGGATATTCTGAAATGAATCGTCGACGCTGGCAAGCTGCGCGTTGGATAGGTTCAGAAGCTTCAGTGTGGGTACAGGAGAAGTGATCTCGAATTTGGTGATCGGGTTCGCGTTCAACTTCAGGCTCCGCAATCTCTCAAAATTTCCGATGAATTGCGAGATAGCGTTGTGATCCGCCGTCATGATCTCCAGCTTCGGGAGCTCGGATATGACATCGATGGCGGAGATGGCGTTGTACTTGACGTCGAGCTCGCGCAAACTCAGCAGATTCTTGAATGAGTCGGGAAGTGCACCAGAGAGCCTGTTATTGGTGATAACGAGGCGTTCCAAGGACTTGAGGCTGCCAATGTTGGCAGGGAAGTTCATAATTAGGTTGAAACTCATGTCAAGGTCAACTAAGCTCTCCAGATCGCAAAGGAAGCTGGGAAACTTTTCGAGGAAGTTTGAGGAGATGTTCAGGGTCCGCAGCTGGCGGTAAGCTCCAAAGTAGGGTGGCAGATGCTTTAGCCTGTTGTTTGCCAGATTCAGTTTCAACAATCCCGTAAGCCCGTTAAGTTCTGCGTGCTCGAGCTGCTCCAGTCGGTTGTTCGAGACATCGAGGTACGTGAGCTTGTTGGCACGGCTGAAACTGAGTGGCAACTTGCGGGCTTCGTTGTTGTTGTACTTGATGTCACGAAGATTCACGCAGGAGTGGATGAAGTCTCTTGGGAGGTCCAGTGACAAATTTCGCGACAGGTTTAGGGAAATGATCTCCGCAGCTTTCGAGTATAGAGAGATGGGGATGGTGATGAGGTTTCGGCCTGCCAAATCGATGTGGTTGAATTTCTGCATCCGACCGAAGCCAAGATCGTGGGTCTTTGCGTGGAAATCGCTTTCCTTGGCTGAGAGGAAGAGGAATCGACACAGATAGCTGTTGTCCTCTCGGCCAATGTCCTCGATCCTGTCGCGTTCCTCATAGCCGACTTGCTGCAGGAGCCTCTTTTGTATAAGAAGGGGGCGCTCAACCTGGTTGAGGACACGGACCAAATCATGCTTCTTCAGGACGATGTGGTAATTGTCGAGGCTTTCCGTAACATATGACTTCTTGATGATTTGGCCAATGAGGTCTTGCACGGAGGAGTCCAGGGCCATCTGAAGTGTTGCAAAAGTACCATCCGACCTGAAGACTCGGATGCAGTACGGCGTAAGTTTCTCTTCGGGCCTGGGGGGATTGCCAATGTCCTCAAGCTCCGCTGCGTGAGAAGGCACGTCCTGCTCGGTCTTTCTGACTGCCCAGCTGTCTGGTGCATTCCACACACCGTTGACGCCATTCTTCGACTGTGCTTGGACTCTTTCGGCTTCGTTATTCGTCATGACACCAGGGGCCATCGGCGTGAGGGGCGCGTGTCGGGTCACGATGCCTGACATATCGTCGAGATCGGTGTCGAGCTTGAAGTAGGTTCCCTTCTCGTTTGAGCGGTCAGTCGGCCCGATATAATCTTCGTTGTCGTCAAACTGCTTGTTCGGTCGGCCTTTCTTGGAGAAAGGAAACTTATTGTTAAAGGTCGCCTGTCGCCCATTGTCTGGCCGCGCGCGCTGCTGAGGCTCGAGGGGCAGCTCCTGGCCGATGGCGGACCATCTCTCACCATATGGTAAGGGGCCGTCGTCCTTGGTCACGTCCTGGCGCGATACCGATGGCCTGGGCATCCAAGTCGACCCCAGCGACTGTGTGGAAGTTGAGAGTTTCTTGCTGAGCGGTGGCCCCAGCTCGTCCTTCTCTGGTTTTTTGCCCCTTAATCTGTTGAAGAGCCCCTTTTTCTGGTGTGTGTGTCCTGGCGACGCAGGCCCATCGAAGCCCCCGTTCTTCATCCCGACACTACTGTGGCCACTGGGCGTGGGGCTCTGCGCTCGAGATCGGGAGCCGTACATTGCGTTTGCACCCCCCTTTGGCGGGTTGGCGGAGCTGGCCTGGGACTCTTCCCTACTTATCGATGGACGCAGGGCTCGAGGGTCGTCATTGCTCCTGTTGTGTCGATGCGAGGTTCCTTGGCCGCCTTGGACTATCGAATGGCCAGAGCGGTTGGATGAGGATGTCTTTGGGGGATTCTGAGAGCCGTTCTCCGCGGCGTATCGTTCACGGTCGGGACCGGCGAGGACACCCCTGACGGGTGCTTCGCCGTAGCGCGCGATATCCTGCAGTCGCATTTGTTAGGTGACTGGGCAGCAGACAGAAAGAAGCCAATCATGACGTTGTGGGAGAGGAAGGAACGTCCAGGCCGGGATGGAGTTGCAATTGTATTGATTAGGCAAGGCCCGAGTTATATGAAGTGGATTGGAGAAATTAAGTTACAGGGTGGAGATAGGGTTCCGGGATATGAGATAGGTGCAGAGGGGGGGGCGGACGCACCTCGGCCTCCTGGTAAAGGAACGGCACGACTTCTGGCGCTGGCACTGGTGTCCTGGGCCTAGATGAGGACGGTGAGGCATCTCGGGTATGGTCTGTGGCGTTTGAGTAGTTGCGGTCGCGATGGGGACGAGATGCGTGGCTGTACGAGTGGGAGCGGGTCTCCTTTCCAGCAAAGGAAGGCGGTAGGGAGGTCTCTGAAGAGTCTCGACCGGGAAACTCCTCGCCAAAGAAACCCTGGAGTTTCCTCAGGCCGCCTCCCCTCTGCCCGCTGTTCTTGGACGCCTGGCTGCTCGCGGTTGTGGTGACGCTGGCGATGGAGGGCCTCCTTTCGTCGTTGTAGTATGCAGACTCAGCCGGGGGCGACTCGCTGCCCGGGGGGTGCTGCGTGGGGCGCGCCGCACTGACCGATGCGGATCGAAAGGCGGGAGACATTTGGGAGGCGGACGAGAGGTTGTCGCTGGAGTCATTGTAGAAGGTAGTGGCCATCACGCCGGAGCCGTTGGCCGGAGGGGAGACGGAGGGGTTGTTGCCATTACTGCTACCTCCTCCTACCATCCACGGCGCAACCTGCTGCATGAAAGAAGAAGCCGTCGACGGGGGGTTGTGTACGATCTGTGGGGCGCGACTGCCGGCGGGCTCGAGAACGGCTAGGTCGCGGCGGTAATTGGCAAGGTCGCTCATCCTGTGTACGGCATGGGAAGACGAGGAAGGGCCTGACAAAGAAGCACGGGCAAAGGGGGCGTTGGGCTGCCTGGAGGTCGGCGAGATCTGCGGCTGAGACTCGGCTTCTCTGGAGTCTTTGAGGGACCTGTTACGCAGCGCAGACGCAGTGACATGTTAGTCTTTCACGCTTTGTGCGGATGTGCGGATGCTTGGGAGGCAAGGCGACACTTGGAACAAGGGCCTCAGACAGGCAAGCAGGCTGAGGCATTGATAGACATGCGGAGGTTTTGGTGGATCACAATGATGATGCATTGGCGACAACCGGCCCAGTCGCGGGCGCCGGCTACTTACTTGACTAGGTTCCCATTCTCGTCTGTCTTTAGCCTCGGGGTGGCCTTGCGCAGGCCCTTGGGGGAGGAGGAGGCGGCGGCGGAGAAGGCTTGAGTGGTTGGTTGGGCATTTCCTTTGTCTCTGTCCTTGTCCTTAGTCTTTGGTATAGCGGGCAGTGGCTTGACGGTGAAGTCGGAGGCGGTGCTATCGGTGCTCGCGCTCGTCACTGAGCTGAATCGTGACGACTCATCTCTCGTCATTGTCAGGTTGCCTTCTTGGTGTCAAGAAGGCAATAGAGCCATGCCTCTCCTTGGGCGTATTATCGAGCTCGCATGGGGAGCATATGGATGGGGTGGGGACAAAACCTCGGGCGACAGAGTGAGTTGAGTACAGTACAGGCGCAGGCTGTGGGGTCTGGCGTAGTCTCCCGTATATGACAGGGCGTGGGCGTTGTGCGAGGGTGGGCGTATGCGCAGGGGGCGCTTGTGTGTGTATGAGAGAGAGAGCCGGCTGTGTGCCTGGGTGTGGGTGTGGGTGTGGGTGTGGGTGTGTATGATTGTATGATCTAAGATGTATGTATGGGCGGGTGAATGTTTGGCAGGGTGGGTTGGATGGGTGGAATTGATGAGACCGAGCGAGTACAGCAGGACGAGGTAGGTGATGCGAGCCGACAGGTGGGTAAGAGCAGAGAACGGGCTATTGGGAGGCAAGTCGCAAAGTGCAGAGTGCAGAATGCAGAATGCAGAATGCAGGATGGAATGACGGCAAGAGGGAACAGAGCACATAGGACTGATGGGACAGATGAGACACACTCGAGATGCTCAGCACCTAGACCAGACCAGACCAGCTCGGCCAGTCCTGAGCTCCTCTCCAGATCCAATTCTAACTCTCCGACCCCAACTGCGACTACGACTGCAACAACACGCCGCACCAGCAATCAGCAATCAGCAATCAGCACCTAGCATCCAAGCAAACTAGGGCAAACCACCAGGCCGTGCCGCCAGGACGGGTGTTGGACCCTTCCAGACGGAGGCTGGCGAGTGCGACCTGAGACTGTGCCGGAGCAGCTCTCACTCATTCATTGTGTGCTGCCGTTGCCGTCGCCGTTACACCAGCTTACTGCCCGGGCCAACCTTGACCATGCGCTGCCCTGCCGCCCTGGGAATCAACCTCGTTGGCTTCCCCATTTACGCAGCAGTCTCTGTTCTTTGCCGCTGCCCGCCGCCCCTCATCGAGGGGTTTTCCGGGGCGCGGATGTGACGGTACCTGTCACGGCACCGTCGAGCCCCGGCCTGTCCAAGTACCCCCCAAGTCCCAGGAGTCCCAGGCCGGCGCAGCCTGGGTGGGGACCTTGGTGCAGAGGTATCCAGGTACCCGAGTGGCACGGATACCCACGCAGCACAACTCCCCCTTCCACATGCGGGACAAGAGCAGAGAGGTTCGCAGAGGATGTACACGGTACATGAGCAGCGCCCGTCTCCCAGGCAGAGCTTCGAGGTCTTCCCGCCCAGCGCATCTCGCTCGTCCTGCAGCTCGCAGAAGTGGTGTTCGTGTTCGCATCCCGCTGTCGCTTGGACTGCTCACTGGTGGCAGGAGAAGTGCCGAGGACGATCAAGGAAAAGAGATAGCCCTGCCCTGGTGCCCTGGTGCCTTGGTGCCCTGTCATCGGAGGCATTGTCATCGGCCCGCCAGCTGGGTTCCAACGCCGCCCGCCTCTCAATTGCCACCACGCCAGCCTGTTTACTAGCCCGTCGAGCCCGATTACACCCCTGGCGCATATAGCTTCAGCTTCAGCTTCAGCTTTAATTCTGAGGGGCCACACACCTAAACGTCTGAGCTTGCAGCCCCCAGGGCAAACCAGGCTCGTCAACACCGAAGGTAACGTTCACTTGCTGTTGCTCTCTCTCTCCTATCTCTCTCTCTCTCTCTCTCTCTGTCTGATGCAGCTGGCCATATGCTCCATGCAGGCATACACCGCAGTACGGTAAATCTTGTCGTCAGGAAAGTAGATCCGCCCAAGGGCCCGCAGCTGATCTGTCACACTGCCACCGTTCGGTGAAGTAATCCTTCCGACCTGGTAAATGTGCCAGAAAAAGACGAACAAGAGCACAGTTACCCTTGTCAGCTTTTCCGGACCGCATGAGGCTCAGTTCATGGCATCGTGCTATGCTGTGTCGCAACTGCAGGCTGCACTCATATGAAAGTGCGCCCTATGTGCCGTGCCGTGAGACCCACTTGGCCCAGCTAGCACCGCGCTCTGCTCCTTGCGGCGATCATTAATCACGCTGCAAATGATACTGGTACATTTTTACGTCCGCACACAGACTCCCAGGCTCCCAGGCTCCCAGGCTCCCAGGCTCCCAGGCCACACACACGCACACGCACACAGTATTCCATCAGTTTGTACTGTACAGAATGCCATCATCAGGGACTCCGTGTTTCTCTGGATGAGACTGAACATCAATACATCAAAGCACTGACTGGTAGTATAGATCGCCAGAGGTAAGGATCCACACCCGCAACCGCATGGGCATACCATGTGACAAGCCCTTCTTGCTCCGTGGAAGTACAGTGAGCCAGTGTCCCCCCCGGGCCCACTGCCCAGCCCGCCCTGTCTGGCTGTCTGGCTGCCTGGCTGCCCCCCGGGGCTTTTCCTGTGCTCTGGTTGATTGTGCTCATTACATCACATTAGCTCGTAGATTGTATCCGCTGGGGCGGGGCTCCTCCCTTTCCCTTCTACTATTAGCACCTAAGCTCCCGCCGCTGGTTGGAAGCCCTGATTGTGGGGTCGCACCCTAGTGCCCGCGCTTGCAAGTGTCGATGAAAGATGGGGCCCCCCATCTCCTGCTCCTTGAAGCAGTTTCAATGTTCAGGGTGTCTCCGATTTTTGGTGTCCGCCCGCGGGACAATCCAGCCTCTGCTACCGTGGTATCAAACGGTCCCAGCTTTCCCCCTCGTGCCTGCCCAACCCGCCAGCTTCCCCGGGCAGCCCGGGCCAGACGGGGACGAGTACTTCGACTCATGTGCCTATGTTTCAAGGCCCTCTGACTACCGGGCCAAGCCCTATCTTGGCGCTCCAGGCGGACGGCACAACCATAGACAAGTCGCAGAGCTCCAGGTCTCAGCACTCGGTGGGACACCCTGGACTCGGGTCGCGGACGAGGACAGGGAGTCAAGCTTGGGCTCTAGTCTGCACAGTAGCAGCTCTGTAGCTCCGTGATGCATGTCCTCTCCTTCCGCTTCGGAATCTGGGAGCTCGACAGCCCCGCCAAGATCCGCCCTCTCAGCAGCAATCTGGTTCGTCCTTGCTCTCGCCAGAGCCCTGATATTCCAAGGCTTCTTGTGGTCCATCAGGCACAAGACATGACCCAATGATGCCTTCGAGGCAACCAACCAGTCTGGCAGTCTGGGCCCGTAACAGCAGCCAATCCACTCGAGGGTGGAAACATGTTTCCGCCTTGCTCATCAGCCGTGGAACTTAGCAGTTGATCTCCTCCCAACAGTCACAGTCCAACACCGGTCGTCCTCGAGGGCGAATGGCACCTCAACAGACGGCCACATGCGCCGCTCTCCTGTCGGCCAGTCACAGCCTGCCAGACTGTCCACTGCGTGCCAAACAGGTAGGTGAGACCACAGCAGCTGGAGGTCTCGGCCTGCCCTTCCTTCCACATTACTCCCGCAACACAGCTTTTGGGGCAATTATTCCGAATAACTTCCACTATTACGGCCACATCCAAATGCATTTGGAAGCTCACATCCCGTGCGACCTCTCATTACACCCGGGGTCCCCTACCCCACCCTTCGTACCGGTTTGCACGATTCGCGGCCCCCATTCTTCCAGGGCCAAGAGAGCTCATGGTCTGCCCGCCATCAGCACGCCAGCACAAACAAGCCTCAATGGGTGCGCATAATGACGCCTCGATGGGGTGATCGCTCTGCGACCGGGCCTCAGAGCCAGCCAACCAGGAACCGTGCATTGCCCGATGCCGACCCAAGATCCTACCAGTGCCGCCCATCGCTTTATCCTCCGGTCTTCTCTCCCTCCCACACCCAAGCACTTGTACGTTGCGCAAGCTTTCAAACTGGTGTCATGAACAATCATCTGAGAATCCTCGTTTAAGCTTTTTTTTCGCCGGAACCTAGCCCGAACGCAACCAACCGGTTGTGATGGTGGTGGCCTTCTCGAAGCCTTCTCGAGTCCCTCCTCCACCGGATTGTCCCCCACCACAAATGTGCATGTATGCACGAGCACATGCATACATGCCTGGACGCGACGGCAAGATCTGGCCCCCAAAAAGTGGCCAGACTGGGCAGCATTTAATCTTAATTAATGTTCATTGGGTGCCACAGTCAAGACATGTAGGTACTCTTATCTCCGTGACCACCGTAAGCGCCCCCATCAATATCACTCGCTCGAGCAACACACCGACACGCACAACTCAATATGAATCTTTTACCCTATATTGCAACCAGGTACATAGTGTGCCCCCTAGACCCAAAATCCTCACTAAGGCATGCATCATGCACAGCTGATGCCTGGGCAGAAAACATAAGGTAATTCAAGGTGTGATCGCGTTCCATGGCCGGCAACAGGAATGCTCCCCCGAGGATGAGGATCAAAGAAAACACGCGTGCATGGCGGCCTCTTTGCCATGAAGGACAAGAGAAAGCCTAACTCCCCTGGCCTAGGATGTCGTGCCATGCCATCCGGCCGGCTCTTGTGACCGTTCCAGAGCCCCACGGACTGCTCTCGGGGAAAAAAGAAAGGATGGCAAAGTGAGACTCCCGGAAGGAATCAGATTCCAGGCCTCAGTTGCCATTGTGCAAACTACGCTGGTGTAATTCCAATTTGTGTCCAGACACAGTAGAGTCCGTCGCACAATATGACACAGGAGTCAGCCTGTCGTGCTAACGCGCTTTGCATTGGTAGCTGGTGAGACACATATCGTGTAACCTGGAGACTACGGCCTTCCTTGTGAGCAAGTAGGGGGCCACCGGATCGAAGTCCGACCCATGCACGTTCTATGTAGGGCAACGGATGCTATAGAAAAGACCGAACGAAAAACAAAAGCCAATTAATTCTCCAGCTAGAACTTCTGCCTGCCTCATCAGAGTTTGTCCAGCGATACGAGACTTGACAAGTCAGAGTCGCTGTCGTCCACCACGTCCCTCCCCAGCGCTATGGGCTCCTCCTTCTTGCCCAACGAGCTCAGCCTGCGCGGGTCTGAGTCGCCGCCGTTGAGTCCCTTCTTCCCAGAGGCCTTGGGCCCGTGACCACCCAGCGAGGAGAGACTAGACGACGCGTCGGAGTCACTGTTGTCGACTCGTTGGATTCTGAGGTCTACCTCTTCATCGCCATTGCTCCCGCCGGCCGTGCCAATACCGTTGTGATTAGTCCCCGAGGCCTCGTCCCCGTTCTTCTTGCTGCCAGACCCGACCTGCGCTTGGGTCTCGGCTTGGAGAGCAACGCGCGGCTGCCCGCCCTTCTCGTCGTTGAGTATGATCCCGACGCCCTTGCTATCGTCCATCACCGCGCGCGCCTCGCCGTCAGTCGCGAGCCCCATGTCCTCCTTGATCAGCCGCACGCCGAGCTCCGGCACCAGCACAGACTGGACGAAGGCCGTGTGCCCGCGCGCAGAGATGAGCTTGTCGATGGGCGCCTTCTCGCGCAGCAGCGACGAGAAGACGTCGATGATGCTCTCCGTCATAGTACCCATCCCCCTCAGGCCGTAATACCCGGGAACCGGGTAATCGTCTGTCGTGAAAAGGGTACGGTTCTTGCCCGTCTTGATCTTCTCGCTCAGCTGCTTGCCAAAGTGCGACGAGGCAGCGGCGCCGTTGATGAGGGACTTGAGGTGATGGTGGTGCTCCGCGATGCGCGCCTCCAGACCCTCCCAGTTAATCTCCGGGTAGCCCTTGGTATCCCACTCCTTCTGGGCGGCCCGCTTCTTGTGCTGGTGGCAGAACTTGGCCTGCCGCGCGATGCTCATGCGCTGGCCCTTGGAAAAGTCGCTGAGCCACTCCTTGTCGACTGGTTCGTCGCACATGGGGCACGGTGCCTGGTCTGGGCCCAGATTTGCGTTTTTGTGGTCCGTCGCCGCGTCCTCGTAAAGGGGCATGTCAATGCCTGCCCGGTCAATTGCTGAAGCAAAATCATTGTAGCCCTCAGGCATCCTGAATTCTGGCCGCTGTGACACTTCCTCGTCCGCAGAGAGCTCCTGTGGCTTGTTCTTCGCACCCTTCCTTGTCAAACGCCTGGTATCCTTCTTCTGTTTCTGTCTTGGGTTTTGCTTCGACTTCTGTAGCTTCCCCAGCCCCGTATCTGGTCGAGGAGGGTCTGACAATGCATCATCAGAGTCGAAATCGGAAAGGCTTGGGGACCCGTCCTTTTTGGTAGCTCCCGACGCCTTTAGGGCTCTCGGCTTTTTGAATGGAGACGAAGCCTCAGATCCTGGGCTCAATATATTGAAAGTCCTCGTCACCTGTGGGCTTACAGATTCCGACATGCTCTTCACACGTTCAAATTTCCGGTTCGGCGTTGATTCACGAGAGGTGTTGGCTTGTGCTGGCTTGGCTGCCTTCCTCCCGTAAGTTGCCTTCGCTCGCTTGACCTTCCCTTCCACGAGAAATCCATCGCCCATGTGGCTGCCGAGAGACGATGGAACAGCTTGATCGGCAGTCTTCGCCCTTTTCGTAGCAGAGGACACACCATTCTCATCCGCATCCGGGTCTTCGGCAATCTCTATAGCTCGTTTCCTGTCAGAACGCGCTGAGCGGCGCTTAGGGCTATCGTTGTCCTGAGCACCAAGAGTTGTTCCGCCTCGAGGAGCTATACTATGCTTCTGTAAGGTCGAATTTGGCTTGAAGTCAAACCTGTCGATGTCACCTCTCCCTGGCTCGTCATCAGATGAGTCGTAGACAGGATCGGGATCGCCAAAGTCAGGCTCATCAGTGTTGTTTTCATCACTGTCAAGTGGTGGTGCCGTGGGGTCTTCTGGCTCCTCCATTGCTTTGACGTCCAGGACTCGTTGCTTGCCATTGACACGGGTCAGCAGTGGCCTTATATTATTTCGTGATAATTGAATCGGGGGCATGATTACTTGATCCCACGATAGTCCAGCTATGTAAGACCAGTAGTCATGACCTGATTGGGCGTTGCAAGCTTTGTCGCGAGGTCACAGGTGATTGGCCTGGGAACCACGACTTCGAGGTCGCCCACCCTGGGCAGTTGATGTGGACTCGACGTTTCGTGCGTGAGCGTGCCTTGCTGCTAAAAATTGCGATCTCTGGATGGGTCAACGAAAGAACACAACGAATTCCGCGTTGCAAATACAGTCGCTCGCATTTGTTATGGCATCCACATCTGTTCCCGTCCAACTCATGTCGCACCAAGACCGTTCAGTGAGCGTTCGCAGGGTGCGCATACGTGCATGCATTGAGACGCGTCCGTTCCCGTCGAGATTAGATTAGTAACAACGTCCCGCGATTCGGGCACGGTCCAGGTCTACCCAAGTGCATTGGCTTGCGCAAGCAGCGCCTTCCTCGAAGGCTGATGAGAGAATCATCCTCTAGATAAAGCAATCAGGCATAATGAACGCATTGGCAGAAACAGTCCACGGTCGACTGCAATTTTCTCTGCAAGTTGCAGAGCTTGATTCACACGTTCTTATTCTCGTTGTCTTTTGGCTCATGTAGAACTATCACGGGTATCATCACTTCGAACACAATCATCAATCAGACTCGGGAGCAGAGCAACATCATCATGACAACTTCGCCATCTTTGCCTCCAGATCCTTCACCCAGCCATCGACAGTCTTCATGTTGTTGCCCATGGACGACTCTCCCTCCTGCATGGCTGTCTCGATCTTCTCCAAGCCTTCTCTCCACTGCTTGATATCAGAAGCCATGTCTGCTTGCCTCTTTTCGATGCGTTCCAAAATCTCGCCAGCCGTAGCCGCATCGGCATGGATTTCTCTCAGTGACCTGAGCCGATCCAGCAATGGAGGCAGGAGGGGCGTCAGGCTCTCAATGGTTGGCAGTGTGCTGTAGAGGGCGTTTATCTTGGTCGTTTGCTCCGAGTCCTCTGTGTCTGGGGTGCTAGGGGAGGATGAGCCAGTGCCGGTCGAGGCGAGCGCCTCTTTGGCCTGCTTGGCCTGCTTCCGGGACTTTTCAAGCTGCTCGGCCTCCTGCGTCAGCTGTCGCACCTTGCGGCTGATGGTGTCCAAAGAAGATGACGACGCCTCGGACAGCGTCGAGACCTGCTTCTGTAGTTTCTCCAAGGTCGGCACGATCGCCCTGGGTAAGCCGCTCGAGTCCAGCTCTGGCAGGGCTGACGACCCGATGCCGATGGCCTTCTCTAAAAGTGCAAGACGTTCGTCGAAATCGGCAGCCTTGGCGAGTGCGTGTGTCTGCTCGTAAGTCGGCGCGTATGTGACGGTGTAGGTGGCCGAATCTCCGCCCGCAGGCTCACCCTGAATGGCGTCTTGATTTGGCTCCCTGGCAGGTAACGGGCCGACTCTGACTGGTCGAAAACCAGGACCTTGCGCGAGACCCTCTGGGCGCCTCGAAATCTCATCCAGCACTTGGCTGAGGGATGCCAGTTCCTCTTCCTGGTTGCCCTCTCCTTCTGCAGGCTGGGCGCCCGCTGCGTCATTCTGTGACTTCTGCCTGCCATACTCCTCCTTGGCCTCCTCAATCTCGCGTTTAAGCCTCGCGAGTTTCCGAGCCAAGCTCTCGCCCTCGTCCTCGTCGCTCAGATCACCCAACTCCTCAGCGCCATCCTCCAGGATCCTGTGCCGGCGGCTAGAGGTCTTGTAAGACTTTCGCTTTCCATTGACGCGGTCTGAGAAGTCGACCTCTTTCGCGTCGACTTGGGAGGGCATGAACCGTGACCGGGCTTGATCTATTCGAAGTTTGGACCGGGAAATCCCCGGCCCGTCTGCCTCGTCATCGTCGAATTCGGTGTCTGAGGAGGACCGTAGCGTTGTCTGTATCAACGGATTAGTCTGCGATAGGGTATCGGGGAGAGGCTCTAGCGATACTCACAGGCACTGTGGAGGTATCATCTGTGAGCTCTGGCGTCTCGTAGATGTCCGGCGCAGAGTCCTGGTAGCTCCATTAGCTCGTGGTGCCTGGCGGAGAGGTATGCCTAGGCCAGGCTCACAAGATCGGGCAAAGCTGCGTATTTCCTATTTAGGGACATTTTGAGCCGTATGAAGTGGCTGTAGCCTCATCAATGTGAAGGTCAGCAATGCAATTGCCGCTACAGCAACCTTGTTTGAAGTTGCAAGGCGGTGTTGGAAAGTTGGCCGGTCGCGGGTTTCGACCGCCCTGATTGCACACAGGTGGAACGCGGCATTGAGCAGGTGGGCATCTAACGCGCCGTTGGCCATCCCTGGCCCGCTTGGTTGGTCGCAAGTGGGGGGCCCACTAAAGCCCACCCACCTCTCCAGCTACAAAACCCTCGAAAAATTTCCAGCCGGCACCTTGAAAGTCCTCTTCAGCAACCTTCAACAACAGCAGAAACAAACAAAACGTGAGTCCACCTGGCATTTCCTTTTCCAACTGGTTACGTGATGATCATAATAAGCATGTATTACCTGACATTTTGTGATGTTCTCATTATCACCAAGATCTCTGAAGGAAACCAAACACCATTACTTTGACACCTCGCTCCTCCACTGCGAAAACTCATTGCTGACCAAGTCCAATGCGTTCAGGTAGAGACAGTCATGTCTACAGCCCCAAAGCCCCCGAGCGGGCACTTCAATCTTCTCTACTTTGCAAGTGCCAGCACTTTCACAGGAAAGCAATATGAGGTGCTGCCCGCGCCTCTTCCCCTGCGGAAGCTGTTTGCGACGCTCGAGGAGCGATACACCGGCATCAAGCCAAAGGTGCTCGAGTCGTCTCTAGTGACCATCAACCTGAACTACGTCGACGTCCCTGAGGATAGCAATGAAGGTGGCGCCGACGAGCCAGTGATTCAAGAGGGTGACGAGGTCGCAATCATTCCTCCCGTCAGCTCCGGCTGAGACCTGGGACGGACCATTTGATCATCAATCCCGTTTGCCTTAGCTTTTCATGGCCTCAGTAGGGGATCCTGTTCCCCAGCTGTCTCGCCGCCGCTTCCAGGTTGAGGCTCCGAACGTGCCGTCCACGGAGACCGCCTAATCGTCCAGAACCTCCACCATCGTGGTTCTGCTTGCTTATGATGCCTGCGCAGCCGAAAGAACGCCCATGTAAGGAGCAGGATGATAAGTAGGACGACCATTGTCGAGGCGATTGAGATGATGGAGGTCAAGCTGGTGATGGTTGAGACCTGACACCCCAATGGCTGTGTCCGGATCTCCCATCGCTCCGCCCAATGTGGGCACACATTCTCGTCATAGGCTGGGGCGAGCGCTTGGATGGTGTAGTTGTTTGGCACACATGACCAGGACTTGATTTGTGTCAGCAGCGGGCACGGCACAGAAGATCAGGTCAACCTACGAATGGACACCAGCTACACCGATCCTCGTGCAAGCAGCTCCTACAGTCTTGATGTCTCCAGCAGCGAAGCAAGTGCGCATCGCCAGGGTCCTTGGCAGCCATTACTATTAGTATATGAATTAGACAAGAGCTTAGTACAAGCAATCAATTGACGCCCGTTTTGACGGAACGCTGGTGACCAATTCGCGAACAGGCGATTGCGCCTTTCCTGAACATTCAAGTGCTAGGGTGGGTTGACTGGACAGGATACGGTGATGGAGGGGAAGGATGACCTAATCCAGCTCAGATACCTTGCAACGTCCATGGTCACCTCACCTCCACACCACCATCTACGACCTCGGATACCACAACACATCAATGCTGTCCGCTTATACAATCACTCTGGCGACCTTGTGGGGTCTCGATGTTCCCATTCTGGCGTGCATGTTCTCATCATAATGTTGCTCAGAATTCATTCAGCAATTCAGCCCAACGCGGCTTTTACTATGACGTTAGATCAGGCTACTTCGTTCTTCTACCGGAACCCCTCCCCTGCTTGAATCGGATCGATGGGTGCCGGCTTGTTGATAGCATAATGGCCTCCTCAGCACAATCCGTCTTCGCAGCACACACAAGTGATGGTGTCGCGGATTGCCTCGACGCCAACCATGTGTATGGTCAAAGGTGTCGTCGGGTTACAGGCATCATAGATGTCCTTGTACCCGTCCTCCCGATTGATGTTGAGGAGGATGGGGTAATTTGGATCCATCATCCCGACGCACCACGGCCTGGCCTCGCCTGGTGGGGATGAGATCCCTATTTCAGACCATCTGCGTGACCGGACCGTCAACTCATCTCTCAGAGCTCGTCCTCAACAACCCACGAAGAGACCCTATGAGCCCCAATGTCGTGCCTCATAGCCATAAGGCGAGCCTCGTGGCGTGGCTCGAATATCTGAATCGGCCACAAGAGTCAGGGAGTTCAAAAACTCGGGTCTTCTAGCACAGGTTAGCATTGACCATCGGCTGGCTCTCTGAGGGTAACAACCTACAGTGCTCTTGACGAAACCCACGCCCATCTTTCCTACCGTTAGACTCAGCAGAACACGACGGCGGATAGTAAGCAAGGACACGTCTCCTATCTTGCTCTTCGACTTGCGAAAGGAACCAGGCTTTGGCCTCCCGCAATGGGACGCTCAGCCAAAACTGCTCTGCGTCTCAGACAGCACCAACCAGAATGCCGCCAATGCATCTCTGCCCTACCTCCGGCTCCAACCCACCCCTGAGACCAGGATAAAACTCATTGGACGCATCGACACGCCTCAGGTTAATCCTGAGGTGCTCCTGCGCAGTGTGAGTAAGATCGCTGCCGCCTCATATACCGACCAATCCTGATGAGCACCTACGTTCAGGTCCCTCTCAACTTGTTCCCGCTCTTCGTGCCTCAGATACCCAAAGTCCGCCAGCACCGCGGCGAACCTGTGGCTGAGTCTCGCTGCCACCTTCGCGTCCATCCCACTGCCGACCGTCCCCGGTCCCCGATTCGAAGATTTTGCTGTTTTCCGTTTCCGCCCAGTCTCCTGCTCCAAAAAGTTGTCTGGCACACGGCTCGCATTGACGCCACATACGTTTACGACGAAATTCCTCAGCAGTTGAGCACCTTTCGGCGTGTGAGGGACCTCTGGGTGGAATTGAACGCCGTATATCGGGTGCGTATCGTGCGCGATGGCCGCGGGCTCGGAGTTTTCGGTCGTTGCTATTGCGTGGAAGCCTTCGGGGAGCTTGGCCAGTCTGTCACCGTGAGACATCCATGCCTTCATGGGGCCCTCGATGCAGTGGAAGAGAGGGTCAAAGCGAGCGTTGGTGATCTGGGCCGTGACTTCCGCAAGGGCGTACTCCCCCGGGACTCCGGCCACGACGTTGGTACGGTCTAGTCGATAGGCGAGCTCTGAGAGGCCATAACCTATTCCGAGGATCGGTATACCGAGATGTAGGTAGGCCGGATCGAAATGTGGCGCACCGTCGTCGTAGACGGAGTATGGGCCTCCGCTGAGGATCAGCCCAGCAGGCTTGAATCTGAGTTCGGCGAGTCGCGTGGTGCAAGGGAGCAATTCGGAGTAGACGTTGAGCTCTCGGAGACGACGGATGATGCTGAGCACGGTCTGGTCAGCACGGTGACGGTTCGATCGGATCGGTTTTCAATCCGGATCGAGGGACATCGGATTAGACTCACAGGTGGGTATGTTGGCTGCTGCATTTTCGACTCAGGTTAGAGAATGGACATGTGCGGCCCGGGCTGTGCGGACATGAAGTTTCTTACCCAAAATCTAAAACCAGAATAGTTGGGTAAACCTCTTGAGGCTCCGCAGTAGTGTCCAATCTAGCCATTCTGGTGGTGAGAGTCGTTTTGTAGGGCTGGGTGTTATTGCAAGAATACGTTTGTCGGCACGTCGTCTTAGTTCGTACATCTTGAATTTTCCATTCGCATCAAAACCGCAGGTGCTCCGCTAAGGGTCCATTCCAATGCAGGGACATGGGTCGACGATAAGGATAAGTGGCAGGGGTATAGATGGTGTGGTGGATAGTCCCGAGGGGCCCAGGCACCTAGATACCTAGTGAGACCCGAATCTGCGAGTCTACTTCCTCACCGCATAGAGAGGTTTTACATAGCAACATGAAGTATTCTTTTGCAATTTGAGCTTGGAAACTTTGAAGGAGTCGGAATCAAAGGGGTAAAGTGAGTATTGTTATTGCATGACAGCTCTAACAATTATCATGTAGATAAGCTCTGCTAAAGTGCCTGCTCCACCTCTACAATACGTAAGTGCCTCGTAAACCACCTACCCAAGGGTACTTAAGTAGGCAGTGCTTACTACACAACCTGCTACAGGACAGGACAACTATATGTAGGATAGTAATATGGGATTACCTCCTGTGGTATGACTTTTGTGGGAAAGCCTCCTTAGGAACAGCCTCTTGTGGCATATATAGCAACCAGGTAGCTGGGAATCAAGCCACCAGGGCTCCACAATGACGTTGTCAGCTTTTTTTTGCATGTGGCTGTGTCATTGTAATAGTGTGAGTGAAAACAATGCCGGTGACTGGAACTTGTGATCTCACCGAGTTGATTTTTGAGTACACAGTATTGGCTGTAAAAGCATTTCATCTGAATCATCACTACATGGACATTTTCCAAAATGCTGATCTGCTATGTCGTGCAAAGGTGGCCTTTCGCAAAGCAATGCTAGAACTCTGAGATCACTTGATACTTACTTTGCACGGGGTGGACAGGCAATAATTTCTTAGTATTGGAAAGGGCTTTGTAGCCAATGAGACTCTTTAGATGTTTGATATTAGACTGCCACTATCAGAGAGAAAATGAAATGGGGCCGCACCTCTGCTACATGGCTACAACCCTCATAGAGTAGCTTCTAGATCAACGAACGCCCACTTCAGTAACTTGTGGGTCATTACACCTAGAGAAAGGCTGGTCCTTCACGCCTTCAAGTGCTGTCTGAGTACGTGTTCACTTGAACAATTTGAACCCAACAGGAACTCCCTTCTGGAAAAGGCTTTCTGGGTCATATTTCTTGCTCGTCTCCCGCAGAAGGACTTGGCTCTTTTCGCCATAGGAACCAATTGGATCCTGAAGGTCAAACGCGTAATTCAGGTACACGAAGGGCACAGCCTGGCCCCGGGCAGCCGCATCTCTCTCAATCGTCTGTAGGATTCCTTTAGTGACTTTGAGAATAACTTCGTCGTCGCTTTCGTTTTTCCAGTAGAGCAGCAGTAGCACCGACACAAGTGGGCCGTCTGCAGGATCAAGACCTGTGCAGTTGCCCCCCTCGGAGACACATTTCTCTAGCAGCGAGACGGGATACGGTTGTAGGGTTAGGGAGCAAACAAGACCATCAAATTGCTTGATACTTTCGATAGCAGAGGAGAATGTGTTGGCGCCTGCGATCAGAATGGCAATATCAGCCTTGATTGTCGTGTTCATGTACGCGCACCTAATGATATAGAGTTAGTAAAATTTATTGACCAGCCACATAATTGGACGAGGGAAATGGTGGGAGTACCTGATCCCATCCATGGCCATTGCCGCTTGCTCATAAGCCGCATCTTTCATGTTGATCATGAGTAGAGAGCTCATCTGCTCAATCCGAGGTTGCACAGTCGAAAATGGCTCAAGCTCAGGCGGGTTTTCGACGGGCTGGGTGTAGTAGAGCTGATTAAGCACATCGGTTGACCAAATTGGGCAGCCCAAAGAAGGCTGAGCATGATGTGTGTCTCTTTGGATGCGGCTAGCCTTTTCAACTCACGGACAAGAGCCTCGATCTGGGCTGAGAAGCTTGGTGGGAAATAGAAGATCGCGCCGCCCCAGAAATCACCCTGTTTGAAGGCCCTGAGGTCAAAGCATGTGACGACACAGAAGTTGTTTCCTCCACCGCGCAGTGATCTCCAAAAGTCTGAGTTCTCGGGGGCGTTGGCATTGATGACCTGACCGGAAGCTGAAACGACTTCAAAGTTCACAACGTTGTCACAGATCAGGCCCTCGCAGGCGGAGAAGAAAGACAAACCTCCTGTGTTATATGAGTATCTCAAACGAAGGCGGATAGAAAGTTTCGACATGGTGGTGGTACCTTACCAGCTAACGCAAGGCCACCAATACCACCTTTGGCAGAGCGTGATCCGGTGACACCAAGTCCCTTCTCATGCAACTTTTCGTAGACAGGGCCCCAGCGCTCCCCGGCAGCGATTTTCACGACTCCATCTTGGATGACTGATCCCACGAGCAAGTTTAGGTCCAGTGTGATGCCGCCTTGGACGTTGGCGCAGCCGGGTAGGGGTTGTTGTCCGGCACCACGGATTGCAACCGACACGTCACCGCGAGCCACAAATGGTTTGATAGTCTGCAAAAATGACGATACATCTTGAGTCGATTTGGGTTGGAAGATCGCAGCGGGCTTAATATCGCTCTCCAGCTTGGAAAGGTATGTGCTGTTCTGTCTGTCGAATACCTCTGTGCCAGGTAGCAGGACCTGGTCAGCAGGGAACGACTGCTTCAGAGCCGCGACAGCGTGTTCAACGGACATCCTGGACGATGGAGAGGAATTACGATAACAAGAACTGATAGCAGTACTATTCTCCTCAAAGACGGGAGCGATGATACTGCGAAGGGGGCAAGCTTGAATCCAGTTGGTGATCTGAAAATCAGAAGTTTGTGTATGCTGGAAGCCGGGAGCACTGAAGTGCGAGATGGACCGCCTCTCCCCCCTCAATTGGCAACGGCAACTCAACTGATTCTTTGAACTATTTTCCGAGCCTGTTAATGATCTGTATATTTACCTAGTGCCACAAATTATGTGACTAGATCTGGATGTGATGGACCAACGACTGCCAAGTCTGCTGGTTGGTTGATAGAACAGTAACAAACAGATGGCCCCCAAACCCAGCCCTCCCTATAGGATCCCAACAGAGGCATCTGAGGTGATACAGACGAGTATCTGCAAGACTCAGACCAGGCCTAGCCTGGCGGTACTGTTGGAATGTGGAGAAACATTGTGATCGCTACTGCTGCAATAGGAACTGCAGGTCAGTTCTTACTCTCTGTCTAGGCCAACTGTAGACGTGAGTTTTGGTTGTCTCCTTGTACTCGGTTGCCCGCTTGGTGGGTTGGCTGCTGTCAAATTACAAAGTAGCCGTTGGTTCAAGTGGCTGCTAATGCATAGTCTTGACACTCGTGTCCTGGCCGGCTTCTGACTGCTGGCGTTGCGTTCGATGAGTCTTCGAGACAGCCAGTCTATGTTGTGGGAGAGTTCGCGGTTATTATTTGATTTCCCGCGCGAACACATGTTGGCTTTGCTTAACACTTACAGTGAGGCAGCTGATAGTAGCGAGCTAGCCTTCTTTTGACCTAATATATTGTGAGCCTACCATCTTGAGATCTATCACATATTACCAGTGTTGGGACGGGTAAGTTGCAACATCAAAATTCCTTTTTCCTCCATGTGGTATCGCAGGGTCCCTAGGCCCACAGGGCGACAGGGGTGTGCTGACGGTGTGGTGGGGAGCTCCAGGGGTACCTAGGTACCGTAGCTTCGGTACAATTCCTAGGCACCCCAAAGCAATGCGTAATAATGGGATGCGAGCTCACACCGAGGCAACAACCCCACCATCTGAAATCCAGCGATCGTCCACCAACAACCATCCCGCAAAGCTGAGTAGCTCCTTCGAAAAAGATCTTACATCCTCGCCTACCAGTGAAACACCCTACAAATCTACCAACCTACTTCTAGCTCCGACGCACCCAGGACCGCGCGACAAATCGAACCCCTCCAAACCGACAAACCAACATCACCACAAAGCCCAAGATGTCCAGTCCAACACAGCCCCAAGACATCACAGCCCCCATAACCCCAGCCCGCTTCGCCGCCGCGCTCAAGGACCTCTCGCCCGCCTCCCTACACCTGAAAGTGCTCGAGATCCGCAACAGCCTAGCCCACCTGGCGCACTCCAACGCGCAGCTGCGGCCCTTCGCCGAGGGCACGGTCGCCGCGATCGGCGGGGCCCCGGGGGAGCCGGACGCCGACTGCGCCGAGGCGATCCGCGAGAACGAGGCCGTGATAGAGCGGATGAAGGGCCGCATCGAGCTCGTGCGCGCCGAGGTCGAGGAGAGGGGCATGAGCTGGAGGGAGTTTGAGGCCAAGGATGAGCTCGAGGATGATGAGCCTGGTGTTGACGTCCCCGCGCCTACCCCTGCTGCGACTGGGGTGCCTGGGGCGGCGTCGGCGGGAGCTGAGACGCCGGCTGTGAACGGGGTGAATGGCGCTGCGCCGCCGAGGGGAGGCGGGAGTAACCCATGGGAGGACGGGACGTTCCAGACTGGTGTCATCAGGAACGGCGAGATACACATGGATGCCGTACCCAACAGGCAGGGAAGCGGTGCGGCAGCGCCGCAGACAAACGGCGCAGGCGGCAGCGGCGGCGGGAGGCTCACGGACGAGGAGCTTCGTCGCAGGCTGGAGGAGCGTCTCGCGGAGGACAATGACGACGAGGACGGAGGCTTGCATCTGTGATGGCCGGCAGGATCTGTTACGAATGGTTTTGGTTCAAGTTTGCTAGTCGTTAGGGAGCATCATAGGCGTTCAAGGGAAAGGCGAAAGGAGGCTACGGTCTGGCCCCGACAGCTGGAGCGGGAATGGAAAATGTCGTGCTCGATACCCCGACAATGAGATCACAGTACTATGACCACAATTCCGGTCTATAGCTAAGCTCGATTTACACAGTCTGGGGTGACATGTATTTGTTACGCATTGGATGGATAGTTTGCCCAGAACAAGCAGATACGCATTTCAGAGTCGATTCCCCTGTACCCAAGGGGCTTACCTGAGGCGGATGCGCACGCGGTGGTGGATAGGTCATGAAGATTGATGCAGGTAAAAGGAGGTTTTGTATTGCTTCAGCTTTTCTCTTTCCTCCCTTCTTCCACCCCTTCTCTATTCCCCAATCAGGTTCTGCTTCCGGTCATAACATCTACAGTTCGTACTTTCTCGCCAACGGAGCGTCTTCGAGCTACTTCTAATCTCTGAGCCATGTAGTTCCTGGCTCCGTGCAGCCTGCTTCTCCCTCCGGAAAGACATGAATGCCCCCATGACGCCTTGCAAAGTGATGTAAGAACAGCCTTGCCATGCAGTACCAGCCATGCAGTAAAACGATGCAGAAATAACGAGTCCCGGCCCCCCAGCGACTGCAGCAGAGGGGCTCAAATATGCACAACGGAAGCGAATAAAGGAAAAGGTCAAAATTTCAAAAAGGCCAAAACACCATAATGCAGGTAAAAATACGTCATGAGACTGTGCACTCGGGCACCTAAGCCATGGCGAGCCCACTGTCTGCAGATGCGGTGGCGGGCTTGTCGTCCGTCTTGGGAGTTGCCACGGGTGAGGTAGGCGCAGGTGATTGGTTGGCGGTGTTGGTAATGTCTTCCAATGGGCCCTTAGACATCGGGCTCGGGGCCAAGGATGGCTCGCTCATGGGGGTCAGCTTGGATGGGCGCATGTTCTCGCTGTTGTCGGACTTCTTGCTGGCCAGATCGGAGCTGGCGATGGTCTGCAGCTTTGGCCTCTGCGAGGCGCGTCGCTCGAGTCGGCCTTGGTCCTCAGTGTCGGTTTCATCGTCGGCCTCTGAGCCAGCTTCCTCTGCGGCCTTCTGCTTCGCTAGTCTCCTCTTCCTGCGGCGCTCGTAGATTGTGTCTGAAGACTCAGAACCCGTAGTGTTGCTACGGCTCCTGGTGGAGCGCTGGCTGGGGATGCTGCTCATCGTAGACGCCGTCTTTGTCCTACGACTGTTTGGCCTTCCGGTGATGACGGTCAGCTCTGCGTCGGATGGCTTCTCCCCCTTCCGGATCTTATCCTTCACGAGCTTCTCTCCGAGAGCCTTGCCCAGTCCGAGCTCCTCCTTGCTAGCAAGCGACGCCTGCGTCTTGCGGCTGTTGACGCTTGTCTTGGACCCGCTCCTGCTCACCGGCACCTTGCCCTCCATGACCTTGGCCGGTGGAGGCGGCTGCAGCATCCATTGGAACTCTCCCTTGAGCGCGGGCCTGCTGCTGACGACTGGTGGGTGGTAGTCATTGACAGGCGGGTTCCTCGGTGCGCCGTAGTACTCGCCGTAGAACTGTTGTCGCTCCTCCTCGGTAATCTCGCGCTCGCGGCCTGTCCTGGTGTCGAACAACCTGCCAGCCGTATCACGACCCTTTGTTATTACCTCGCGAAGTCGTTGGCCGGCCCGATTGTACATCTGGTGGCCCCACAGCTCCTCATCCTCTCTCTGATATCTCTTGTGGTTCCATTCTAGGTCCGTCGAGTCGGCCACCGACATGGACAGCGTCGTTCTCGCCTCGAGGTCGTCTGCGGCTACCACGGTAGGGCTTCCGGCGGTCTCGTTACTTGGGAATGCTGCACTGCTGCCGTTGGTGAGCCCTCGCTCCAACTGGGACCCGTCCACCGTGGCACCCGCAGGCCCGGCACTGTTAATCTTTCCCTGGCTCTGATTCTTGCCGTTCGGGGCCTTCTTCGGTAGGCTGGGGCCCATCCTGATATCCTCCATCCAGTATTCATTTGTGTTTTCGGGGTTTGGGTGTCTGTAGAGTCCGGGCTGTTCCATCTCCAAGCGCGCTTTCAGGCCCCTTTCTCGCTCTGCCTCCTTGCGGGTCTCGCGACGGTGGCCGATTTTCCTGCATGGTGTGCACGCTATATAGTAGAACCACACGGAACGCAGGGCGGCTACGAGACCGCCATTGTGATCGATGATATGGTTGTCATCGTGGTCGGACATTTTGATGGTGACGATTTGGGTGGAGGTCATGGGGGGTTGCGTGAAGTCGCGTGCCCCAGGTACGTGGTACAAAGTACCTGTACGAGCACCGCAAGAACCGCCTCAAATGTCGTGGGTGTGAATGTTCCCAACCCCCCGCTGGAGCGGATCGGTCTGTGAAGAAAGTCGGGACCAAGAGTGGTAGGGCATAGGGTTCAGTCAAACACGCATTGATGGCTCTCTGCAGGTTTTGGGTGAGGGAGGGCAGGCCGGGTACGCAGCATGGATGGCGTGCGAGCGTGCCTCGGGACGGAATGCGGGTGGCACAGGGAGGTAGTTGGAGTCGCTATAATACGCTGTGGGGCTGATCGCATAAGGGAGATGACGGTTTCAATGCTGCATAGGAGGTGGATGTCCCAGGAAAAGTTGAGTCAGGCCAAGAGGTAAGTAGGGCAACGAAATGGCGATGGTCGAGGATCGGCGGCAGATAAACAGGCGTCTTCTCTTCCTATGCATGCAAGAAGGTCGATGTCGCAGTCACCGGTCGCAACCGGGCACGGCTGGGAAGGATCAATGGAGAGGGGGAGAGAGAACAAGCGGGAATGAGATCACTGGGACGGAAATTGGAATTGTTGAAGACGGAGATGCGCCTGCACGAAAAGTACCGCGGGTGCACACGGGGGAAGAGAGTCGGAAAGTAAACAGTCGGCTCCGGGAATCGGCCGGCTGAGAGGGTTGAGGCGAGGTGGTAAAATGCTGAGTGCTGTTGCTGTTGCTGATGAATTGTGTGTTTCGAAGTACTGTACGGGTTTCAAGAAATGCCGCTCGTCGCAATGTCGTACGCTTGGCTGTGCGTCGGTGAGTGGATGAGTGGACGGCGAGCCTGGAAGCTCGGATCAGGAGACGAGAGGGAGAGGCAAATTGGTACGGGGTTGAGGCGGCGGGCTTAGCCAGTCGATAGGAGGAGGAACAAGACCGAGAGGGCGGCGCCAGAGAGGCAGAGGGGAGATAACAGTAGATAATAATGAAAAAGGGGGCCAAGGTCAATAAGGGAAAGAAAGCACCGAAAGGACGGCCTGCTTTCGCCTCTCGCCTCCGAGTCTGGGCTAGGGGCCGGGGCAAGGGACTGGTGCTTCAGAAAGATGGCAGCGAAAGAGGGGTGGGGGTGGGGACCCAGAAATGGCAGCAGAGGGAGAAGGAGAGGGAGAGAGAGAGAGAGAGAAACAAGCCCAACCCCGGGACGGATAAGAGAACGGGAATGAGTTGTTGAGGTGATGCAAGGTAAGGTCAGTCAGTCGAGGTAAGTCAGTCAGTAAGTCATTCATCCATCAGTCAGTCAGTCAGTCAGTCAGTCAGTCAGTCAGTCAGTCAGTCGAGCGAGTGGATAAGCGGCAGGTGACAGCACTGGGCTTGCATTGAGGGAATGAGACAAGACTATAAGTGGACTACGTGGACAGATAGACATGCTCTGACAGGATGGGATGGGATGGGAATTGTCCACGCCAACACCGAGAATGAAAGCGAATTCTGGGCAAACAAAAAACCACGGGCCGCGAGTCCCTTGTGCCACGCCCCAGTACTGCCTTTCTTAGGTGCCCTTTTTGGTCACGGTACGGACGGGTACGGAGTACGGGCAGTACGACACAAGCAACCCGAACGAGATCACCCAGCCAGCCCAGCCCCAGCCCACACATGCAGGCCGTAGGCCGCAGGACGCAGGCCGCAGACCGCCCCAGATCTAAAGTCAAGGGTCCGAAGGGGGGCAGGGGCAAGAGGTGGAGGGGCGGGCTGAGGGTGGTATCCAAAGTGTACCCAGAAGTGTATCCGCAACTGCCCGTCCCCACCGGCGCAAAACAGCGCTCTGCTGTGGTACAATCTCTCATACTTGCAGCGAGCATCCGGGATAAAAATCACAATTGATTAGCAGTCTCCCCCCCGGTTCCCCCGGCTGAGGCGCAGAGGGGGTCCCACACACGCAAAAAGACCAGACGAAACACTCCTCACCAGCCACTTACTGCATGCAAATCCCCTCCCCCCCCGATGTGAACAGAGCTGTTACCAGCCAGCCAGCCAGCGTGCTGAGTGCCTGAGTGCCTGCATCTGCAGCTAGGTGGGTTGGGCTGCCAGGGCTGCCAGGGCTGCCAATGGAGCTTCCCCGGGCCGACTCAAGCGGCCATGCCATAAGCCCATCCGAGCTGCTGGGTCCAGCGCCCATCATCACCCCTCACCCCTCCACCCGCCCAGCCCGCCTCCGCCCTCAACAAGCCCACCACACCTTTTCTTTTTTCCCCAGGCCTGTGACACCCACGCATGTGTATCCCACCCGTTGCTACAGCAGATGCCGCCTCCACCGAATTGTAGCCAGGTGCCTGGAAGTTGATAGGCATATGATCTGACAGACTGCATATGTTTCAGATGCTGCCGATTGCAATCAAACTATCTTCAACCTGCCCGACGCTAACACCTACACCTGAAGCTCCTGTGCACTAGACCGCGTGTCTATTAGCTGCTACAGTCCCTGGTTTTATTGTCTGCTGAGAACAGGCTTTTTCTACAGCTGTCTTTGGCATCAGCTTGGGCGCGAGGACGTGCAGGGCCACCCCGTCATTTCCACATCTTGCTTCCCCTAATAAGCTCAGAGGGTCTTTTTTTCGGTCGAGTTATCCGGACAAGAACGCCAGGGCATGGCAACAAGGTGGTCAGAAGCCAAAACCCACCCGCTGGATGGCTGCGCGTGCGGCCGCGCCCGATGACACCCAAATACGACAGGATCTGGAACAAACCTCAAAAAGTGTCACATCCTAGAAGCGTGGGACAGCTAAGCCCAATGCGGGGGATCGTCTGGGCTGCCTCCAATTGATTAGGATGTGCTGCGTGGCCCCATCAATTGGACAACACCATTGTAACCACAGTAGCGCCGCATGCGCCGGTACAACGAGGACACCGACGACGCGCTTGGCCCCGTCATGAGAGAGCGACAGTTCCCACTGTTTCACTCCCGTCGGAAAGTCAAAATCCAGCTTGACCTTCACATGACCTTGCGACTACTGCAGGGCCAGCGCCTACTGACCCTCCTCGGCTGTCACTAGAGCAACAAGAATGTCGGGCGGAGCGGACACAGGCGGGCACTTCTGCTGCAAACCACCGCCGTGCCAAGGGAGTATCATCATTTTGGCAGGGTCGGCATACATCAGTAGCTATGCTGATCACGGGCAGGGAACATCGTAGATGATCATCCTTCAGCAGAACCTTGATTCTCGGGAGCAGTACACACAACGGACCATGTAGGATGACACTCATGTTTTCCCAGTCTGTTTGATCAGATGATGGCTGGCCATTGACCGACCGACTGACTGCAACTATCTAATTCATTTCCCACTGTGCTACACAAA
This sequence comes from Diaporthe ampelina, assembly GCA_023522825.1. NCBI lineage: Eukaryota > Fungi > Ascomycota > Sordariomycetes > Diaporthales > Diaporthaceae > Diaporthe > Diaporthe ampelina. The sequence continues at coordinate 36,541 of JAMFTM010000056.1, read as the reverse complement.
GCCCCTTGAATGCCGAAATCTTGCTGCTTGTATCCTTGAAGAGAAACCACTTTTCCAAACCCTGCCGCATAAAGTAGAAGGAGAACGCGGACTCGAACATCCAACCGCGGTCCAGTGGACAGGATTGGGAAAAGAGAAACATCTGAATCCAGCCAAAGTTTTAATCCATAACGTCCTTCGACCAGAGAACCTACCATAAACAGCTGCCCAGAGAACTTGGTATCTCCTCCACCACGCCTAACGCCACTTGGTCGTGTGATGACAAGGCCCACAGAGGCCGCGACCCATAACCCTGGAAAACCCATATTTGTACAAAGAAGCCGCCGGGCGCCATTCTCGCCCGAGGATGCAATATCTAGCCGATGCAGGTGCTGGAGCCTTTCTAGGCCGAGACGGGGACGGCCGCTGAGCCGGTCTCGATTGCCGGCTGCGGCTGGTTCGGGGCCTGAGCCTCGTTCGCCTCAGCCTGCTCGTCGATCTCACCGCCGGCCTCACGCTCTGCCCAGGCACCCCAGAGGCCTCGCTTTCCTCTCACGCGGATGGCTCCGCCAAGAGAGCCATCCGGCTGCTCGACTTTGATCGCGTCCTTGGTGGCGAGCACCAGGCACTCAAAGAACATCTTGGTCGCGTCTGCCTTGGTCGTCTTCTTCTCTGGCAAAAGCTCTTGGAAGACGACGGAGGTCTTCTTGCGCTTCTCGGCGCTCGTGGCGGCCTCGTCGCCAAAAAGGTCACGCAAGATGTGCACGGCGTGCTTGGTGCCAACGGAGACTGGCCCGTTGTCTGCGGGGTGGACAATTGGCGCTGTTGTGTCGTCGAAGTTTGGCAGGGCGGATCCCTCGTCATCGTAGTTCGCCAAGCCGTCGTCGCCCTCAATTTCAAGTATCGTGCCATCAGCCGCCACAGATTGGTTGCCGAGGTCCGTGGCGCCGACTGCGAACGGGTCGTCCTGGTCAATCTCAAGCCGCGGCGACTTGGATGTGCCTTGCTCGCCGTCGACATCCATGTCTGCGATGCCGCTGTCCCGCTTCCTCTTCAGATCAGTTGGCGCACGGATCGCGTCCAATGAAAGCAGGCCCTTCAGCTCTGGTGCCCAGGTCGCGCTCTGGCCGTCCATCATGACATTGGAAACAAATCCACCGTTCTTCTGCATCTCCATCAATGCCAGTAGGTAAGGGTCACGAGGCAAGAACACCTGGGGCTTGAGGATGTTGTCGTGCTTCGACTGTTGCTCCTTGATCACAGCCCCGGTGAGCATGGTTTGCTCGTCAGGTGCAATGATCTTCCTCTTCTTGGACCTCTGAGGCGCGTTTCGCACCATTGCTGACTCCTCGTCATCGTTCGGCTCGTACATATCCGTGTTGTTGGCGTGGCGACTGTACTCAATCTCAATTTCCTTGGCGAACTCCTCGTCAATGTCCGAGAGCGGTGACTCGGAGATTCGGGCTCGAGCCACCTCAGCTCCGCGATCGTGCATGGCAGACTGGTCTCCGAGGTCCAGTCGGAAATCATCATCCCCCATCAAGATGTCTCCGTCATCATCATGAATGCGCACTCCGTTGTCGCCAAAGCCAAGCGCAGTAGACTGGTCGTGGTCTCTGTCCTTAGTGGGCTGGGGCAGGTCGAACTCGCTGAATATGTCGTCCTCGACACCACGAGCAGCGGGGGCCTCACGACCCATTTCCACGGTCATCCTGGTTGGACCCTCGTCGATGTCCATACCGAAGTCAAGGTCCAGGTCTAGGTCATCCACATTGGCCAAAGCCAGACCGTCATCCTTTCCCAGTCCGTCCTGCAGAAACTGGCTGTTGTTGAAGTCCTCCTGCAAATTGATGTCTCTGTTGCTAACTCGACCTTTGCGGCCAAGAGGTTGAGAGCCAACATCAAGGTCTTGGGTGCTCAGCAGCAAGTCGACATCAGGGGCTGGAAGCAGGTCGAGGTTGTCATAAGGCGTAATACGATCGGGAAGCAGAAGAGACTCCCTGTTTGGTACTTGGAGGTTGGCAGGAATATCATTGTTTCCCGAAGAGCGGAAAGCCTATAATGATGTCAGCTGGGCATGCAACGGCTAACTCTTTGAGACTGATGGACCCACCATCTTGATCTTCATCAGTGCTTCATTACAGTCATCGAGTAGGTATCGGGCCTTGCGGCTGTAAATCCTGACGACGCCGAGGAGCAGCTGACCAGTCAACCTCAGCGCCATGGGGGCCTGACTGGGTGTGATGATCTGCTCGACGCTCTCGGTAAGGTTTGACTGCAAGATATGTTGCTTGGACAGCTTGCGCTCCAGGTTGGCAGAGAGCCAGACGCGGGCCAAGGGCCCGGTCTTCTGGAGGAGGGTCTCGGAATAGAACATGGTCGCGACGGCGTCGCAGCGACGTTGAAGGAAGCCCGACGAGGACGGAAGCGATAGTGGGTGCTAACTTGAGACAGATGATGGTAGGATAGTCGATAAATGCTTGACGCGCCGACGCGCAGGAAAGGTGGGTTCGCAGGGCAACAAGATGTCGCGTGTAGCCAGGCGCGTGAATCCGACCACACAAACGACGGGGCTGAGCAAAAACCGCGCAACACGCGTAGGATGCGGTCGAAGGGTCGAGAAGCACGACAGGCCGCCGCGATCAGCAATCAAGAGACGCTGGAGTGGGTTGCGACAGCTTTGGTGCGGACCGCTGGGGGGGCGGCGGGATGGATAGCAATGAGGATTAGATGGAGAGGGGGAGAGAGACGGAGACTGGCGGTGGTGCGTGTTGTTCTTCCAGGTTAAGACCCTGCCTGCAAAATGGAAACGGCGGCTGGGCCCCTGCAAGAATTGAGTGGCTGGTCAACGCTTCATCAAAGGATGCTACCCCAGGAGGTACAGCGATTGTGTCAGGGTTCGGGTTTACTGCTGCAATTGGGTACGACAGTTGGTGAAGGGCCAGGGGGGTGGGGGTGGTTGTCGCTCCCGGATGTCACACATTCTTGGCAGCATCGACTCCGTATCAAATGCCTGCAAGGCAACATGCGAGTCAATCAATCCGTGCCCGGACTACAAAGGTCAATATGTCAATCAGCAGAAAGCCTACCTAGGTACCTACTACGAAGCCTAGCAGGCGGGTTGCAATTGATTCTCCCAAGGACCTGCAAGCGAACAATTCGCCCATAAAAGGCGATGGCGCTACCATGACGCAGGAATGCACTCACCTACTCCATACAGCTGCCGAGCGTCATGTTACGTTCCGGTACCTGGCTGGATGGACGGAGCAGCAACAAATGAGACCTGGAGTATGAAATGTCGGGTGTGTATGCGTCCCGTTTTGGACGGCATGGCAGGTTAGAGATAGTCCACTTTTAGACGTACGTGGATATCCCTAAAAAGTAGCCGGGTACCCTGCGCCTAAAATACCTACTTAGTGTCCGCTGCTCTGGACCTGCAGGCAACTCGAGCCTGCGCCGCGTTGCGCACTGACGTGCAAGAAGCTTGGGTGGATTCAGCCTCGACCCGACTCGGTTCGGATCGACTGGCCAGACTCCAGGATTCATGAACCCTCCACAAACGCTCAACATTACACGTCAGCGCCATCTCTTTCGACCTTCCTGTCCACAATAGCTCTGGAGCGGACTTTTTTTCTGCATTTGCGCGTGTTGGCCCCTGCTCAGATTGCATTCGAGCCCTAGAAACCCCCGACAAACCATGCCGCCCGCCCTGCGATACCTACACGTCTGTTAATGCGGCTGCCACAGCGTTGCAGCATCTTGGATCCCCAGTTGTGACCCGTGCCCGTCTCGAAGGAAATTCCCCGAAGCCGATCGACTCGGCTGGCGAGGTCCCTCTCGAACCCTTCGGCGCAACACCTGAGCTCCCCGGTCTTGATCTTGCGAGAACATGGAGAGATTCACTGGAGACTCCCCAAGCCTGCCAATCTTCAACGAGTCGAGCAAATCCATCGAACTATCTCCCTGGGCCGACGCCGATCGGTCGCGTTCCAGATCCCCAGGATATCCGCGCACGACGTCTGCGCAGTCTAGAGTACGCCTCCAACAAAGCACATTAATGGCTTTGGTGTTGATCACAAGCTGACACGGGTCTTTTACAGGGCGTCGCCGACGAGTTCTCCTGCCTGACCGCTGCCCAAAGTGCCTCGCGCCTCAAGACATCCCTGACAAATGGCCTCACACCCGCAGAAGCCTTGTCGCGACTGAGAGATTTCGGACCCAATGAGATACCCCACGAGCCTCCCGAGCCGTTGTGGCTTCGATTCCTAGGTCAATTCAAAGAGCCGTTGATTCTCCTCCTCCTTGCTTCCGCCGGGGCTTCTGTTCTCGTGGGAAATGTGGACGATGCTGTCAGCATAACCATCGCTGTCACCATTGTTGTCAGCGTCGGGTTTGTGCAGGAATACCGGTCCGAAAAGTCTATCGAGGCCCTCAACCATCTTGTGCCGAACCATGCGCATTTGATCAGGAGCATGTCGGCCAAGACCGGCTCTGGCCCCAAGACACCGACATGGCAACCCGCTGGCGAAAATGGGCTGGAAGAGGACGGGTCGTCGGGCGCTCCCACGCCAGCCGAGGAGGTCCTTGAAGCCACGTCCTCCAAAGTCATGGCCGGGACCTTAGTGCCAGGGGATCTGGTTATGTTCACGACGGGCGACCGCATCCCAGCCGACCTGCGCGTAACAAAAGCCGCCGACTTGACCGTCGATCTTTCCAACCTCACGGGGGAGACCGAGCCGATCAAAGTGACTGCCGAGCCACGGTCCCGTGCTGCGGTGGCGTCGGCGGCTCAGGGAACATCGACTCTGCAACTGCCGGCCCCAACTTTTGCCAACTCGTCGGAAGGAGTGGTTGACAAACCCAGTCAAGACTCTAACGAAGCTCAAAATATTGCATATATGGGGACCTTGGTTAAATCCGGTCACGGCCAGGGCATCGTCTTCGCGACTGGCGGAGACACGCAGTTGGGCACCATTGCCACGAGCGTTACTGACACCGAGAGTCCGCGCTCACCTCTCCAGCTATCCATGGACGAGCTTGGCTCGCAGCTGAGCAAGTTTTCATTCGTGGTAATCGGGCTGATATCCGTCGCTGGCTGGTTTCAGGGTAAAAAGCTTCTTGACATATTCACCATATCCATATCACTCGCCGTCGCCGCAATTCCCGAAGGACTACCGATCATTGTCACTGTTACGCTTGCTCTTGGTGTGCATCGGATGGCCCGTCACAATGCCATCGTTCGCAAAATGCCTAAGGTCGAGACACTGGGGTCTGTGAACGTTGTTTGCTCAGACAAGACCGGTAAATAAGCCCTGCACTTGATGAGAACATCTGGACTGACATAGGACTAGGGACACTCACCATGAACCATATGACAAGTTCCAAGATGTGGTATTTCGGTGCGAACGATGTCGTTGATGTCGACTCGGATGATGAAGTCACAGATGTCACCCCTGACGCCGCAACACTGCGCATTCTACGCATTGGCAACATCGCCAATGACGGGCGCCTAGCCAGGCGGTACACTGAGAATGGAGCTGCAGCTAAGGCCGTACTCTCCTCGACTCTAGGCCGGGACGAGCCTTCGACCTACACACGCTGGGTTGGCCAGCCCACCGACGTCGCCATGCTTGACTTGCTAGATAGGTTTCGTGAGCACGATGTACGCGAATCGATCGGAACACGAACGTCAGAGACGCCCTTTAGCTCAGAGAGAAAATGGATGGGCGTCACAATTGGGTCTGATAAGAGTGAAAAGGAGTTCGCTTATATGAAAGGTGCTCTGGAACGAGTTCTGGAAGCATGCGACAGTTACATCACGAAAGATGGCCGGGAATTTGTTCTGGATTCATCTCGAAAAGAGGAGATCCAACAGGCCGCAGACGCTATGGCTGTAAAGGGGCTCCGGATCATTGCGTTTGCCAGTGGACCTGTCAATAGGTCTAGCAGAAGCAAGTCTAACGGACCATCCTCCAGGAGTGGAACCCCCGGTAACGATGGAAGCGCCAGCCCCCGGCTTCAAGAGGACGAGACTGTGTATAAAAGCCTTACATTTGCCGGTTTGGTCGGCATGAGTGATCCGCCGAGACCTGGCGTTGGTCGGTCAATCAGAAGACTCATGCGTGGAGGTGTCAAGGTGATCATGATCACAGGCGACGCAGAGACCACGGCTATGGCGATTGGCAAGCAGCTCGGAATGGAAATTGCTACTCCTCGGGAGCATGGCCCAGGCCAGGTCTCGGTTAAACCGGTCCTCACCGGCAACGACGTGGACAACCTGTCCGAGGAAGACCTTGCGCAAGCGATGCAGAACACTACCATCTTCGCCCGTACTACCCCTGACCACAAACTCAAGATCATCAGGGCACTCCAATCGCGCGGGGATATTGTGGCAATGACTGGGGACGGTGTCAATGACGCACCAGCACTGAAGAAGGCGGACATTGGTATTGCGATGGGCAAGAACGGGACCGACGTGGCAAAAGAGGCCGCAGATATGATACTGACCGACGACGACTTCTCCACCATCTTGAACGCTATCGAGGAGGGCAAGGGCATCTTCAACAATATCCAGAACTTCTTGACCTTCCAACTGAGCACAAGCGCAGCTGGCCTTTCCCTGGTTTTAATTTGCACAATCCTGGGATTCAAGTCCCCACTGAATGCGATGCAAATTCTCTGGATCAGTAAGTATTATCCATGTTGGACGACATAGGCGCATTGTGCGAGAGAATCACCTGCTGACAAATGAGCCAGATATTATCATGGATGGCCCTCCAGCGCAGTCCCTGGGTGTTGAGCGTGTTGACCCCGACGTAATGAAGCGACCGCCACGTCGGCGCGGCGCACCAGTTCTGACGCGGGCTCTGATCCAGCGAGTGGCGCAGGCGGCCTTCATTGTGATGCTGGGGACGATGCTGGTGTACACGCACGAGATGCTCGGCGACGGCGAGGTAACGCGGCGCGACACGACCATGACATTCACGTGCTTCGTGCTCTTCGACATGTTCAACGCGCTCGCATGTCGGTCCGAGTCCAAGTCTGTGCTCCGTGGCGAGGTCGGGCTGTTCTCCAATACGCTCTTCAACTGGGCCGTGTCTATGAGCCTCGTGGGCCAGCTGCTCGTCATCTACTTCCCCTGGCTGCAAGAGGTGTTCCAGACCGAGGCTCTTGGCTTCTACGACTTGGTCGGCCTAGTCATGCTCTGCAGCACCGTCTTCTGGGCGGACGAGGCCAGGAAGTGGTGGAAGTACGGCAAAAAACGGCTCGGGACTGGGTACAGCCAGGCTGTGTGAGAGGGGCGTTCACTCTCCTGTTTAGTTGTACTATGCATGGCGTAGGGTTTGTATATACATTGTGTAGAGGCATTGTAATAGACTATTGTAACCATCATGCATGTTAGTGCCGCTAGCATTACTGGCCAGTAGCAGAGATTCTGGGGAAAGGAAGCTGGCCAGATCGGGTATGAGCGAGAGCCCTGTCTCTCCGTCAGAGTTACAGTGCTCATGCAGTTCACTGGGCAGTGGAGGCTTGTTTGTGCCACAGGGCTCAGCCTTTCTTGGGATGGCCGGCTTGAATTGAGCCGCAGTTATCCCTACATAAGTCCCATAAGAAGGAAAGTAGGCCGATACGGCTGATCTCGAGTTTGGTTTAGGAGTGTCTCAAGTGGAGTGCAGGCCACCACAAGGCAGCCAATATTGTGATACTTGTGTGGTGCCACCCAGAATCACTGAACCGGCATGATTCTATTCTAAGCTGTCATGCTTCGTAGCAATGGTCTGCACAGCCATCGCACCTGGAAACATATGGATCACATGAAGCCTGAGCGTGTCTCAGACGATCCGAGTCCTTTTCGTGTAGCATACTGCAGGCTATAATAAGCCTTTTCCCATGTCTTGTCTGAAGCCCCCACAGCCCTGCCTTTCCGGGATATTTTTGTTTGCCGCTTTTGTAGGCGATGCTCAGCTCTTGTGGTCACTACCACCAATCAGCTCCGCAATCCGCGATAGCCACTTGTACGGTTGGTAGCACCACAACTGGGGAGGGTGAGTTCACTCTCATCTATTGCAACCCGCTAAGGATACTGAACAGCTCGTTGTGCGCTGTCGGACAGTGCTTCTTTTACCGACAAGTCGACCTCTGGTCAGTGTACCTTTGAGAATGCGATATTGTCGACAGGCTGAGCTCCACTCCCAGGAAGGAGATAAAAAATGCCTCGCTGGTCGCGCCCCGAAATGGCCGCGTGTGGTCTGGCTTCAAGCAACATAAGCATCCCATGACCGACAAAGATTCTTACGGCTTTTACGCTCTCATACGTTTGAAACTCATTCCCGATCATGCATCCTGCCGTCATGGTAACCGCAACAAAAACGGATTCTGATATCATATCCTTGAATGGGTATTATGTAAGTAGGTTCACCGGAACACATGTCATTGTCGATTCTCTGGTGACCAACGTGTGTGGCTGATATTGTCCGTACTAGATAATCCAGTGGGTCTTTTTTGCCTTCTGTGCCGTTGCCTGTGCGGCTCGTACCTATATTCGCGTTATGTGTTTTCATCGTCTCTTCGCCGAGGACTGGCTCATGCTCCTTGCGCTCGCGTGCCATCTGAGCATAACTGTCGTGGGCCAGGTACTCCTAGCCAACATGTACGAGTCACTTGTCGTCAAGAATGGCGCGCCGATGGAAGCCGACTTCCTCGTGAACGTGCCCCATGCCATCCACATATTCGGCATCATTTTGTTGCTCAGCGTGGCTGGCATATGGCTTGTAAAACTCAGCTTTCTCTTGTTCTTCTACAGGCTTGGAAGTCACATGGCCAAGTACCGGATCTGGTGGTGGACTGGTCTTGTCTTCAATCTTGGTTGCGGCGTGGGTTGCTTCGCCCTCTTTCAATATCGGTGTCTGTTTGGCAGTGTCGATCAAATATTCGGCCATTGCGCTGCAGGCTCTGGGACTCGGGCAAGTTACATTCGTGTTGCCATGACAGCGGTCCTTGACATTGTGTCCGATATTGCTAGTAAGTCTTCCTCTGCTTGCCAGGCCATACGTCCTCGGTTATTATGATATATGTGCTGATATTGGTTCCGGAATGCAGTCCTTTGTTTCCCTGCCTACATTCTCTGGACAGTCAAGATCACTTTGAGGAAAAAGCTGATTCTGTCAGCAGTCTTTGGAATGGTCGGTTTTACCATCGCCGTTGCTAGCCTTCGTGGAAGCAAATTTAGTGGCGGCGTTCAGTTCAAGAATGCAAGTGGGGACTCTCAAACGAACATCACTTGGATTACTTTCTGGTGGTTGTTGGAATTCACTATTTGTAAGCCGAGCGCTTTATCAAGCAAGCTGGGTCTGGAAATGGTTGCTAACAGTACATAGCGTACATGATTGCCTGCATAGTCTCATTCCGAGCCCTCTTTGTCCGTAGCGAGCCACAGTCTGGTGTGAGGCAGGCAGCGCAGAGGCAGCAGCAGTCCGAGCAACTTAGGGCGCAAGGCATCAAGCAGAGGATGCTGATGCTCCACGACTCGATGCTGGATATATGTCGCAACTGGGAGGGCCATTTGGATGCTTCCAGCTTATCTACCACGCGCGTCCCTGTGTTGCCACAGCCGCCTTCGGGAAGATTAAGTGTTGACTTTTCTAGCGGCATCTCTTCCGTTTAGGGTCTCTCCCAAGATTCGGGCGACGAGGTCCATGTCTAGGAACTCCCAACCAAGGCACAATTCTCAGATCGGATTGTTGGGGTGATTGTGGGTGACCTGAAACGAATAATTCCTTATCAAGCACAGCAGGATAGGCACTGCCGCGAAATGGAAGACTATGCTACAAACTTCAGCTAGCTATGGAATAATCCAAGAGGTGAATCTTCCTTGACTCTGTATCATATCCTGTCGATTCTTTCCACTACCTCGGGGGCCAACGCTCCAGCAACCAGACACACCGGTCTTTGCGAGCTCTGCTCCACAGTGCTGGCGCCCATGACAGTAACATCATCATAATCTCAACTCACTTATGAGTGGTATCTGATCCATCAGTAAGTCAGTGCGCACAATTGCAGCCCTCTTTACCAGGAGCGTCGCCCCAGGTGTCGAGCTAAGCAACCAGGTATGTCTTGTTGTACATGTGGTTGTAGAGCTTTGCCATCTCTATGTCCGGATCCCGGTATCCTGCGTTGACATGAGTCCTGAAATAGTCCGATATTCTTGCCGGAAAGCCTACAGAAAAGGAGAAATAAGCCCAGAAGCGTGTGTTGAGTTCCCGGAGGAGCGGGAATAAATAATACTCAACATGACGTGCAACCGCGCTTCTTTTCCCCTGGAGATTTCGGGAGCAGTTGGTAGCACTCAATTTTCTCTCTCGACATATGCCATGCATCTCTCGGAATTCTTCTGCGTCGAGGTTGGAAAGGCTGGGTTTTCATTATTTGCCTTGTTGGTACACCTCTTGAACACCTTCAAGCATGTCCTCAATAGGGGTCTCGGGATTGGGCAAGTGCAGAAAGCCTGTGTCAACACGTTCAGCGTGCACCATCTCCAATGACTCCTGTAGAAACCTTGCGGAAAAACATAACACAATACCCTTCGAAGAGCAAATAGATACCTCGGGGACAGGCAGGAAGGGGCCACAAGAGTGAATATCGGAGAGGTGATACTCTCGAGTCTCACACGAAATTTTGGAATTTCGAATAAACTTGAAAATCTCATCATACTGCAAGAAGAAGGATAGAAGTATCCCGTGAATGCCTATGCGCCCTTGAAAATTGAGATGTTCGCGGTCGCAGGTCATTTGTGACTTTTTGTGCCCAAGGCCCATCACCGCTGCTGCACACCACTCCCAGTCACTCAGCAGTTGTAAGACTTCAGGATGGTCAAATTGGACGAGTCACACAATCTGACAACAGCAAGAGGCATCTGATCAATTCCGGCTGGGGCTTGGAATGTATATATCCATCGCCCAGTACATTTGAATAAATCGAGTTGAAATAATTCATTACTGGGGCGGAGCATTTGCCTCTATCCCTTATTACACACCAGCAATAACAAGACAGACATACAGCTGCTCAGCATCTGCTTGCATGTACTAGCTCGCACTTTTGTTCAGTCAAGTAACCATCTTGAGTAAAACACCCAAGACTTGGTTTTGTTTTTGCAAAGCGCAAATTCGCGAAGTGGCGGGCTTAATTGTTGTAAGGAAATTGAGCTTCATGTCAAGCAACTTAGATTGCAGTTGGTCCGTCTCGAAAGACCCCGGAATTCTTAGCACTCGCGGCAAGTCTGCAAGGGCCACCCCTGGAAGGACCCCGTCAGCTCCAGCAGGTCGACCTACGTAGCTTCTTTCCCTTGGCCGGCCCGACACTATGACTTGGTCAAGGCATTTCAGGATCCAGCACCCAGCAACCACAACCTCGCAGCCTCGCAGCTGATGGCAGCAACGGCTGTGACCTGAACATCTCCTCTACAGGCAGGCATGCAACGCCAATTGTCACGGCCACCTCAATGTCTGCTCTCAATGGCGTGTCCACAACCCCACAGGACTCGAGCCGAGCTCGGTCGGCTTCGCGCACCCTCACCATCAACACCAAGAACACCCCGCCGCTTTCCCCCTCGATAACCGCCCGCACCGCCAGCATGAGCGTCCAGGATCCCCTCGCCCACGCGCCCCCACACAGGAGCAACACCCACCTAAGCTCGACGGCGGAGCCTAGCCCCATCCGCGACGCCACCAACCCCGCCGACGTCCGCGCCGCCCTCGCCGCCCTCCACACCCGCGAGTCCGACCTCACCCGCCGCCTGCAGACCAGCCTCGCAGCCCAGGCCGACCTGCGCCGGGACCTGGGCCGGCTGGACAACCTGCGCGCGGGGCTCGGCACACAGGTCATCGCCACCCGCTCCATCAGCAACAACATGCTCGCGGGGGCCGCCCACACCGCCGGCCGCCTGTCCGGCCGCGTGCGCGAGCTCGATCTGGAGAAGCAGCGCGTCGAGGAGACCCTGCGTGTGGTCGAACAGGTCGCCGAGCTCAAGGCATGCGTCGGCGGTGTCGTCTGGAGCATGGGCGCCCCGCAGGACTGGGAGGCCGCCGCGGGCTACGTCGCCCGCGCCAGTAGGATACCCGAGGACATCATCCGCGGCGGCTTCGCAGCTGCCACGGTGCCCACGGTGGAGATCCCCGATGCGCCTTGGGTCACGCTCGAGAATGCGAGGGAGAGTCTGTGTGGGCTGTTCCTCAGGGAGTTTGAGAAGGCGGCCAAAGAGGGCGACGGCACAAAGGTCACACGCTTCTTCAAGCTGTTCCCGCTCATAGGTAGAGGCGATGTGGGGCTGGATGTCTACGGCCGATATGTCTGCCAGGGAGTAGCTGGGACGGCGAGACAGACCCTCAAGGCGGGCACCGGCGGCCACGGCGCACAGGACGGCTTCTTCTACGCAAATGCGATAACCAAATTGTTCGAGCATATTGCGCAGATCGTCGAGAGCCATGGAGGCTTGGTCGAGAGGCATTACGGGTCAGGCAAGATGGTCAAGGTCATCGAGAGGCTGCAGATGGAAGCTGACGTCCAAGGCGGGATCATCCTGGACTCCTGGAGTGACGACAGGGGCGTCGACAGGAAGCTGACAGACGTGAAGAGTTATCCCTTTTCTTTCTTGGTGCAGAGCTTCTTACCACAGCAGAAGGGAATGGCTGGGATATCAAGGGTGAACTCTCCAGCAGTGGGAGGCGGGACGAATGACCCGAGGGATAGCGAGGACGAGGGCGTCAACATGAAAGAAGTGGACGGGTTGTTGAACGAGATCGCTGTGATGCTGGGCAGATGGTCCCTTTACTCGCGCTTCATCGCTGGGAAATGCAAGGTAAATTCACCACTCGGAGAAACGCCACAACTCGGGAGCATTCTGCTGACAGACTTGCTTCTAGGAGCCCGACTCCCAAGAGGATGCACCTCTTCATGTTCCGGACCTTTTAACCAAATCGAACCTGAGTCGTAAAGTCTCAGGCAAGCTTACCACGCCCTACAACGTCATGAGCACTTTCTTCTTCAGAAGATCTGTGGAGAAGGCATTCCAGATAGACGAGATGCCCAGCGGGTTATCACTGAGCGCGCAGAAGCAATTGGACAGTCAGCCTCCATTTGTAATTTCAGCTGTTGATGACGTTATGTACATCGTCAACACAGTCATCCAAAAGACCCTATCCACACACCAGAGAGAGGCTGTCGGCTCCGTATTGCCAACAGTCGGCCGGGTTCTGGGGTCAGATTTCGTTGGCATGGTGCAGAGAAAGATGCGAGACGAATCATATCCCAAACCGGTCGTGCAGGGAGGACTACCTCCAGAAGACAAGGTCATAGCTTTCATTGTCCTTATCAACAGCTTGGACATGGCAAACGAGTACCTGGAGAGGATCATATTCACCTTCCTCGGAAAGTCGACAGAACGGACCAACGGCGCAGGATCGCAGCCGGCGCTCGAGGACACATTCCCATTTGAGCACGATGTCACCTTTGTCACCAATGCACTCAACACACTCCTGTCCAGCTTCACATCGAAAACCACCGAACTACTGGGCGAGGGGTTGCAGGTCCTGGCCAACCAGGTGGCCAAGCCCCGGGTCCAGCGGGTCCTTGCCGAAACGTTCCGCGAGGTGGACTACACGCTGAGCGAGGAGGAACTGGCGGACATAGCCGCGGCGGAGGACATAGACGAGGATGAGCTGCTGGACCAGGTGGCCCGGCGGTTCGAGCACGGGTGGGACGCGCTGATGAAGCCGATCGCGCGCATCATGACGCCCAAGACGTTCAGCACGCTGCTGGACCTGACGGCAAAGCACCTCGCGCGGGTGCTGGAGAAGCGCGCCTGGGGATACTCGGGGCGGGCGAACGCGTTCGGCGTGATCCGCATGGAGCGCGACTTCTCGGCCATCGTCAACGTGGTGTCCAAGGGTGGCAACTACAGCGTCAGGGAGCTGTTTGCCAAGGTGAGCCAGGTTCTGATGGTGGCCAACATGGAGGACGACGAGTGGGAGGAGATCATGAATGACCCCTCGGATGAGGGCATCCAGTGGGTGCTGAGCGAGGAGGAGAGGAGGAGGGCGCGTAGCTTTGTCAGGTCATGAGCTGCGAGGGGCCCAGTTAAACATGGATACCTATCGAGAAGGAAATGCCGTGTTGAAGTAGCATTAGCTGTATATGGATATTGAAAGAGTAGAGATCTTCTCGTTCACTTGTCAATGTCTGTGAAGTAGAAGTACTCGACCAGGGGGCTTATAGGGCCGTTGGTGGAACCCGGCCTCTCTCTCATAAGCTAGGGGCGGTCTACAGCACGTGGGACCCCTGCCTGGTGGATCATGGCCCTGGAGTGTCGCCGAACCGGCAGGCATTTTTCTCGAGCCCTCGTCAACGATTGACATCAGAGACCGTGCATCGAATCACCCAGTTAGCAGAAACAACAAGACCTCAGCCTGCGAGTCTCGCGCGCACTGTTTTGATGGAGGTGGATGTATGAGGGCGCGCCGTAACTGCGCACAACCTGCGGCGACATGAGCACCTTTCTCGGTGTCAACTGCTGTCTACGCGCCGCCCCGGGCTTGAGACTCACTCTGCAGAAGCAGGCCCGGGCCGTGGGCTCCGGCGCGTCCAGAGGAATCATTATTGAGCCCGTCTCTGGACCAGCCCGGCTGTTCACTTCAATATGTATCACTACGCGGCGCCAGGGCCCAGGAGAACATGTTAGGAGCCTTGTACGATACCAGTCCCAGCAACCATGGCACAGCTCCACGCGGCGCACCGAGCAGCAGCGGAGGTCCTTCTTCGGCTCCTCGCGCGTGGTCACAAACTATGTCGACCTGCCCCCCGGGTATGAGGACGAGGAAGGCCTGCCCTTCAGGAGGGAGGACCTGGACCGATCCGCCACGGCCGACATCTTCAGGGGCTCTCCGGACATGACGCCCCACAGGGCCAACAAGCTGCTCAGGATCCTACACGGCCGCAGGGTCGCCGGCAGCCTCGAGGACCCGGAGGTGCAGGTCAACACCGCCAGCTACACGGCCCGGGAGATCAACCAGGGCCTCGAGTGGCTCCGCGCAAACGTGCCCGTCGACGAGATCACCAACGCCGGCCTGAGGGCTGAGGACGAGCTGCGGGTCCTGGAGAGCGCCGCCGAGTCGGGGGCAAACGAGGACGGCGATGCCGGGAAAGACACCAGCACTGCGGGGAAGTCTAGTCCCTGGTCGCTCTACAAGAAGGCGGGCGACGACAACGTCTACGGGGAGAGCATCATCGACAAGATCCGCGCGCGCAACGTGGCACGGCGCGAGGCCGAGGAGAAGGCGCTGGAGGAGAAGCGCAGGCAGGAGGAAGAAGCGGGCCAGCAGAACTGGGGCGGCCTGTCCACCGAGACAAGCGGCACCCGGCAGGTCGCCATGAGCCCCAAGGAGGAGGCCTACCGCGCCGAGGCCATGTCAGGTCTCGATGCGCCGCCCGAGATACCTAGGTGGCGCCTCCTCCTGCCCACGACCGTCTTCGTCGCCGCGCTGCTCCCACTCCTCTGGTGGGCATCGGAACTCTACAGCGCCCCGGCCGACGACAGCCGGCTCCTCGCGCCCTGGCTGACGCAGGAGAACGCCACCGTGTACGGGCTGATCCTGCTGAACCTGGCCGTGTTCGTGGCGTGGCGGCGCATGGGCGCGTGGAAGTTCCTCAACAAGCACGCCATCATGGACATGGTGGCCCCGCGGCCCACGGGCGCCGTCGCCGCCATCTTCTCGCACCAGGCCACCTCGCACCTCGTCGAGAACATGTTCGTGTTCTGGCTGCTGGGCGGGCTGCTCCTCCACGACGCGAACCGGGCCGAGTACCTGGCCGTCTTCCTGGGGTCAGGCGCTGCGGGTTTCCTCGCCTCGCTGTACAAGTGTGTCCTCACGCGCCACCTGACATACGGCTTGGGTGCCTCGAGCGCGATATTCGGCGTCGTCTGCTGCTACTTCTGGATCCATCGCTTCGAGGGCTTTAAGATTCTTGACCTGCCCCCAGACCCGGCCAATGGTATACAGGGGCTGGGCATCATCGGGCTGATCGTCGGTCTAAACTTGATTCCTCTGTTCAGGCAGCTGCCGGGCCAGAAGGACTGGATCTCCCACCTGGCTGGTATTGCAACGGGTATCGGGTTCGCGAACTTGATAGAGGATAGAAGAGAGAGTGAGAAGAAGACCGAGGGCCAAATTCTGGAGGGATGATTCGTCTCAATAAGGCATTGGAACGGCCAAGGACAGGCAGAAGTCCCGAGGCACCAGGAAAACTTTTAGGCTCTGGGTCCCCTCGTAAAAAACATGCTGGGAAGAGCATATCCTTGCGAGACGCTCAGAAAAAAACTGCATGAGCACTAGATACAGACGAAAATACACTCCAATCAACCTGTGCCGGCTTGTACGTAAGGTTCACCTGTTCGTAGAGTCAGATGGGATCGCGCGTGTGTGGAGAGCATCAAGTGCACCTGTATGTGAAAAGAATATTGAATCGTATTATTAACTCCTAGGTAAGCCAATGCTATTCTTGCTCCGTCCTGCTTGTCGCTCCCACTGATCGTGTACTCCTTATTCGGTTCCGCCCGCACCGACGATCTCGCCGTGATAAGCGGCGAGACCTGAGCGGCCGTGACAGAACGGACGTGGTATCTCCCAGTCTTGCAAAACAAAACAAAAGCATAACCGTCTCCCTCATGCATGGGACACAAGAAGTATCCGTAAAACGCCTTCTTCCGCCTTGGTAACAGAAAGAGAGAGAGAGAGAGAAAAAAGCGAAGTCAGTCTGGGTTGTTAAGCTTTCTTCACTCGGCTCAGCCGAACCATCAAACCCGCCAGCTTCGATGCGACGCGGTCATGTGTGGGCCTTGGTTCTGCTCGGCCTCTTCACGTCCCCTCCGCTCCAGAATTTGACCGATTGCGCCTTTCAAATGGGTATAAACTCAATGAAATCCACCAACTAGGCGCTCACGAGCCTTCCCACACCGGAGCCCCAGCGCCACCTCCTAAGCGTTCCACTGCTGGTACTCCGAATCACCTCACCACCGCACGACGTCGCATTTGCACCAGGGCTCATTGGTGCGCCTCCGCCGCCCATGGTGTGGAGGATATCCTGCCGGCCTACCTCGCGCCCAACGACGAAACCCGCACCGAATCCCACGACAGAAACCAGAAGTACAACGCCGGTACCGAGCACCCATGTCAGGGTGGCAGGGCTTATCCACGTCACTGTGTTGTCATCTACGCCTGTTGCAGATACCCTCTTCTTCTTGGCCGCGCGCTGGGATTTTGGCTGAGATGTCGAGGCGGCTCTCTTTCCCTTCTCCTCCTTGGACGAGACGGACACGGGCGCGCTCTGCGCACTAGAGTTTGACGTCGTCCGAGTCGTAGGCTGGCGTATCCGCGACGACTGCTTCGGAGCAGGGGATACGTGTACCGGCGGGGCCCCTGGGACCAGTTCAGATTCCGGTACCAGTCTCAGCTCCATCGGCTGGCTGCTTGGCCCGACTCCCGCACCCATGACCGGCTCCCCAGAGGACGGCTCGGCGGCAACGTTTCGTTTTCCAGGCAGGTTTTTGGCTGCCGCGGCGCAGGAGAGCAGGGTCGTCAGGGATGCACGCAGGGCATCTTCGTTGTTTTGGTAGGCCGGGGACATGAAGCCTGCCCGGACACGGTTGTGTGACCTGTGGGAGGAGTACGACTGGGTTCTGGTAGCGGGGTGGTGAGGCGGTATCGCTGAGCTCGTAGAATAGCTACGGTGACTGAGGTGAGCAGGAGGGTGTGTAAAGGCGTTGGGCTGAGGGCGGAAGCCTTGTGCAGGTGACGGCCTGCCTAGTGCAGTACCGTTGTCGTCGTCTGAATCGGAAAAGTCGGCGCCAGGCCCGATAGCGGTTTGCGACCGTTGTAGTGTACTGTTTCCGTTTCCCGTCCGAGCACCCATGTTCTCGGTAGACGATGTCAATACGTGGTCGTCCTCGCTCTCACTCTCGGTGCACTCGTCCTGACTACTTGTGGCTGTGTGCGCAGCAGCACGGCTTACAACATCTTGTTGCATGGATTGATAGTAGTGATGTTGCAAGCGCCTTCTCCGTTGTGGATGCGACTGTGCGCCGACTCGCAGACCGGTCGTAACGATCTCGTCACCTATGGAGGAGAGGGACGAGGAAGACGGCTGGGATGCGACCTCGACCCATGATTCTTGTGAGAGAGTGTCAGCCTGCTGCTGCTGCTGCTGCTGCTGCGATGGCCCACCACCGGGAAATGAAATTGTGTGTGGCATGTCTGCTATGACTGGTATTGACTGACCGTCGTTGCGTTGGGTTTGCGACGCTGATGTTGTTGGCGGACTCGTATCCGATCGCGCAATGCTCTCTGAAACTCTATCGGAGTTGGGGATGGAACGGCGGCTGGGGCGGCTGGGGCCTGGGCGGCTGTGCTGCTGCGAGGAAGCCATGGCGAGTCCTAAAAAGGAGCCGAGGGGGAATAGGAGAAAGAGAGGGAGGAGAGTCGCCAGTGGTCTCAGGAACGACTCTGCCAGAGCAAATGAGGAGGGGAGGGAGAGGAGCGAAGAGTAGGTGGGAGGAACAAGGTGATGTCTGGCTGCAGTTGTGGTTGCACTACGCACGCAGCACGGCAGTGCACAGGGAGACGTGGTGGTGTAAGTCCAAGACAGAAGGGGACCCCTCCTTGGGTGCCCTTGCCCAGCCCCGGTCGGCGGGTTTAGTGGAGCAGATCTGCGGTGCTTTATCGATATGGGCGGGACGATGGATGCCCAGCGAGTGCGGTAGGTACGGTAAGTGGACGCGTGGGCCACAGTGTTGAGTGGATACGCATCAGATGCGCATCAGATGCAGCCGTGAATGCAGGTGAATCAGGGAATGCAGACGAGCAGGGCAAGGGAGGAGGAAATGTGACAGTGCACTCGTCCACAATGGCAGCGGCCGGGAAAGAGGAGTCGAGCAGGAGAAAAGCAGCGTTAAACCCGTGGCACGGTAGACTGCAGGCGACCACTGTCCAGATGTAGACCGCCTCCGATCACGCCTTGCAGGGTAGCGGGCGTGGATAGGCGTGGATAGGCGTGGCCAAGAAGGCAGGAATCCGTGTGGAGGCAGAAGGGCCGTCCTGCCGTCGTGACCACCGCTCCTAATACGGTAGTCGTGCTTTGTCGTGTCTTTGTCTCTTGGGACGAGGCGGGCACTTGATAGGATCACCCTAGAAGGGCCTTCAAGTACAGTGCAGCAGACTCAGCTTATGCCTGCTTGACCGTACACTACTGCCAGCACCCCCAAGCACGAGAGACACAAGGAGGGGCCCCTTGTCAAGTGGCCTATGGAGCAGGCTGATCAAGTGCAAGTGCTGATCACCGCGCCCCCAAAAAACGCCGTACCCCGTCCACATGCCCCAACTGTCCCAACAGTCTGACCTCCTGACTGGTCGCAGCCGCTAGATGCGGCGTCACACGAGGGCCAGCAACACACCCCAATGACGCGACGCTTTCTTGCGCATGGAATATGCATACATGATCTTATGTTTCAACCATCTCTCATGCTTAACGACCGCTCTGGAAATCAAGTGGGCTGGGGGGTTGCGTTGAACTGACCAGGAGAGCAGACGCACTGAGGTTTCGCCACATTTTCACAAACATCACAACATTCACACAGGCTTGCTTATATGAAAAATATTCTGTTCAAAACTCTTGTCGATCGATCGATTAAGTGTGTACCACTGTCTATCATAGCCTACAACTAATTGCGTAAAAAGCAGTAACTGGGTATTGGAAAAGAAGTACGGACGTCTCGGCAGCGAGGAGATACTTACCGGCCCAACAGTCAACTAGAATCATACGTCGATGAGATCTGCGTTGCCAGCCGGCATTGCCAAGGCGGCGATGATGCCCTCAGATGCCCTCAAGAGCCCTCAGTATCCGTGTACTAAATGCAAATCCCTTTTTGATGCCCCAACGCCCACGAACCCTCAGTAGAGACCGGTCGACAGAGACTTGGGGATGCTCCCACAAGACATCCCAGTCTCAAAAGCAAGCCCACAGAAGCCCACAGGGTCAAGCAGGAAACTCATCACCTAAGTGATGCTCCCAAGAGCAAAGAGCAGACACCAACGGCGTCTTGAGTGTGCAAAAACACACGAGCCCACAGGTCAGGAACCAGCCCACAAGTCATGAATAAGCCCACAGGTATCGATGCCGAAAACCCACAAAGCCCTCTGAAATGCCACGAGCCCTCGGAACCAACTTGAGCGACAACACGTCTCACGACGCGGTCTTGTGCTTCGTAGTACTCTTCTTCGCCTTCTTCTTGGCAGCGACGCTGCCGACCTTCGGGACTGCGGACGGACCATGGTTCTCCTAGAATGTGATCTTCTTGCCTTGGAATGCGGTGCCTCCGCGACCGCCACCACGGCCACCGCGGTCACCGAATCCACCACGTCCGCCGCCACGTCCGCCACGTCCGCCACGGTCGCCGAAGCCACCGCGGCCTCCACGGCCACCTCCACGTCCGCCGAAGCCACCACGGCCGCCACCGCGACCACCTCCGTTGTCTGGCCGGCCGCTGGCGTAATCCAGACGGACACCACGGCCCTCAAGGTCTGCACCCTGGAGCTGCTCGACCGCCTTCTTGGCGTCATCAACGGAGTGGAAGGTGACGTAGCCAAAACCCTTGAATCGTCCGGTTTCCCTGCAAAGGGGTTAGCATGATGCCGTCCACGTACTTCTCGAGGGCTCAACTTACTGCTCAGTAGGCAGACGGAGGCTCTTGATCTCGCCAATCTCACCGAAGAAGGCGGAGACGGTCTCCTCGTCGACGTTGAAGGACAGGTTACCAACGAACAGAGTATCGCTCTCGGGGCTCATCTCATCGTTGAACTTCTTGGCGCGGTCGCCGGCGCGGGCAGCGGGATCGTTCTTGGGCTTGCCGCTGGAGATGTCCAGACGCATGTCACGGCCATCGAGGTAGGCGCCGTGCTTCTCCTCCATAGCAGCCTTGGCGTTCTCAGCGGTGTCGAAGTCGACATAGCCGAAGCCACGGGGGCGGCCATCCTCACGGCTGGTGATGATGCGAGCGTTCGTGATACCCTTGCAGTTCTGGAACTCGTTGTAGAGGAGGTCGTCGTCGACCTTCCAGCTGAGGTTGCCAACGAAGAGGGTAGATCCCTCCTCGGTGGCGTCCTCGGTCTTGCTCTTCTTAGCTGCGCTCTCAGCAGCCTCCTCAGCCTTGCGCTTCTTAGCGGCAAAAGGTGCCTCGGTCTCCTCAGCCTCCTCGCTGTCAGAATCGGAGGAATCGGAGGAGTCGTCGGAGGAGTCGGAGTCGTCAGAGTCAGACTAAGCAGAGATGTTAGCTTGGGTCAAGTGCAATAGCAACTGCTTTGAACTTGATGACTTACGTCCTCAGCCTTCTTGGCAGCCTTTGCGGCGGCGGGCTTGGCGGCCTTCTTGTCACTGTCGCTCTCGCTGTCATCAGAGTCGGAGGAGTCGCTGTCCTCGTCAGACTGCAAGTATCTTGGTCAGTCGAAAGCCCCGAGGCAAAATTTTCCAATGTGTGCTACTCACGCTCTCGGCCTTCTTGGCGGCAGCAGGCTTCTTGTCGCTCTCCTCCTCATCATCAGAGGAGTCGGAAGAGTCAGAAGAATCGGAGGACTCCTCAGCAGCAGCAGCCTTCTTCGCAGCAGGGGCAGCGGCCTTGGCCTTGGCAGGTGTCTCCTTGTCGCTGTCGTCGCTGTCATCGCTGTCATCCTCAGACGAGTCGGACTCGTCCGAGGACTCTGCAGCCTTGGCCTTGCCGTTCACCTTGGCCTTGCCGTTCACCTTGCCGTTGACCTTGGGCGCGGGCTTCTCATCCTCAGACTCGGACTCAGAGGAGTCAGAGTCAGATGAGGAAGCAGAGGAGTCGGACTCGGCCTCAGACTCAGAGCTGGAGGACTCAGAAGAGGACTCCTGCTTCTTGGACTTCTTGGAGGTGGCCTTCTTGGCGATCTCCTGAGCTGCGGCCTTGGACTTGGCCTTGGGGGTTGATGTAGACTTGGTGACCGCGGCGGCCTTGACGGCCGAAGGCTTCTCAGCCTTGACCTTGCTGGACTTTGCCTCCTTGACCTTGCCCATGATGAATGGAGTTGTTTGATGGATTTGTGAGGTAAAGATGGGCAGGAGTTAGGGGAAAAGATGAGGAAATGACCAAGTTGAAAATTTCCAATGGGAGATGGGTAGGAGGATGAAAGAGCTTAGGAACAAATTCTGAGTTGGAAGTTTGCGACGGGGTTTAAGAAGTCGGGTGGCAGGAGGACCCTTGGGCAAGGAAAACTTCAATCGCGGCAGAATCCTAGTTTTTTGGCGGCGAAGAGCTAGGGTGGGTCCAAAAACTCCACTTTCGAGGCCCCGCGGCAGGCTTGCGATACGGAGCGATAGAGACGGGGAGTACGTACCTTCTCGTGCACGGTCCACGCTGGACATTGGGTGAGAGAGGACGGCTTGCCCTGCTGCAGCGAGCTTCCGGCCGGCTGGCATAATTGGATATCGAAACAAGTCCATTCGTCGTTCAACTGTCGCGCGAGGGAAGCACCGACGCAACGCCCTCCGCCCTCCCAACACACGCATCCATCCAGCACCTAGTCGACTGCACCTGCCGCCCACTTCCACAGTCACCCGCAATGCCGACCCCCGAATCCGAGGCTTTCCTGGCCAAGAAGCCGACCGTGCCACCAACCTTCGAAGGCGTCGATTACGATGACAACAAGCGCCTCAAGCAGGCCCAGGACGCCATCATCCGGGAGCAATGGGTGCAGGTCATGATGGGACGGCTCGTCCGGGAAGAGCTGAGCAAGTGCTACTACCGGGAGGGCGTCAACCACCTGGAGAAGTGCGGTGCTTTGCGAGGTCAGTGTCATCGTCACCAGCCGGGGGAAGGGCGTGTCTTGGGTGCCCGAGTAGCAAGCGCATGCCAAGAGGATACTTCATAACGGAGTGGCTGCCAGGTGCATTGGATTTCCACAGGGGCAGTAAACAGCTGACAATATAAAACAGAGCGGTATCTGCAGTTGCTCGAGAAGCACAGAGTTCGGGGTTACCTGTTTGAGCAACAAAACCAGCAGGCGAAGAACGCATGAGAAGGAATAGTTTGCCGGGAATCTTCAAATCCATCTTCAAGCGGTTCTTGTCGCAATTGGCCCAGGTAAATGGATATTGGGAGGATCCCTTGGGTCGCTCGGGCGGAAGACTACACAGCTGGTCTACGGAAATGTGCTGCAATGGAGCCGCTTGCTCTTGCAAATGGTGCATCTAGACAGTGATTTGAAGACAGGAGAAGCTCTCAGCATCCAAAAATTCCATGTATATTCTGTAACATGGCAAAGCTATTGAATGAAAACGTTGCGCTCGAAATGATGTTGGCTGTGATGTGCATCTCACTACTCTCACTAGACTGCCTAGGTACCCGTGCACTCACTGTAAGGCCCTGCCAGTCGCGAGCCGGCTTGCCTGCCGAGGAAAAAGTTGTTTGGAGCTCGTACTTCAGAACCAGTACCACGAACCTCAAAACGACTTCAACACGCTCAACTCCGCCTCGAGTCGACAGAATGATCTGCAGAAGTTGTTTACAAAGGGCAACAGCCCTCGGACAACGCTCACTAATACAGAGAGCGCCAATCCGGAGGACTCTCAGCGCGATACCCTCAAGGCAGTCCGCCGCCGCCCCACCAGCAGCAGCTCCTGCGCCTGCGGAAGATGGCGCAAATGCGACCCCGGACGGCGCCTCGTCGAGGTCATCATGCCCCCCTGGCACGGTCCTCAATGGCTTGAACTACTTCAAAGGGAAGACGGATCCCGTGGCGAAGCCGGACAACGAGTACCCGGAGTGGCTGTGGTCGTGTCTGGATGTGACGAAGGGTTCAGCCGCGGAGGAGGATGCGGACGCCGGTGATGAATTCTGTATGTCCCCACACCATGTTCTTCCCCTGTCGCCTCAGTTTTATCCAGAAACAAGTGGGATCGTTGTGCTGACTACCAACTCTCCCAAACAGCAAAATCCAAGAAGCAGCGCCGGATAGCAGCCAAGAGGCAGCGTGAGCTGGAGGCCAAGATACTGGCGACCGGCAACCTCGAGGCATTGGCGCCCAAGATCCCCCTACAGCAACAGTCCATCAACCTACCGGGCAAGCCAGATGGCGATGTGAAGGATGCAATCGAGGCTGTGGAGAAGCGGGAGGAGCTGAGGAGGGCAATGAGGAAGGAGAGGAAGGCCAAGATCAAGGAGAGCAACTACCTCAAGTCCATGTAAGCAGTGGTTTTGGAAGAGGCTATACCATTTTTGCATGGTGGTTGGGTCACAAAAAGCAGTGCCTCGTTGATGTGTGGCATTATGTCTATATGTACATTATTCGGGAGTCTGGCTTGGGAATGCGGACTTCCGGGGCATATCTTGCCGCACGGTAGCGTATTTGTTACATATCATGTTGAAGAAACATGTTTGAGCCACCAAATCAGTGGCGAGAAACACATAATAGGTCCTGCTCCCGCTCTTTTTTGCGACGTTCCATGTGTGGGCTTCAATTATCAGCACTGGGTATTCAGACAGGTGGAAAGTGCTAAGCACTTTTAGTGATGATTCACTTGCTAAATTAAAGCCTCTTCAACCTCCAAGGACCCATAGCAGCGCCAGAAAGCTCAATGTTGCTGTGCACTCTGGCCTCCCATAGTGTCCCATTACTGACAGGCGACATATTTGTCTAGGAATGACAATGCTAGTCATGGGACAGGGCCAGGTGCTAACCTCAGCCCCAATACCTTGCAACCTCTTCCATGAGCTGCTTATTCACCCTGGTCCTCATCCTCGGGTGGTACTTCACCTATTGAGGCGAGCTTCAACTGCCGGTCTTCCATGTGACCTTTGATCCTGCCTTCAATACGTCTCCTTAGCAACGGATTGGCATTTGTGGCCAACTCCGCCTGTAAAGCCTTGATCTGCTTTTCGATGTCTCTCACATCCTCGCGCACACCTCTGATTTGTTCCCTGCGCTCCTTCTCCTCCTCGTTCACATCATCATCTGAATCGTCGTCGTCATCGTCATAGTCCTCTCCACTCTCGCCTTCGACTGAGGCTTTGTCTCCATTCTCCAGATCTGCAGCCTCGGCACCAGCAGCTGGTGTCTCTGGGGCAAAGGCTGCCGGGGTAGCACCCTCCTGGATGGGTGTTTCTGCCATTTCCGAGCCCAGGTCATTGAGTTCGGCCTCAAGCTGAGCCTCGATATCGGCATCAATCATATCCATGTTGTTCGTGCCCATGTCCCAACCATCGTCAATCTCGCCCTCTGCATCTTCTTCTCCTTCGGCATCTTGATCCATATCTGGCGTGCCTGCCTGCATAGTATCCCTCCGTTCATCGATCCATTCGTACCTTGTGCTAACGGCGTTCTTATCTGCCTGAAGGAGCCTCTGTACTTCTTGTTCCTTGTTCAGAATCTCGCTTTTGTGCAAGCGCTTGCGGAACCTGCGATGGACAGCATCGTGCATGGGTGGTGTCAGCCCATGTGGCCACCTGTGTCCATCGAAGATGACTTTGGGAAGTTCTGCTGTGCGTGCCGAGGCCTCGTCATCAACTCTTGCGAAGACCAGTAGCATCTGAGAGATATCCCCCGACTTGATCATGAGTTTCTTGTCCCACGTCTTCATTCCCTCCGTAATGGTCGGCATATCAACGAGCACAGCTGCATACATCCGTCCCTGTACCGTCACAATCGCCCTCCGCTCATTGAGCCACCTCAATTTGAAGTCCATGCCGCCCGAAGGAAACTTTTTGGCATCCAGGCACGAGTTGATATAGTCACACTCGGGACCTTCCATCATGCGCAACACAATTTGTTCCTCGATAACGGGATCCTCCTCGACATCCTCCATTTCTGAGTCGTAGCCCGAGCCATTCTCACGGTAGAATGTCGACTTGTGAGAATCTTTGATAGCGATTCTGAATGATGAATTTCTCCGCGCGCTAGGGGCGTCGGGGCCTGACTTCAACTTGATCGTTCTCATCTTCTTCTTCGCAGGCTCCTGCGCATTTCTGTTTGGCTGGGCCTCATCGCCACTATCGGCATCGGCCTTAGCACGCTTCTTCGCTGTGGGTTTCGAGGTCCGCCCTGCCTTGGTCATAGTCAATGGGGCTGGTCCCTCGCCTGCCGGCGGTGCACCGGGCAGAGCAGTCCTGTTGGTTGGAAGAGGTTTTCTAGATACTGGTGGCGACTCGGAGACCGGCGTGGATGGCTGGCTCTTGTTGATAGACAGCCTGATCTTGTGTGTTTTGTGTTCTGTTGGTGTCGGTGGTACCGCCGGAGGTGGCATGATAGCAGCGTCTGCGGAGGATGGAACAGCAGGGGACATCTGATCTGGTGTTGCGACAACATGTTGCGAAGAGCCGACAGCACTTGATGGATTGGCAGACCCCGGACCACTGCTGGACATGGACGGGGTCCGGCTGATCTTCAGCTTGAGCTTCTTCCTTTCTGGCACCTCCATATTGTGCGTGACGAGAAGCCAAAGGAGGGGATCCCTAAGTGTTGGTTGAAGGATGGCGCAAATGGACGCGGTCAAGGGTTGTGACGGATCGTGCCTTGCGCGGTGTTGCGCTAGCTTCTGAAGTGGCAGGCTCAGCGAAATCCGGACTCGTTGGGAACGGGTTATTTTGGTGAGCAAGTAGCATAGATCATGTTGCAATGGATACTCTAGTTTCCTGTGGCAGAATTAGGCCCTTGTGAGCAGAACAAAAGTTGATGACGAAAAGGGTAGGTCGTGAGGGCAACAAACATCGATTGCAGTTGCAGTAGCCAGAAGGGATTCGTGATGCGAACTCGGGTAGCTCCTCCACCGTGCACCTGGGGTCAACTGGTACCTAGGTACTTACTCGGATCTTAAGGCGAATTATGGGTCGTGGTGGGGAAGCTCACACTGGCTGATCCCTGCAGCTCTAGGTACTAGAGAGCCGGAGCCGCAACCACCAGCTGCAGGCAGAGCAGGGAAGCTTCGAGGTCCGCTCTCTACCTCCAAGTGAATGTTTGCGCCGGCAACATCACTAGTTTTCGTGGACCAACCACACACTCTCCGACAAAGCAGTTCAACAGACTCCAAAGCAATCATGCAGATAGCAAAAGATTCATAACAACAGTCGAATACTCGAACCATCTCTCTCGGCCGCTCGAAAACAGCTGCGGCACCCAAGAAAATGACACCTCCGCAGGCCGTTTTCCACGCGCTCCTGCGACCTGCTATTATCCAAATCCTGCGTGCAACTGGCTTCCACTCCGCAAAACCCGCCGTGATCGACAGCCTTACGGACCTCGCGGCCAGATACCTCAATATACTGTGCGAGGAAACGGCGCGCAACGCCAGTGACAACACCGGCGAGTGGGACTACAATGGTGCCGCGGCGCCCACCATCGTGGATGTAAGGCTCGCGCTGCAGAACGCCGGTGCCTTCCTACCCGAGCGCGACTTCGAGGAGCAAGACTACACAGGGAAGGAGGACACGAGAGGTGTGGACGAATTCGTGGCGTGGGCGACCGGCCCGAAGAATGAGAACATCAGGAGGATCGCGCTGGACGGCAGTGACGAGGGCGTCACGGATTACCTCAGCGCACTGAAGAAGAGACACAGCAAGACGGCCGACGACTCGAGATACGCTGGCACGTTGCTAGGGAAGCCGCATGGCTCAGGTCTGGTCGTGGTCGAGGGCCACAGCGAAATCGACAGTATCCGGAGCTGGGTTGAGAGGCAACGTGGGCCAATCAAGCCGTCACCCGACACAGATACCGAGTCCCGGCCCGCGTCGAGTGGGCTCAGTTCAATCGGTACGATGGATGGTGAAATGGACCTGTCATAGGGGATGAAGCATTTACCCGGACAACGTCAATCCACGGAAAACATGGACCACATGGAATCATTAAAAGAGGAAAGCGAGGATCGCATCAAACTAGAGGAGGATGAGAGTTGAGCTCTACACAGAAGCCACCGAAGCCCGGCCCGTTTACACGATGAGTGTAAGAGAGGCGTTCAGCGGGCAATGAAGCCAACTATTCGTAAGGGCAACCTCCGCTACCTTTCTAGACGGCATATCTGACCAGCTGACAGGCGTGTCGGGGATCGATGAACCGACCCATTCCACCGGTGACAGATGACTCTGTTCCTGGAATCCTCCAAGGACAGGATACTTTTATAAGGTGGCCCTTTTGCCAGATCCAATGACGCACATCTCGGATGGCCGTTCCAAAAGAGTCACCGCTGTGTGGTGGATGTCATACACCACACGACACTATGACTTTCAAACAACATCGACGGCTGTTTGCAAGCAGGTGGCATTAGAAACTTCGGAGACTGCAACATGCACCGCGTTGAAACTTCAGCGTATCAGGGACAAGTGGACTTCATGGCAAGATTACTACCTGGCGCGCCACATTCAAGCTGTTCCCGAACACAAATGAACATTGGACAACGTCTGGTTTGCGCGGTCACAAAGACTGGCTGTGCTGCGCGCCCGAGATTGACGGGCAATATGGAATATTTGAAGCGGAAAAATAACAAAATTCAATAATCAATAATTTTCAAAGTGACAGTTTGGGGAAAAGACTAATCGCAGTGTTAAACATACGTGTCTAGACTCAGGGCGAAGAAGGCTCTCCTTCTGAAGTCTATCTGCATTTCACCAGCTCAACTTCCCCATTTCTCGTGATCGATCCCCAACAACATCGCAAAGCACTCTAGTGCCAGTACTGGTCATCGTCTTCAAGTCTCGAGGGCACATATGGCAAGAGCTAGGACTGCTTCTACGTACTGTGGCCCCGGCTGGGTCACGCTATGGGACACAGCGCCATGGTGTCGATTATATAGGCAGCGTGCATTGCGCAAATCTAGAACAGTCCTCACAAACTCAGATATTAGTACTGCATAGATATCTAACCAAAGGAAGACAGCGTGATGCCTTTCGGGTGTGATACCGAGCTGCTTGGCGCTGTACACTGGTATTCTCGGATAATTTCTGTTGATACGCCACTTGCATGAAATACCCATCGACAGGTAGACTGCCTTGGCATCTTCGGGCTCAAACCCAGGAGCAGCTTCGATCTGGCCTATGTCGAGCTCCATGGATCTGGCCAGGACCTCTTTAGCGGCTTGTGGTTCTGGAATCGCGTGCGTTTCCCTCACAGCGACAATAGCTGCCAGTATCTCGACGGAATTCACTTCAAGACATCTTGCCTAGAGATACTCCATGAAGCAAAACCCGGCCCCTGGACGGTCAACATACCGTGAAAAAGCCGTAAGCGCTGCGCAAGGACGATGGTCGGAGCGTTCACCCAGCATTGAGTGGTAAAGCCTACCTGGTCTCACATATATAGCAGCTTGGATGGGTTTCTCAATGAGACGACGAGCTCGGTATATCTTGCCATGACTATGTCGCGACTGGACAGTAACGGATGCAGTCTGCTGGAAGCTCAAAGTCTCCAAAAATCTCCGATGATGCCAACGGTACGTCACGCTGTTTTAAGGCTGTGATTCAGATTGAGTTGGTCCCGCATTCCGTCCTTTTTTGAGACCGCTACGTTTATACTGTGTAGGCGTTCCACTGAAACATGCTTTGTCATCTGCTCACGTCGTTGTAAACGACACATAATTAACTTGGAAGACAGGGTCACTATGGCCCGGTGACAAAGCTGGTCGTTGAACAGTATATCCCATCATCGCCGTGCTGGATTGGCGCTCTCATGGCCGTTGATCAATATATTTGAGCCTCGGACTGGGTGTAACCGATCAGATCCTACACCGTGGGCATTCATCCGAGTGAGCAATCCGAGCAATGTTCTGTTCGTCCGAAAAGGCGAAACTCGAGACACAGCCATTCGGACCAACGAAATAAGCTTATCACGATCAAAGGCGGGCCCGGCAATGCGGTATCGCGACGGTTGCGTCGGTCCCGCCAGTGACACCGAGTCAGCTGTCTGGCGTGACGACTGTTAGATACAATGCTGAATCTGGACACGTGAAGTCGAGCTGGAATGCTGAGCAGCAACCTACGCGGAATGACGCGACTGCATGAAGTCCCAAGGCGCCGTTAAGCTACGCCCCCAAGACCATGGCCAGAAATTCTCCGCCGTGTACTCCGGTTCACACAGAGATCGATCCCGTACGTCACATGGGACGGGACCCAGCTAAGCTTCCGCTACAGGACTCTGATGCCGTCGAGAGCGCACACACTGGCACAATGCCCAGCCCCGCTAGGCCTGCCGGCGTCAGCGCCTGCGCCAGCCCCCGATCCTGCCGGGACGGTAGCAAGGAATTGTAAGATGAGGATCACCGCGGTGAGTTGTGAAAACTCTCCGGGTGGCTTGAGCAGCAGGAGAAATAACCCAAAAAGCAAAAGCCCTTGACATCATAACAACACATCACCCACCGTGTTCCCCAGACTTTTTGTTCGGGGAGGCGATCAATGATTTGCAGCCCTGACTCGCTCGCCGTGCTCTGTGGCTGCGTGGGCGGGCAGGCGGGATAAGTCGGTCTGGAACCTCACAGTATGAGTGGAATGGATATCCTAACGAGCCGGGGGGTGGTTCTCGAACATGCGGTGTCGTGCCGTGCCGGTGTTCGAACACCAGGCGAGACATGAGCACGAGGCGGCCATAGTGCCCATGCGCGCATGCTCTGCACATGTTCAACGAGTGGAAGTTGAGCTCAGCCGAGCACGCTGGCAACCGGCAGCGCCTCTAAGCTTCATGCGGGCTGCTAGCTGACTTGGCCAGGGCGGTCGCATGACCATTGGGCATGGAAGGAGCCGTTCAGGCCTGCGCCGATGGTCAACGTCGATGACCACATGGCGAGCGGCCAGGCGCGGCCCCCAAGCGATCTGTTTCTCTCGCTTTGGAGCCACAGGGCAATGCGGACTAGTGGTCGGTAGTGCTGGCAGCATGATCGGGGCTAACGCGTCTAATCTTAGGGTACGGATGCACAGGAATAAGGCGAGCCACTACCACTCTGCCACTCCAGACACACAACAGACAGACACCTTTAAGGTTTGGCTCTCGGCAAGCTCGCTGACATCATGTGGGCTGGGGTGGGTGCGAGACAAGACTTGTCGCGTGTGCTAGCCTGCAGTCTTGCAGTCAGAAGTTGATGAATATGTCTTGCACGTCCAAGAGCTGTGCGAACAAAGCCTCAAATGCCCGCGTGTCGCTCGCCGAGCAGGCCGTGACGAAGAGCTGTGTCGCGGCGGAAAGTCTAATAGATGCAACCGAAACAGAGATAAGTGTGCGTTGTATGGGTAGGAATGACAAAAAGTCAAGATTCGAACAAGGTTGTTCTGCCATCCAGGCTGCCAGGATCCTCTCAGCTTCCTGCAGGCGCAAATCGGCAAATCCAGGGTCTCCGGGGAAAGCAGACCAGCCCACTACCACAGTACCAGCACGCTAAAAGCTGGCAGGGTGGGTTTTTTGCCTTGCACAGTATCCTTTTCCCGCTGGCCCCAGCGACGTGGCAGACGGTTCGGGCACATTGCGACCCAGAAGAGGGGAAGAGCTTGACCTGTCGATGGAGACCCGGGTCCTCTTTGGGCCCCGGTGGCCCTTGCAGGGCGCCTGCAGAGGAAGAGGAGAGAACGTTCGGTCCGGAGTTTTGGGCCCTGATGCTGCAAGAAATCTGGAAAATCCAGTCCAGGCCCTGCGAGGCATCTCCACTTACAGTTAGCAGGCGGTCAACGACCGAGTGGGGATTTTCGGTGATAACCAGCAGACGTGTCTGCTGTAAAAGTAGGTATTTATGCAGGACTATGCAGGAGGCGACTATGGCCGACCAGGTGTTATTCAGACCGAATCTGTGGCTATGGCAGGTTGACAGCAGTAGAATCCACAGTAGCTAACTAGGTACTTAGCTTAGTGTCTGCTTCTGTTGCCCGTTACACCGGCTGGTTCGGGTCGAGTTGGTCACGGGGGCAACAGACAGCCCCAAAGCCCTTCCATGTGCACTGCTGGACTGAGACGGGGATGCCCAGGCGAGTGCGACGGCCTCGATGGATGGGATAGATGGGCGGATAGATGGCGGCATGGGGCAGCATGGGGCAGCATGGGCAGAGCGTGACACAGCGACAGACAGAACAAGAAAAGAGTCTCAGGCGCCGCTGCAATGCTGATCCTGACCCCGATTCCGCGCCTGGACCAGGGGGTCGCGTGTGGGAAGAGCCAATGAGCCGCCCGCAATGCCGTTGCCAAGACCCTTACACCCTCGTCCTGTCTTGTCGTGCTTGTCTGGTCTTGTCTGGCCTGGTCTTCCAAGGCTGTCTTTGTTGTCTGCACCTTCGGGAGATGGAGTCACAGACCACCGCCTAGGCCAGAGTTGTTGTTTGATGCGCCCGCGCTGACTGGCCACGCTTCCGCCAGGCCAGGAAACCCTTCCGACAGTCTGCACCAAGCTTGCAAGGAGCTTGCAAGAGACAGACGCAAAACATCAGAAACACGCCAGCCAGGCCTGCCCATCTGGGCGTACAGCCAGGCAGACAGACAGTCATATACCTGGGTAGTCAGAGAAGTCAATTAGTGCGCAGAAGAGCCCTACTACAGTGGGCGGGCGGGCGGGCAGACGGTGGATCGCTGTACTTCCGATCGATCATCAGTCACCTGGAACTGGAAAGGCTCCCCTCCAGACCAACCTTAACAGTCCGACTGAGCCCTGTGCCGTGGGCCCCGCGCGCTCATCACCCCGATTAGCGACCGACCCCATAGTCACCGTCACCATCACCGCCGTCGCCTGGGTAGGCACTTTGTTGCTGGTCACAGGCGCAGACTCTGGGCTTGATGGGGTACCGGTTGCTGGGCAGAGGAGCAAGGGAACAAGGAAGTGGGTGTAAGGTTCCCCTTTCAGGGCTGGCGCTACAGCGCTCGGGTGCACTCCGTAGAGTGCCCAGGTGTGAGTGTGTGCTTGGGCAATACCGTTTGCTATACGCTATACGATTTAGCGCCTGTCTATATGCTCTGGTACCGTGTACGTGTTCTTCTCTGCGCTGTGCCATTCTGCACGGCGTACCTGGGTACCCACCCACCCCGTCCCTGTCTCGCCCGCCTGCCCGCTCTACCGCTGCAGCGTGCAGCGTGCAGCCAGCAGGAGGACCCCAAAAAAGTCCTGCTGGATGCTGCTGACCTCGGGACGGCACCACCCACACAGTTCGCGCTCCACCGCCCACCGTCCCACGGTCCACCAGCCCAAGCCCACCTTGGGAAACCCAAGTCCAGATGACGGGGGCCCCAATTTCTACATTACCATTGATAACCACTTTGCCTACCCGTACTCGCCGTGTATAATGCCTTCTTCATCTCCTCCTCCTCCTCCCCCTCCCCTTTCCCCACCCCAGCCGCTCGTAGACTCCTCAAAGAACAATACTCCTCGTCTCGAGTCCATTGCAGCCTTCCCACGCCTCGCCGTTGCCGCCCACTCCACATCGGCCGAGTCCTCAGCGTCCAATTCGCCTCGATTCCCGCTTGCCGTGCCGCACGCGACCACTTCCGCCTCTACTTCCGCCTCAGGGGCTCTCGGCATCCTCCCCTCTCCCACCACCGAGGGCTCCTCAACTGCTCGCGCGAGGAGGGCAACAGTATCTGATGCTGTTGCTTCCTCCACTTCCACCACCCTTTCCCACCCCACAGACATCGAGATGGACCCTATAACCCCAAACCCCGCCGGCCACCGCCGCCGACGGAGCAGCCTCATGTCCCCAGCCAGCAGCGCACAGGGGCAGCCATCTGGCAGAGGTGCTCACACAAGAGGCCCATCCGTCTCTGGCCAGTTCCACACGGACGAGCCAAAGATATCAGAGGAGAGCCAGTCCACCATCAAGGACAAGAACGGCGTCATAAGGCATCCCGCGAACAACGATTTCTCGGACGAGGATTTGCATGACGACGAGGAGACAGGCCTCACCACCAAGGAGAGGCGGAGGAAACAGAGGAAGAGGAGGCGGAACACACTCCTTGACCAACGAATAGCACGTGAGAACGTCACAGCAGAGGAGAAAAAGGAGGCTGATCAGACCGTCATCCGAAAACTCGCCGTCAATGGCACCTTGATCGGTCTATGGTATCTCTTTTCGTTGGGCATATCACTTGTAAGTCGGATTCTCGCCATTCCAGGGCTATCTTTCGGACGAGAATTTTCTCTGTGGTACTAACAACAAAAACAGTATAACAAGTGGATGTTTGACAGCTCCCGGCTCAATTTCCCCTTTCCGCTTTTCACCACATCAGTACACATGCTTGTACAATTTACGCTGGCGTCCCTCGTCCTTTATTTTGTACCATCGTTGAGACCGCAAAATGCCCAGAGGAATGTGCAGGAGTTCCGTGATTCGACAGAAGATTCGGAGCCGGAGAGACCGCTCATGACCAAGCTGTTCTATCTGACTCGGATAGGACCTTGCGGTGCTGCCACGGGGCTCGATATCGGGCTGGGCAACACATCCCTCAAATTTATCACTCTTACATTCTACAGTAAGAACACGCCCCCCACCCCCTTCTCCCGGCCACGGGCTGCGGATCCAAGCATTGACTGACCCCCATTTTAGCAATGTGCAAGTCGTCATCACTGGCATTCGTTCTTATATTTGCCTTCATGTTCAGGCTCGAGTCGCCCACATGGAAGCTAGTGAGCATCATCGCCACCATGACTGCAGGAGTGGTCATGATGGTGGCCGGCGAGGTCGAATTCAATCTGGCTGGTTTTATTCTCGTCATCTCCGCTGCGTTCTTCTCTGGCTTCCGCTGGGGCCTCACGCAGATATTGTTGCTCCGAAACCCCGCAACCTCGAACCCATTCTCCAGCATCTTTTTCCTCGCCCCTGTCATGTTCCTCACGCTCATCTGCATTGCCATCCCTACGGAGGGTTTCTTCGAGCTCATGGGGGCATGAGGGGTCTGGTCGACGAATGGGGCTTTGCCGCACCCTTGCTTGTCCTGTTTCCAGGTACTATCGCCTTCCTCATGACTGCTTCTGAGTTCGCTCTGTTGCAGCGCACTTCAGTGGTCACGCTCTCGATTGCAGGCATTTTCAAAGAGGTCGTGACTATCTCCACGGCGACACTCGTCTTCGACGATAAGCTAACCCCCATCAACATCTCCGGATTATTCATTACGATCGGCGCAATTTGCGCCTACAACTATATCAAGATCACCAAGATGCGAGCAGATGCGCAGACAGACGTGCACGGCAGGAGGCCCGACGACGACGGCGATATGACCAGCCCGAGCTCGAGCGGAACCGATGTCGAAGACGAAGGAGGTGAAGAGACAGGCCTCTTGGCCGCAAGGCCTAGCGCCGAGGTGGAGCAGGGCGACCTTGTGACCGTGGATGGGGACTTTGTGTTCCCACCCAGGCAACCACAAGGTCCTGTGCGCGCCTCCATGGACGACCGAGACAAGTCGGATCGTCAAGATTGAAGGGGCAATTCGAGTTACTGCCCAACCACGCGGATTGAAGCTAGGATAAGATGAAGGATCAGGGAAAAACGGATTCAAAGATACCCAGAATTTTCGACAATGCATGCTCGACGCGTCTAGCGAGCGAGCTCGTTTGCATATCATGCAGGATATACTGTACATTTTCAAAGCATAGATTGGGAGGATTTACGGGAAGGAAATATTCTGCTTGCGGCTTGCGTTTTCGCTGGCGCGCGACACTGCGGTCGCCGGGGAAATGTGCCTTGCAAAGCACAGGCACCAAAATATTGTATATTCGTATAGCGTTCATAGGGCGAGGTGGTCAATCAGATACGTGTCCCTCGTGGGAGGGCAAGATACCAAAAGCTGCAACTACCAGAGAAAACGCTGATTCTGGTCCACGTCTTCACAACCGTGTCGATAACGATCGGTGATGTCAATGTCAGACAGAATCAATGTGACCGAGTACAAACACGTACTCGGTCATAAATACGGGACGTGGCGAACACGTGCTCGTCCCAGAGTAACTAATTCACATCGTGTGTTTTGCACCCAGGTAGCGTATATCCCAGACCACGGCTGAGTTCGCTGTCAAATTTTAAGCTTATTTCCCATACAAACCGCCGCCCTCTCCCCCACCTTCTCCGACAACAGCCCAGAGACCTTGTTCCCTGGGGCTTTTGACACAACAGAGTACCGGAAACCCCTAGGCATATATGTACACACACAGCCAAATGAATTCGCTACCTGCATGGATTCAGACCATGCAGCCCTGAAACGGAGAAGGATGGAGGATCTAAGTTGTGCCGACAGGTCCCGTCTTGTTTCCGGTTGATAGATATCAGTGTGTGCGGCCCGCTGTCGTGTGACCTTGATCAATCAGTTGGACACTACCTACCGCAGGGCGAGTTGAAGGGATGCGGAGCAAGCGCAGTGGTTGGGGGATTGCGCGCCCTGCAGAGTGCAGCCAGCCAGCGAGCCAGCCAGCGAGGCCTCCAGCTGCGGGTCTCGGCAGACGGGGAGAAAGAGCTGCCCCAGCCGTGTGGGCTTCCTGTCAACTCTATACGCAAAGTGGTTCAAATCCGTAGAGG